>CM065720.1:51452145-51467145 GCA_033310375.1 Conus canariensis
CAGGGTCGCCGTCCACACTTTTAGCGAGTGGGTCAGCTGGTGCTTCTGAATTTGGAAAAGAAATGTTTCCAAAACAGAGTTGTCTCTCTCTGTCTGTCTGTCTCTCTGTATGCGTGTATGTGGGTGTATACATATATGTATATATATATATATATATAATACATATATATATGTGTGTGTGCGCGAGCCTGTGTGTGTGTGTGTGTGTGTGTGTGTGTGTGTGTGTGTGTGTGTGTGTGTGTGTGTGTGTGTGTGTGTGTATGCTCGCGCCTGTGTGTTTGTTTGTGTGTGTGTGTGTGTGTGTGTGTGTGTGTGTGTGTGTGTGTGTGTGTGTGTGTGTGTCTATATCTGTGTGTGTGTATGTGCGCACGCGTGTGTGTGTATGTGTGTAAGTTCCTTCTCTTGACCCACATCTTCCCAAATGTCCAGTCTATCCTGCACTTTTCACCATTCTGTCTTACGAAACCATTTACCCATGGGGCAGAGAGAGAGAGAGAAAGAGAGAGAGAGAGAGAGAGAGAGAGAGAGAGAGAGACAGGAGAGAAGGAGAGAGAGAGAGAGAGAGAGAGAGAGAGAGAGAGAGAGAGAGAGAGAGACGGGAGTAGGCTAATTGTAGTAGTACGGTTACTTACAGCCCAACCGACCGCAAAGGGCCATATCAGGGCTGTCACCGCGCTGAAGTCAACCCACCAGTCATTCATTCACACAACCCTTTAAACTCCACCTTCTAAAAACACACCCGAAATTTTGTTAAAAATCTTTGTGACCCAGGACTCGTCAGCAGAACACAGACGGCAAACATACCTGAAAACAGATCTTTTTGTGTAGCTGCAACCCACATCCTTCGTTGGCCTATGAATCTATGATGGCAACTGCAAAAGGATGAATACCTCAAGGGCTCTGAAGCACCGGTAGGCTAATCCTCATACAACACAGATCAGTTCCCATAAAAGGAACACGTTCACGCTCACGTTAGTAAAAGCATAAGGACGGAGTCATTATTCTGCCAGGATGGAAATGTAAGCGGCCAGAACAGAAGCTTTCAGAAATGGATCGCATGGTGCCTCAGTCATCTTAGGCGGTTCCTGTCCGCCTAATGGCTGAGAGGTCTTTAACTGGAAGTTGGGAATGTTGCAGCACTCGTTTCCCGGAGCACAGACATGCGTGGCCATCTAAACGGCATCAAAAACTCGTGATGACGAGAGCCGCGCTCATATCAGAACAATGACGCTATGTTTCATTGACCACGGGGACCGAATGGCGCATGTATTGTTTCAGCCACGGTGTCGTGAATTGTCCTTCATCTTCTTCGTTATTTGCATCTGGTCCTTCTTCTCCAATCTGTGTTTACACTTTAACTTTGAAAGTGGGCAGCAGTATCAGATTTGTCATTAATTTCATTTTGGTGTAAAGACAGAAAGAGAGAGAGAGAGAGAGAGAGAGAGAGAGAGAGAGAGAGAGACAGACAGACAGACAGACAGAGAGAATGAAAATGGTAATTTTACAATGTTGGTTAAGTTAGCCACTTTTTTTTATACCTGCGTGTACTGTTTTACTAACTTAACCATGAATGCTGTCACACACACACACACACACACACACACACACACACACACACACACACACACACACACACACACACACGCACGCACGCACGCATGCACGCACGCACGCACTCACGCACGCACGCACGCACGCACGCACACACGCACACGCATACACACACATCGTACTATTTCAGCACAACATGAAACTGAACTGTTAATTTTAAGAAACGGAATAACTGAAGAATATTACGTGTACTGGAATAAAAGACAGCAGGAGGTACCAGCCCAGATGTGTGTCATTTTGCTTCACTGATGTTGTTTTTATTATAAACAAGGCATCACAGTGTCTGGATTTGTTCCTCTGTTTTCCTGTGTTTTCTAGCACAGTTGTCCAGCTTGTAATCAATCGTCTTTCACCAAATGATTGGGTTTCCAAACGCTGACCATCTTTATCCCATCCGCACCCATCTGTTCTTTCATCCTCTTTTTCTTTCCCATTCTTTCTCTCTCCCACCTTCTCTTTCTCTCCTAGTCCTCTGCCTCTCAACGTTATGAGCAATCTAAATCTCTGCCGCCTGTCGTGTCTTCAAGACACCTTCTCTGTTCCTAAAGCCTCCTCCTTTTTAGAGAGGGAGGGCGTACGGGGAGGCTTATCCTCTGAGAGGGAAATATTTAGATAATCTATCTCCCACTCTCACATTTTCTGGAATTCTCTCTGTAAGAATTATTTTGCACTAAAGCTGCTAATTTATATTTTAATCTACTCTAGTCAATCATTCCATGAATCAGCCCAAATAGAGAGAAAAATTTGCTTGTGTATGGAATATTATTGTTGGTGATTACAACATATAAGCTTTCTTTTCTGAAACCAGTCACGAACTATCTTCTGTAGAGATAGAGTTGTAGAAGTGTGCAATCAGATAAGTTAAAAAGAAGCAGTTGTCAAAGACAGGAACTGCGAAGGTTACTTTTTCTAACCGAGTTTATATCCACGTGTCATTGTGTCTGACATGTAGACAGTATTCGATTTTCAAAATCCCTCAAAGGCACACTGCCCATAACCTGGCAATTATAATTCCTTGGATCAAATGTTTAGACTGTTTTCCTGTATGGTCTAGCACGCTGAAGCAGCTATTGATTATTCTGCAATAACGACCTTTCATATGTTGACAAGTGCTACCATTTTTTTCCTCTCTCCTCTCTTAATCCCTATTTAACCATTTCTCCCTCCTTCCTCATCTTTCTTCGTCTCACTTTAAACACGACAGACATCATGAATGTTCACTAAATCTGCCACATCTCCACATCATGGTTCTCCACCAATGTCTTCCTCTGTTCCTTCTCACCCCCCACCCTTCCCTCATTCTTCCCTTTCTTGATCTAGGCCAACATCACTCAATAGTTCAAATTGTGATTACTCAGTCTTTCCTGTCCACACAAAATGATAGGTCTTCTGAACCCAGACCACATCTCTCACATCTTTTCTCCCTTTATATTTTCTTCTCTCTCACTCTGTCTGTCTCTGTCTCTCTGTCTCTGTCTCTCTCTGTCTCTCTGTCTCTCTGTCTGTCTGTCTGTCTGTCTGTCTGTCTGTCTGTCTGTCTCTCTCTCTCTCTCTCTCTCTCTCTCTCTCTCTCTCTCTCTGTCCCCGAATATGACTGATGTTCAACATTTTGATCAAATCTGCCATATCTCATCTCTCCATACCAACTTCTCCCTTCATGCATCTTCATCCTTATTTCATCCACCTCCACCCCCACCCCCTCCTGCCTCGTCCCTGCAACCAGCATCGCCAGCCTGGTATTTCCCCACCCCCCTCAAACCTCCCATCCCTTAAGCAGACCAACATTGGTCCGTGGTGTGCTATCCATTGCTGATTTGAATTGTTTGTGTGGATCAGAAACGATTCCTATGGTACTGTCATCTCGTCACCTTTTCGTTTGCCAGATACCGGCAGAAATGACTTTCATTTTTGCGGCACCACAATTATGCGTCTATGTTACAACAAGAACGAATCAGCTTCAACGGGTGGTGATTTCTATTCCCCTGGTCATGGCGTTGATTAAGAATTTTTTTTTCCTCCGAGACAGAGAAATTCCGACAAATTTCTCCACCTATCATTCCTGCTGGAGCCCCCAACTTCTCTTTCTTCTTCGAACATCAAAATTTCTCCCATTGTATCTTGTCGCCAGTGCACTCTAGTCAGTTATGTGATGAACTAGCACAATCACGTGAAACTATCACTTCTCCATTGAATGTGATTGGACAGAGTTATAGGCAGTAACTGTTTTGTCTTCCGGATATTTTTTTTAAACGTTTAACTGTCTGCACATAAAACCTGTTCAGACATGCTGAATTATGTCTTCAGACTTCAAAACATGTTGCAGAAAACAGGAAATGTTACTCATTATAAATTGAGAAAAGGTCAAATGATTTTCACGCCACAGTCTATTGTACTTAAAGCAAATGCAAACTAATCTTTGTTATGCCCCCCCTTCCCTCAACTGTTATTCTGTCTGGGGAGAGAATGGTGCCTGATTCCCCGAAGTCTCACCGACAAAACAGACTGATCACCCAGATCCTGGAACCACTATTTCTTCAGTCCTGTGTCCAGACTGTTTCTCTGGGTTGTCAGGCGGGATGTCTGGGATGGTACTTCAGTGTGTGATTACTCGTTCACTCCCATCCCATGAACCCTGAACGCAGTCCTCCCCATCTTTCTTCCCTCTCTCACCTTTCATTCTCCTCATCTTTCTCTCTTTCTGTCTGTCTGCGTCTTTTCACACGGCAGTCAGTCTACATCTTGACCAAATCACCGTATGTCATGTTCCTACAACCCTTCATCTTTTCCTGTATCTTCCTTCACCTTCTCACAGTCGTTCCCTCCCCCACACCTCTGTGCTTCTGACCTTACCCACCCCGTCCTCTTCAATCAAAGCCAACATCAGTTATCAGTGGGCTGCCCATTGTGGCGTTACTTTCCCTGCACCAGGCTGGTTTCATAGTAAATGCAGTCAGAAATCAACACAAGAGAAAACATAGATTTGCTGTCCCGCCTACTGTAAACAAATTACAAAACAAACACAACGCGTTTTAACCTATCTGGTCTTCTTTAGGCAAGATAAACAACATTCAGCACAATGAAAACGAAAGACAGGCAGTGAAATTGGTAAAGGTAAGAAAATAACCCTGGACACAAGAAAACAAGATCAAAGCACTATTTGTGCGGCATTGACAACACAGGGGTAAAATTACTGAAAAAAAGACACATGAGTATCTAGCATAACATGATTATCACCGGTATAGAAATCAAAGACTCTTTTAAATACAGAACAAAACGACAGAAATACATGCTTTGAAGATCTGCATACTCCTTTAACTGAAAAGTTCAACACAATGCAGCTCGAAACATCCATGGATTCAGATGCGGAGACCGTACCCTCTGAAAGCCTCTTAACTGACACACTGTTGACGTCACTGCTGCAGATAAAGCCGACGCATGGCAAGAGTAAACAGTTTCCCTACCTAATGAATACAGAAAATGTGCTTTACTTCTTATTTATTTTAGACACTAATTCTTACGTTTATTTTAGATACTAAGACTTCCTGGCTTTGCGGTTTACAACAAGCGTGTCTTCTGTCGTCTTAATATGGTAAACGACCTAGTTCAGCAATTTATATACCCTCTTTTTCTTTTTCTTTTTTTAAATTCAATTTTCCATGCCCCCACCACCCTCCTTCCAGTGTCATTACACCCACTCCACTATTAAGCTCCTCTACTCGTAGCCACATCCAGCTTTGCCCCGTCACATTCCCAGAACAGCAATCCAAAGAGTACAGTCGATTTCAGGTTGTCAACAGGCAGCTCACCATCACTTGAGTGGTGCTCAGTGGAGGTGACTGTTCTGATTCAGCGTTTTAAGGACACCAACTGCTAAGACACCCCTTAGTGATGACAATTGCTACTAAGTGGCTGAGCCGGCAGGAGTGAGCACCGTCCCCCCCCCCCCCCCGTAACCCCCCCCCTCCCTGGAGATGCCACCACGTTCATTCAGCAACAGGTTCCATAAACCTAATACTGACCTCTTCAATGACACGAACTGACCGCGGGCATGGAAGTGGGGAGAAAATCGAAACAGAGATCGCCAAGAGAACAAGAAGTGTAGGTCACCGAATGTTAGACTGAAACAACCCCCACAAAACTTTTTAATGATGCTGAGGTAAGGAAGATGCTGCTACTACGTGGCATTGTGGTCTGAGACTGCAGGACAGGGCTGTACTTTGTGCTTCCTTTCATGACATAGTTTAGGATCAACCAGCCCTGAGAGATTCAGACACTTGCAGTGTTCGCAAAGAAGTTTGTGTTTTAGATATATAAATGTAAAGTGGATAAAACTTGACTGTATAGTTTGGTTTTGTTATTAAAAGCCACACGTTGTCTTTATATCTTATAATCTAAGAAAACATTTATTTTGATTTGTTAACAAAACAATGCTTTCTGTCTGTTAATTTCGTCAGTAACGATATCTTACACTCTATGTGCAGTATTTTGTGTAAATGGAATTCCTTTTTGGTAAAACAGTTCTTAGCTTTTGACTGTGACTAGCATTCAATTTGTTTTGTTTTTCGTATACATTATATAATGTTTCATGGGTAACAACTCTTATAATTTTCAAATTTAGTTCAAGATTTCTCCAGTTTCTTACCACACCACGAATTTCACAGTTGCTTGGGAATTTAAGTGCACTTGGAGTGTAGCGAATCATTTTTTGTATTGTGTTTACCAGTCTTGAATTCTCTTGAATAAAACTAGTTTTTTTTTTTCAAAAACAGAATGTTGGAAATCTTTCACGTAGGAATGGAACTTGCTGTTCACTTGTGTTGACAGGACACTCTTAATTCCTACAGCCTTAAGGAGAAGAAAATAAGTTAGCCCCTCTCCCCCCTGCTCCTTCCACCCCCCCCCCACTTACCATCCTCCCCATCCTGCCAACATAGTACAGAGCATCCCCCCCCCTCTCCCACACCACATCTCCATTTTTGCCTCAAACCGCTTGTGCAAACAGGAAAGGTCAGTTACCGACTATCACGTGCAGAGAAGCAGTAGCTGCAGCAGCGGCAGCCAAGCTGGCCATTCATTTGTTTGTGGTTGCAGCGATGGGGGGGGGGGGGGGGGGGGTGAAACCACTTCAAATCCCTGAGACCCCGAGTGAAAGAATCCTCTGTGTCTGTGTCAACAGGATCCCCTGGCACCACGGAGGAGCTAGGGAAATGACATTTAGGGCGAAAGAGGGGTGTAAGAAAGGGGAGAAAAGTAGGGAGGCGTATGGACAGGGTGGGTAGAGGCTGAGAAAGGAATCAGCCAGAAGTGGGTCAGACAGGGGCGAAGCTGACGACAGGAACTGGATGCACTGACATCAGTGATGACACTAGAAGGTCATTTCTCCCTTCGCACAAGAATTTAGCCTGTCTTTGTATATGAATTTCTGTGCTTGCTCATATAATCTGTGCATGCATGTGTGCGTGAATGTGCGTGCGTGCGTGCGTGTGTGTGTGTGTGTGTGTGTGTGTGTGTGTGTGTGTGTGTGTGTGTGTGTGTGTGTGTGTGTGTGCGCGCGCGCGCGCATGCGTGTGTTTGTGTTTGTGATTGTGTGCATGTGTACGTGTGTGTGTGTGTGTGTGTGTGTGTGTGTGTGTGTGTGTGTGTGTGTGTGTGTGTGTGTGTATGTGTGTGCGTGCGATCGTGCGTGCGCGCGTACGTGCTAGCGCGCGCGGGTGTGTGTGTGTGTGTGTGTGTGTGTGTGTGTGTGTGTGTGTGTGTGTGTGTGTGTGTGTGTGTGCGTGCGTGCGTGCGTGCGTGTGTGTGTGTATGTGTGTGTGTGTGTGTGTGTGTGTGTGTGTGTGTGTGTGTGTGTGTGTGTGTGTGTGTGCGTGTGTGTGTGTGTGTTGTTTGTGTACATTGGAATCTGTCTGACGGTTTGTCTGTCTCTTTCTCTCTTTGATATTGCATTAGCTGGGAAAACATATTGCCTGAGTGTCTTGTCAATGCCCACATGTATTATGCAGGAGCAAAGGGGCCGTGTAATCTGTCCCATGAACTCAGTGACGACGATCTCCTGATCTAACACTCACTTGAGAGATAATGACGCATCATGATTCATTATACACGAGGATGATCACACTCCACTTTTCAAATCGCTGGAGGGTTGAGGCCGATGCTTTTGAATTCGACAAAAGAATCGCTTTCATTCAGGTGTTGTTTTTATGATCTCTTTATTGTTTTTCAGCAAGTTCTAGTTCATTCTTCTGTCCTACTGCTTCCTCACTGTCCCGTGAGAGAGAGAGAGAGAGAGAGAGAGAGAGAGAGAGAGAGAGAGAGAGAGAGAGGAGGAGACAGAGGGAGACAGACAGAGAGAAGAGAAGAGAGAGAGACAGAGAGAAGGAGAGAGAATACAGAGAGAGAGACAGGAGAGAGAGAGAGAGAAGAAGAGAGAGAGAGAGAACGAGAGAGAGAACGAGAGAGACTTAGAGCGAGAGAGAGAGAGAGAGAGAGAGAGAAAGAGAGAGACAGAGATAGAGAAAGACAGAGACAAGACAGAGAGACAGAGATAGAGATGGGGGAAAGAAGAGGGAAGAGAAGAAAAGATAAATACTGTTGGCTCGCTCCCACTCCGTCTCCCCTCCACCCCCCTACTTTCTTCTCTTGCTACTTCTTAGGAGCGTTGGGCGGTGGAATGAATCAATTTTGCTGTATTTCGATTAAAATGTACATGTACATAATAATGTTTTCTATTTACTGTTCCATGGCAGCAGGTCCCAAGGGTGCTATGACGGATGCTTGCGTAATCAAAGACCTCCACAACCCTCTGTTCCCAGCCGTGTGCAAGATATGCCTAAGGTTTTTTTTTTCTGAAGTTAGTGAAAAGTGTGGTTGAAATCACACATGGTGTTAAGGCCGTTCTGTACTGATTTAATGTACTGAATCCATTAAAGGTGCATGTAAACTGACACTCCACACACACAAAACCAACCCTACACACACACACAAACACATAACACACAGTAGCATAGATGATGATCGGGGGTCTCAGTCACAATAGGCGAAACAAATACACACATCAACAGCAGCGGGTGGTGAACAGCGTCAGTTTCACGACACTATTATTCTACAAAAGTAAAAGAAGATATGTTGCAGAGCTATAAACTCAGTTCAAAACTAAATCTCCCATTGCGTCCTACATTCACACTAGTTATGTATTAAAAACAACAGAAGTAATTTTTGACGATGCTGTGAACTTAAATAACTGTCCAAAGAATGGTTCAATGGTTTCAATTTTGGCACAAAGTAAAACTGCCAACTTTTTAACATTCTAAATAAAGATCTGTTATCATTCGTATGAACTGATGAACTTCAAAGGACTTAGAATGCCAGATAGAAGATGATCTCAGATCATATGAGTCTCATCAGCTGCATAGGCAATTTGTTTCTGTTACCTGCAAAAATAACAGCAACTAACAGAGAGGAACCATAGCCCATTTCCTGAAACACCGTAGACAAAACACTGCACACATCCTGAAGGAACAAGTTTTATTCTTCTGTATTTCCGTGTAGTTCTAGCGCACAGTTGTCCAGCTCGTAATCATTTATTGTCTTTCTTAACAACACAAAATACACAGTTGTCCAGGTCGTAATCATTTATCGTCTTCTTAACAACACAAAATATTACGGATTTCCAAACGCTGGTCATCCTTTTTACATCTACTTCCTTTTCTTCCTTTCTTCACTTTTTCTCATCCACCCCAATGTTAGCTTTACCTTCTTCTGTCTGTCTGTCTGTCTGTCTGTCTGTCTGTCTCAATATAACGAGCATTCTCAATCTGGACCACATCTACCACAGTTTATCTCTTCATAACAACTTTTCTTCCCCTGTACCTTCCTCCCTCTGGTTCCCTTCCCCACCCCTCAATCAAATCCAACATTGAGTATTTTACGTCTCTTCCGTTGTGGATTACTTCGCCTGTGCCGATCAGAAACACTTCCTATAGGGCTGTCACCATACTGCTTGCCCCAGTTCCAGACAGTGGAAAAAAAAACTGGTGTTATTTCACGGCAACGCGATCAAGTTTCTACAACAGGGCTAAATCAACAATGAATGGATGTAACCTCTTTCCATCTTATAGCGTCACTACACCAGGACGGGGTGAATATGTTTTATTTTCTGGGAGGGAAAGACCTAGATAATCTACACCAACCACGTCTCATTGGATTCTCACCACAAGAACCATTTGCACCAACGCTTCTCCTGTTGTAACATAATCATGATCAATCCAGTCTAGTCAATCATTGGATGAATCAGCACAGCTACGAGTAACAATTACTTTTGTATGACATATTACTGGTGGTGATCAATGACTTTTGTATGGAATATTACTGGTAGTGATCCCTCAGAAAGGTTGCTTTCCCTACACCAAATCGGAAATGAAATGAGGCAGGGAACAGTAAACGATAAACAGTAAACAAGCTGGGCATTTTTTGCTCCCATAAGAAAACGTAACACAGAGTAACTTTTATTCAAGACTGGCACAGGCTTTTAAACCTGAATAAAGTCAGACAAATACATAGACGAACAATCTAATAGTGGGGGAAAAAACAAGTGCAGGCCAACAACTGAACTAACTTCATAGTAATGACTTGGCAAAGATTTGGACTTAAGGAGGGGGGGGCGGAATTTGAAGATGGAGAAACTGGGAACATGAAATTAAGAAAATATGTTACAGATATGAAAACTCTTCACTAGCTGCGTAAGGGAACCATCGCAATCCCTTTTGAAGGCAGATATATTTGTATTGCCTGCTCCGAGGTCTTTCGTCCGCTGGATCGGACTCATCAGGGAGACACGGCTGGTTGTGTCTGCACTCCTGGCGTCAAATAGAGACACACCACAGTCCATAATACTGTGGTGTTCTCACCACCAAGGGTGCAAAAAAGAATCCAATAGCACCCCCAAAGCAGCCAGCGAAGAGTAGTAAATGAGACCAAACGAAAATGTGGGGAGGAAAAAAGTAACATATTTTCTTAATTTCATGTTCCCAGTTTCTCCATCTTCAAATTCCGCCCCCCCCTCCTTAAGTCCAAATCTTTGCCAAGTCATACTATGAAGTTAGTTCAGTTGTTGGCCTGCACTTGTTTTTTCCCCCACTATTAGATTGTTCGTCTATGTATTTGTCTGACTTTATTCAGGTTTAAAAGGCTGTGCCAGTCTTGAATAAAAGTTACTCTGTGTTACGTTTTCTTATGGGAGCAAAAAATGCCCAGCTTGTTTACTGTTTATCGTTTACTGTTCCCTGCCTCATTTCATTTCCGATTTTGTTTTGATTAAATTGAGGTTATTTGTATTTGTTTCTGTCCGTCTGTGTGTTTGTCTTTTGATCTCCCTTGCATCTTTGGGTGGATCCTCAAGCGTAGGCTCTAAGATTGTCCCCTACATTTTATACTATTTGCATAATGTCTTTAGTTTTTCAGCAACTTTTTTCCTCCCCACATTTTCGTTTGGTCTCATTTACTACTCTTCGCTGGCTGCTTTGGGGGTGCTATTGGATTCTTTTTTTGCACCCTTGGTGGTGAGAACACCACAGTATTATGGACTGTGGTGTGTCTCTATTTGACGCCAGGAGTGCAGACACAACCAGCCGTGTCTCCCTGATGAGTCCGATCCAGCGGACGAAAGACCTCGGAGCAGGCAATACAAATATATCTGCCTTCAAAAGGGATTGCGATGGTTCCCTTATGCAGCTAGTGAAGAGTTTTCATATCTGTAACATATTTTCTTAATTTCATGTTCCAGTTTCTCCATCTTCAAATTCCGCCCCCCCCTCCTTAAGTCCAAATCTTTGCCAAGTCATTACTATGAAGTTAGTTCAGTTGTTGGCCTGCACTTGTTTTTTCCCCCACTATTAGATTGTTCGTCTATGTATTTGTCTGACTTTATTCAGGTTTAAAAGGCTGTGCCAGTCTTGAATAAAAGTTACTCTGTGTTACGTTTTCTTATGGGAGCAAAAAATGCCCAGCTTGTTCCCTACACCAGTCACGAAATATCCTCTGCATACATGAACCATTCAGAATTGGGGAATTACTCAGTCGGAGTACACTTGTTTTAACTAAAAAGAAACTATCTAAAGAATAAACTGAGGATAAGATACATTTCTTGATTAATCGTTTAAGTTATGTGTCACAGTGTCTGATAGGTAAAACACCAGCCGAGTTTCGGACCTTCCCTCACACAAAACACACTTCGCATATCCTGGAACTAATAGGTTCCTCGGTCTAGTTCTCTGATTGTGTTTCTCTGTTGTCTGGTACCGTAAAGCAGCTATTGATTATTCCGCAACAGGCTTTTCACAAGCTAAAATCCATCACCACCACCTTTTCAGCCCTCCTGTCTATTCCCTTCTCTCAACTCTTTCTCTATCTTTCTGTCTCTCTCTCTGTCTCTCTCTTTAAACACGACAGAGGTTCTAAATGTTGACAAATCTACCACATCTCCACTCCACCTGCTCTCGACCAATGTTTTCCTCTGTCCCCCTTACCCTATCTCCCCTCGCCACCTCTCCCTTTACTAATCAGAGCCAACATCAGTGAATAATTCAGATTGTATCTACTCAGTCTATCCCATCTCTCCAAATTGATAGGACTTGTAAATCCTGACCACAGACCTCTAACATTTTCTGCCTTTACATCTTTCTTCTCCTCCTCCTCCTCCTCCTTCTTCTTCTTCTTCTCTCTCTCTCCCCCTCTCTCTCATCTCCCCTCCCCTCTCTTCTTGCTCTATCCCTCCACATGATTATCTCCCTCCACATGATTATCTCCCTCCACATGATTATCTCTCAACACCATCTCCTTTCATACGTCTTTCTCTTACCACCCCCTTCCCCTATTGTCCTCCGTCATCCACCCCCTACTGACCTCCATCCTCCCATCACTACCTGTCCAGCCCTTCCTCTCTTTTCCTCGAAGACTCTCTCTCTCTCTCTCTCTCTCTCTCTCTCTCTCTCTCTCTCTCACGCAGTGTTAAGGAATTTTTCCTTCTGAGACAGGCTCTGATAATATCCCCCTACTCCAATAATGTCCCATGCCCATCGCGTCCACATAAAACCCATCTCTCTTCCTACTGCTGACATCAAGATTGCTCCTGTCGTAACATCATCAGCAGTCCTCTCTAGTTAGTCACGTAACGAACTAGCACAATTACGTGTAATCATTTCTTCTCTATGCCATGGCATGAGCTACACAGTTACACATGAAGTGGTTTTTCTTCTTTTTTTTTTTAAAGAAAAGCACTGCAAGTCACGAAACACTGTCTGCACATGTGCCCTATTAAAAAAAAAAAGTTAAAACGTGTCTTGGGAGTAGACCATCTGCTGAAAAAATATATTGTAACCAGCTGCAGTGGCGAAGTGGTTGGCGTTGCGAACTCTGGCTAGGAGATCTTGGGTTCGATTCCCATCAGAGCCATGTGGGATTTTTCTGCCCCTACCGGCTCCTATCCAGAGCTGAGTTTGCTACGGACTCAGCTGGGTAGACTGGGACCACAAAGTCGAGTTTCATCCACTTAACGGATGCATGGCTGAGAGTGTTGGTCAAATTTCCTGACCTACACTGCAGGTGTCTGCATGTCTTGGACCTGGTTGACGCCGGGATGTATTATGAAAGTAAGGGTAGAATACAGCCCTGTCATGCAGTCCCATATTGGAATGGAAATCCGTAGCATCATCTTCACCATTCTCATTCTCATCGATCAGCACTTCAAAGGCTCAAATTCTGTCTCTTCAAGCCCTGTTTTCATTGTGACCTCAGTTTCAATGGTCCTCTCCACGTCTATGACCTTGGTTCAATTCCGTTAGGTCACTGGTATCGGCAAGTTCATGGGGGCTGTCGCTGGACGGACGTGGTGGTGACCTCCGGAGAGAGAGTTCTCTCACGCTGGCTCCACGACTAAGCAATTATTGTCGTCAGTATGAGGCTTAGTAGGTGGTATCCTGCGAAGATGGATCAGAGCAGGCGCCACTGAACACCACCGAAGTGACTCGGCAGTAGTGCAGTGTCTCCTCCGGTAAGTAGCCTCTTGATGACTTGACATTCACTGCTCCTTGTGGATTGCCGATGCCAGGGCTACGGTGGGTCGGGGCGGGGTATGGCTGTGGACAAGGGGTGGGGGTGGGGGTGTCAGAATGAGCGGTGTATGTGTGGGTGCAATGCCACTGAGGTGGCATAGAAGATGGGACACAAAAAAGAAAGATATTGTAACCATGAATTGAGGAGAAGTCACATGATTTTCAGACCGTAGTCAGTTGTGCTTACACTGAACCCCCCCCCCCCCCCCCCCACACACACACACACCTTATCTTGGTTTTGTCATGCAAGTCTGAAATCAAACCAACAATCAATGGTGCCAAACATGTCATTCCTCACAGTGTGATCTACACCATCCTTTCCTGAAGCCACTGTGTACAGAAAACACGATTGTATTAACCAACAGTATCCAGTCACTATCTTAAGCGGTTACAGTGCTTGCAGTTTTAAACGGTGGAATCCTTCGCTTCCGTGGTGATTAAAAGTGTTGTGGAAAATGGTTAAAGGAAAACGGGTGGAATAGGCTGAACAATGCATGAAGTTAGAGGTAGCACCTTAGGTTGAAGGAAAGCAAGCTGTGCGATTTCATTTTGTAAGAAATATGAAACAGGTAGTACAAACTGAGGACATTTTGTTGAAGGAGAAAATGAAGTCAAGAAGGAAGCTGATTTCAACTGCAATCTCACTCCCTTTTGCAGGCACTGTTTTTTTTTTTTTCTGTAACATTTTTGCCCAGGGTCTCGAACATTTATATCTGATGAACGTAATGACACTAAATGCCCCCTTAATTTGAAATCATTATTGCTCTTGAAAATTGGAGCCTTTGTCTCTTCAATAAAAAAAGAAATATACTCTCAAGCTGTCGAAGAGAAAATTAGGTGGAAGAAGTTTGGAAGAGAGAGAGAGAGAGAGAGAGAGAGAGAGAGAGAGAGGCAGAGGGGGAGGGGGAGCAATCCAATAACCAATCAGCAAAATATACTAAGAAAGCACCTAAAGTAGTGATAATGTGCTACGATTAGTTATAACCCGGCCATCACAGTCTTTGATGAAGAGACCTGTGATGGTGACTGCGCGAGACAGGCACAAAAACTGCTCCAAAACATTTAAAGGTTACACTCAAACCAAGCAGAGCGATGCCAATGAAAGGAAAAGTGTGAGGCTCAGTTCACGAGAAAATTACGACGGAACCATTATCGTTTCAGGCTGAAAATGTAAACCAGCAGAACAGAAAACTTTGGAAATAGACCGCACAGTGCCTCGACCATTCTGGGCGATTCCCGTTTACCAAATGGCTGAAAGGTCTTTGAGTGGAAGTTACACAAT
>CM065720.1:51472145-51477145 GCA_033310375.1 Conus canariensis
TTTTTTCAAAGTTTTTGACACAAAGATTCAACCACTCTTGTTGTGTGCCGCAGAAACATGGGGATTACACAGATTAAAACATTTAGAAAAAGTAAGCACGCTGGCATGAAAAGGATTTCTGAGTGTTCCAGGCAGAACTCCAAACAAAGAATAGTATACGGAGATTTGGATCGATAGCCATTATATATTAATTTCTACGTTACTTGTTTAGACATTTATAGATGAAGGCTGAAAGGTTACCTCATAAAGCATATTTGAAGCTACTGGAATTAGACAGATCTGGAAAACAATGCTGGGTCTCAAAGGTAAGAGAAATCTTGTGTTCAACTGGTTTCAATTTTGTTTAGTTACAATATAGTGTTGCAGACGTGTTTCAACAGAGGCCTATTGATATGTTCACACAAGCATGGGCTGGCGCCATACAAGACAATGAGAGATACAAAAGTTACAGAGATTTTAAGTCTAAGTTTAAAAAAGAGAGATATCTTTTGGATACGAATACGTACTGTTTCCGCGTAGCCATTACACGAACCAGATTTAGGTTGCTTCCACTGAATAACAACCTGCATCGGCACAGTTAAACAGAAAATGGTCAAAGAGTGCCAAATCTGTCGCGATCAGGTCCAGAACGAACAGTATTTTTCTTATTTCAATGCTCCCTCTATCAAGACCTTAGGAATAAATTTCTCATAGAATAGTCCAGTTGTCCCCTTTCGTTTGCTTCCTAATGTATTCAGAGCTTTGCGCAGACATAACTGATCAAGGTATAATTTTTATGCAATAACAGAAGGTTAAGGTCAATTTCTTAGTGGGTAAATTACTGTGGACAATTACCATCACTTTGGTTTTCCTTGAAACGCCCGACTTCATTTGTATTGTATGTTCTTGTATTCCAAATGTTCCTGGATAACCTATCATCTTTTAAACTCATATTTCAGGGAAATGAAAATTATGATTCTTTTCTGTTCTGTTTGCAATAACATATGTGCTAACCCCGTTCCTATCCACTCCCCACCCCTTCCCTTTTTGTGCCTGGTATTGTGGCCAAGGCTGATGTACATTAAAGCTTTCTGAGTTCTGAGCTCTCACTATCTCTCTCTCTCTCTCTCTCTCTCTCTCTCTTTTTCATAATGCATCGGCGGGGAAAATATATTGCGTTGGGTGTCTTGACAATCCCAGCATGTATTATGGAAGAACGAAGGGGCCATGTCATCTGCCACATGCACTCATTGATGAGGATGCTCCACGATCTAGCATTCACCTTAGAGATCATGATGCATCATGATTTAATTTTGAAGAAGGTGATCATGCTCCACCGTCCAAATCCCTGGAGGATGGGTTGGTCGGCGCCTCCAGATTCTCAAACGAAATGTTTTCATTTTGGTGTTGTTTCATACTTTTGTTGTTGTTGTTGTTGTTGTTGTTGTGCCAGTTTCAGTTCATTCTCCTGTCGCACCACTTTCTAAATGTTTGATCTTTTTCTGCTTTCTCCGCCGTTTATGATAAGAAAAGTCACATCACATAGGAGAGAGAGAGAGAGAGAGAGAGAGAGAGAGAGAGAGAGAGAGAGAGAGAGAGAGAAAGAGAGAGTGAGAGAGAGAGAGTGAGAGAGAGAGTGAGAGAGAGAGAGAGAGAGAAATAGACAGACAGACAGGGAAGGGAGGGAGGGAGAGACAGACATACAGACACAGAGAGAAAGAGAGAGAGCGAGAGAGAGGAGGGGGAGGGGGGATGAACATGCAAAGGAAAGACTAGTGAAGTGCGTGGTGAAGTTAGACATTTTTTTTTATATCTGCCCATACAGTTTTATTCACTTACCATGGACACTAGCACGCACACACACACACACACACACACACACACACACACACACACACACACACACACACACACACACACACACACACACGTACGTTTTCAGCACAACATGAAACTGAACCGTTAACTTTAACATTCTCATTCAAAGTTTTGTTATTGTTGTTTCTAACAAAAGAACACATGAATTAGAAAAAAAAAACTGGCTGAAGACCCCAGCCTAAATGTGTGCCCGTCTGCTTCACCACCGCAGTTGTCTTTTATTACCCACAAACAATCAAAGTGTCTGGGGACAGAAACCAAAGCCGATTTCCATAACGCCCACGTATAACATACTTTGCACATCCTGATCTAACAATTTGTTCTTCTGCTCTCCTGCGTTGTCTTGTGCGGTTGTCCAGCCTATAATTAATCATTATTTCTCAAAAACTAGTCGGGTTTCCAAAAAACTGACCATCATTATCCCGTCCTCAGCCGTCTATTTATCCACCTTCTCTTTCTCTGCGAGTTGTTGCCTCATCTTCATAGCGAACAAAGCGACAACACTGAAGGGGAAAATAAAAGGAAAATGGAAACTGAAATCAGTGTGACAGAATGGGTGGAAAAGAAAACTTGACAAGCAAAACTTTCACAACTTAAATCCATGGGTCATGGAGATAAGGGGAAGAAAATGGGGGGAGTTTTGTGAATATCAGGGGGCTAAATAGGTGGTGCATGGGAAGAAAATATCCAAATAATCTGTTATTTAAAAAAAAAAAGACATTTTGCCAATAAAAACATTCCTTGTCACACGACGGACAGTGAAGAAACAATAAAAGTCCAAAATGATGTAAGAAGAGATATGACGCGTTTCTGCGAAAATCTGTACTAGGGAAAAAAGTGTAAAATAGCAAAATTACAGATCGGATGAAGAAAATTCCGAGTATAACATCGGAAGAACAGCTGTTATGTGAAGGTCAAATCACTCTTCATGGCCAACAGTACTGGAGAGAAGATGAGTCTTACAGCCTTACAGACCAGTCAAAATCCAAAAAGTCCATTCATCTGGGAGGATCATTTCCGAAGGTTTTGAAAAAAAAAGTGTTGAGCTTTCTCGGTTGGAAGTTTATGTATTGGATCTTGGAATCATCTGGTTTCAGGAGAGTCGTTGGATAAAGACTTTTGACACAGTAATAAAAGCTATAATGTGTGTGACTGGCTAGTGCTGGAATTGGTTCAGTATAGCAAGGGGTTGTAGGCAGAGTGCTCCAACATCCCTGTGCTTGTCTATGCGTTCAGCAAAAATTCTGGGAACGATTAGAGAAAATGGAGATGTAAAAGGAATAATTATTATTAATGCAACACACACACACACACACACACACACACACACACACACACACACACATAACACACACACACGCGCGCACGCACACACACACACACACACACACACACACACACACACACACACACACACACAGAGACACACACGTATAGATAGATAAATAGACAGATAGACAGAGAGAGAGAGAGAGAGACAAAGACTGATAGAGAGATGGAGGCAAATTGCACACTTATGTCTGGATGAAACATCCGAATGTAACAATTTGTCCAAAACGTGACATTGTCAACACTGTTTAACATTAAAAAAAAGAGAGTAAGGTCACCAAAATACATAAAAGCACCACCACAGATCATTGACAGCACAGGGACAATACAACGAAAGACTCAGGATGCTAAATCTATGGGATGACATGATAATGAAAAGTTTTGTCATCGTTAATTCTAACAAAAGAACTCTACATGAATATAAATTAAAAAAAATGGTTGAAGAGCTCAGTCCAAATATGTGCCAGTCTGCATCACTACGGTTGCTTTTTTATAACCCACAAACCATCAGTGTCTGGGAAGAGAAACCAAAGCCTATTTCCTGAAACCCCAGAATAAAACACACTGTACACATCCTGAACCAACAAATTGTTCCTCTGCTTCCCTACACTGTTTTGTGCGGTTGTCCAGCCTATTATGATTAATTATTATCTTTCACAAAATAGTCGGGTTTCCAAACATTCATCAGCTTTACCCCGTCCACACTCGTCTGTTTTCCCTCTTCTTTTTCTTTCCCCTTCTTCCCCCATCCACCTTCTCTTTCTCTCCTAGTCTTAGCCTCTGAACACTATAAGCATTTTTAAATCTCGACCTGATCTACCGCATATCGTCTCTCCAAGACAACTTCTCATTTCCTAAATCGCCCTCTCTCCAGCTCCCATCCCTAACCCTCAATCACACCCAACACAAGCTCTCGGTGTCTCGTCCATTACATTACCTGTACCTGTCGAAAAACACTTCCTATGATGCTATTATCATGCTGCTGTCCTAACTACAGACACAGAAATAACGTTATACCGCGACAACACCATCAAGTAACTACAACAGGGCCAAATCAGACATAAGTTAATATCACCTTTTCTTCAGCTTGTCGCTGCGAAAATAAAGTCGGAACAGGAGGGGGGATGGTGTGTGTGTGTGTGTGTGTGTGTGTGTGTGTGTGTGTGTGTGTGTGTGTGTGTGTGTGTGTGTGTGTGTGTGTGTGCAGGGGGGGGGGCTTATCCTCTGGGAGGGAAAGACCTAGATAATCTCCCACTCCCACATTCCACTGAATTCTCTCTATAAACACTACTTGCACTAAGGCTGCTCCTCTTGCGTCATTATCAATCAACTCTTAACATTGATTTAATGATTCAGCGAAAAAGAGAAACAATCGCTTTTGTGTGAAATAGTTTTGTAAGTGGTTGCAAGGGATGTTTTCTTTTCTGACACTAGTCACGACATATCCACTAAACGTACGAGCCGTTTCAAAGTTGTAGAACTCTGCAGTAGGAATGCACATTTTTTTTCAACCAAAAGTATGCTGTCAAAAATATGAACTGAGATGTTATTATTAAAATCTGTTTGAGTCCACGTGTCATTTGTGTCTGACACGTAAAACAGCAACCGAATTTTGAACCCCCAACAGGCAAACACACTGCCCAAATCCTGGCGATAACAGTTCCTTCAGTCCAGTCTTCAGACTATTTTCCTGTGTTGTCCAGCACAGTGACGCACCTGTTGATTAGTCTACAGCAACAAACCTTTCACGATCTGACAACAAGTGCTACCGCGTTTTCTCCCTTCTCTTGTATTGCCAATTTAAGTCATTCTGC
>CM065720.1:51482145-51504645 GCA_033310375.1 Conus canariensis
AGAGAGAGAGAGAGAGAGAGAGAGAGAGAGAGAGAGAATATGGATTCGAACGACAGGAGGGCTGGGCTAGTCCTGCTGCAGTGCCCCAGACAGCCAGACCCTTGTTGGCGCCAACAAGCAGTGGGAAACAAAGATCACACACAGTCACAGCTGACTGGGCCCTGTTGTAGGAACCTGATCGTGATGCTGTGAAATGAAGTCATTTCTGGCGGTTCTGTAGCGACGGTAAGTGGAGAAATAACCGCATCCTTGGAAGAAGTTCCGACTTTTAGATTCCACCATGGGCAATAATCTGCTGTTTGATGTCGACCACAATTAGAAAGCGGCAAGAAAAGGTACATGAGAACTGGGGACAGGATGTGGTTATCGTGGTCAACGTTTAATATCTCTCCGACGTAGAAGAAAAAAACAACAAAAAGACAGACAAATAAGACAAGCTGTGACAATGACAGTCTCCATTGTCAAATGGTAAAAGGTTCGGCTTAATTTAGCATTTCTTCTACTTGTTACTACTGCCCTTTTATATTACCACAAGTTGCTACAGGATACATATCAAAATGTATTACACACGATGATAAAGTAAGATGTTTGCCTTTACAGTAATGTATTTTCGTTTTATAAGGTAAAGGAAGCAACGGTGCAGGTAGACTTTGTTCAATCAAGTGTAAAGAATAATCATGAAAGGAAAAAAAATCCCAGAGATAACAGAAGAAAAAAAAAACAGTCAACAAAACAGAGAGAGAGAGAGAGAGAGAGAGAGGGGGGAAGGAGAGAGAGAGAGGGGAGAGAGAGAGAGAGAGAAGAGAGAGAGAGAGAGAGAGAGAGAGAGAGAGAGAGACAGACAGACAGACAGACAGACAGACAGGTAGAGAAACGAACAGACGAATAGACAGACCGAAAGACAGACAGGCAAACGAACAAACAGGAGGGTGGTGAAGAAGTAGATCAAGTGAGGGTCGACGAGGGATGAAGACAGGGGTGAGGGAGGAGGACAGATGGCGGTGGATGTTGTCAGGACGTGGAAGGCCTGCCATCTGCTGCAGAGATTAGAGAGCTGGTGGGCAATACTGACCTGGGCTACCAAGGTAGACATCTCAGGAAACTAGCTTAAACATAAGATTGAAGAGACCATTGGTTACAGGATGTGTGTTGTTTAATACTTTGTCCATGACATTTAGGGGAATCAGCTGCTGTTCCTCACCGCAGACACTGTGTTCGGTTTTTTGTTTGCTTGTTTGTTTTTTTTTGGTCGATTTGTTTGGATGTTTTTGTTTTTTATTTTGGGTCCCATGTCTTTTGTGGATAACGTAAGTAAAGGAATAGTTAAACTGGGTTGTGAAAGAGAGGGAAGCGTGCGTTGATTGAAAGGGAGTTGTTCGGAAGAGAGAGCATGTGTGTGTGTGTGTGTGTGTGTGTGTGTGTGTGTGGTGTGTGTGTGTGTGTGTGTGTGTGTGTGTGTGTGTGTGTGTGTGTGTGTGTGTGTGTGAAATAGGCTACAACTGAGATATAAAAAATGATAAGCCGGCATGACGTAATGGTTCATTTCCTTCTCTCTCTCTCTCTCTCTTTCTCTCTCTCTCTCACACACACACACACACACACACACACACACACACACACACACACACACACACACACACACACACAGAGTTTCCACAAGTTTCCTGCTGATTCTTGAACTAAAACTACAAACAAATTGCTGAATGAATAAATACACTTCAGACAGATTTCAGGCAGGTCGCCAAACGATCGAAGAATCTTTCACTATGTCCCTGCTACGATTATCAAGCTTGAAAGGCTTTTCCTCTCAGAGCTTTCTGAAGGTATAATTTCTTACACGTATTGTCACTTCCTGTCATCAATGAACTTTCACTAAAAAAAAAAGGCAGCTCCTCACTGACGTGCAAGTTTCAAATAATTCTACGAGAATATGAAAAATAAACCTTGCATACCGATATTCTCTGCAATCTCCGACTGCATGTTTCATTGCATTGATGCTTTTTACAACAGGAAATTACTTAAAGCTCGGAGATGAATAGTGCTGTTGATTAAAACTGGTTCCTGAACACATTGATACTGCACGTCTGGAAAGAAACAAAAAACAAAAAACCAACAAAAAAACCTCGAACACTTGGAAGCCATCTGAATTGCCTTTACCTAGCAGGACTGCATGACGAAAACGACCTCATTCGCGCGTCAGACTCCGCCAATACTATCCTTGGGCAGACATGTTGGTCATAGGTGACTGCCCCTGTGGATCACATGACAAGCGCACAGCGGACTTCCTGTGACGCATATCAGGAAGGCACTAGAAGCAATATTGAGCTCAGCAAACGGAAGCAAGGGCGTGGGTGCTGGACTGGCCACGCGCCACAATTAGGATTTTGGACTAAACCACTGCATGATCCATGCCAGCGTTTTGAGGCCTACCATGATTTTGGGCCAGCAATTAATGTTAAACTGATAATTCATCAAAAGAACACCTCCCCGCCGATTATTTCCCTAATCTGGGGAGCTTTCCACCGATGACACCACATACAATCTTAAAATACATGACTTTTCCCTTAGTTAACGTCACATTTCAGGCCTTTGCACTCACCCATAACCCTGTCTTTGCGCTAGGTAATAGCCCCCCCCCCCCCAAACAGTCCCATTCCTTCGATTTTAATCTGTCTGCTTGGAACCACCTGGCTTGTACCTTGATGGCCATATGAAAGAAAACAAGGAGAATCAAATTCCAGACACAATACAAATTTTCAATTCTATTCACGCCAGTCTATAAATACTCGACTCCTTAAATCAGACCTTCGCGCATTAATTTTTGGTGTGCAGCCACTTGAGTTCCGAGGACTGGGATGGGAAAAAGGTTACACATTCTTTCGGTCATCATTCCCAGAAGACAGGCTCTTTGTAGCCGTCATCCTCCCGCTCTGTAGTAGACACTTGATAATGATGCTGCGAGTTATACAGTCAGTTCTGTAATTGAGACAAACAAAAACAGAGATAGAGAGAGAGAGAGAGAGAGAGAGAGAGAGAGAGAAAGAGAGAGAGAGAGAGACAGAGACAGAGAGAGAGAGAGAGAGAGAGAGAGACAGAGAGACAGAGAGACAGAAGAGAGAGAGGCCCGACGTTCCGTTTCGTGGACAAATTCTTTGATCGCTGTTGTGCGTTTCATTTTTTTTCTGTTTTCTGGTTTTATTTCTGTAAAGGTTTTGGGCATATACATTCTTTGCATAGCACACGGCATAAACATAATATGATGTAAAATACATAGTTAAAAGTCATACAAACAGTGTAGAGGAGGAAATAAAGCGTTTAAACAGTTGACGAGAACAAAAGAAAAATGATAGGTATACCAGCTTGATGCAACGCCAGTGTAGTTTGGTTCGCCTGCAGCCCACCTGAACCCTTCCCCAGGTTTCTTCTTTCCCTCCTTCCACATCTCTCTTCCTTTCTTTCATTCTCCTTTTCTCTTTCATTCTTTAGTTCCCTTACCACCACCACCCTCCGATCCCTCATCTGTCTGTCTGTCTGTCTGTCTGTCTCTCTCTCTCTCTGTCTCTCTCTCTGTCAGAGACTTACACATGTTAAGATCCTTCCTTCTTCCAAATACTTTTCCCCCCCTACCATCCCACGGGTATCGCTGTTTAAAGCCAGCGTGTGTAAAACTAAATTTGTTGCTTGTTTTGTTTCTATGTACCCTTCAAAGTGTTCGCACCCTGTTTTGATGAAATAATGTTGTTCTCTCTCTCTCTCTCTCTCTCTCTCTCTCTCTCTCTCTCTCTCTCTCTCTCTCTCTCTCTCTCTCTCTCTCTCTCTCTCTCTCCTCTTCTACTTCTTCTTCTTTCTCTCTTTCTAAGAAACTTATACATGTTAAGATGTCTTTTTCTTCGAAATACGTCTTCCCCCTACAATCCTGGGTGTATTGCTTTTTAACGCCAGCGTGTGTAAAAGCTAAATTTGTTGCTCGTTTCGTACTTAGGTATCCTTCAAAGTGTTCATACTTTGTTTTCTCTCTCGCTCTCTCTCTTTCTCTCTCTCTCTCTGTCTGTTTCTGTCTCTCTCTCTGTCTGTTTCTGTCTCTCTCTCTGTCTGTTTCTGTCTCTCTGTCTCTCTCTCTCTCTCGATCGAGTTATACATGTTAAGACTTCTTCTTCTAAATACTTCTTTCCCCCTTCTATCCTAGGTGTATGTGCATTGCTTTTTAATACAAGCGTGTGTAAAACTAGATTTGTTGCTCGTTTTGTGTCCATGTAGCCTTCAGAGTGTTCGTGATCTTTTTTGTGGATGAAATAAGGTTACTGCCTCTCTCTCTCTCTCTCTCTCTCTCTCTCTCTCTCTCTCTCTCTCTCTCTCTCTCTCTCTCTCTCTCTCTCTGACGGAAACAAATTCAACTCAGCTGCAGGAGGCCTGTTCTGAATTTCATTATTTTGTTTTTACATCGTCGGATGATGGGTTGTTTTCTCTTGATTTCTTTGTTGTTCTCTTTGTTGTTGTTGTTGTTGTTGTTGTTGTTTTGCTCGGTTTGTTGTTGTTGTTCCTTAGTTCCAGTTAAAACGGAGAATGATGAAACTGTCTGGAAAGACAGAATGGCTATTCCATTTCAAGCGATCATTGTATAACGTCCGGTTTGTCTAATGCAGTCCACCTTGATACATAGCATCTGTCAGAGTTTGTCTGTACATCCATAACATTTGCCCATGCTTAGGGAAATAAGGAAAGTGAGGAGTTGTGATATAGAAGAATGCAGGCACAGAGAGAGAGAGAGAGAGAGAGAGAGAGAGAGAGAGAGAGAGAGAGGGGCGGGGGGGGGGGGGGGGGTTGTGTATTGAGAGGAAAGAACGCGGTGTGGACTCTTGTGTACCTGAGTTTGTGTGCGTGTGAACACGCATCACTATGGGTATTTGTGAGTGAGTGAGTGAGTGAGTGAGTGAGTGTGTGTATGTATGTATGTATGTATATATATATATATATATATATATATATGTGTGTTGTTTGTGTGTGTGTGTGTTTTGTGTGTGTGTGTGTGTGTGTGTGTGTTTGTTTTAGGTAAGGTAAGGTAATGTTGCTTATAGCCCAGCCGACCTCAAAGGGCCATATCAGGGCTGTCACCACGTTAAAATCAACTCACAAGTCATCCAATAAAGAAAAAAAACAAAAACCGTTCACACATCTCTTTGAAATACATCTTCTAAAAGCGTACCAGAAACTTCGTTAAAAATCTTTCTTCCCTAAAATCTTAGATCAGATGAAAAATGTTAAACTCTTTCAGAAACTCAAAGACCACGTCAGGTGGAACATCTCTGAACAGGGTTTTCATGGACTCTGCTGTAATGTGTTTATGTCTCACACCGTGCAAGTCCCGACAATCTAAGAAAATATGTTTCACTGTGTGGAACATGACAAGGAATGCACCACGGACCTTCTTAACCTTTTAAAAGATAAGAATGGGTATAAAAACGAGTGGCCTGTGTTCAAGCGGCACAAGACTGTTTCGTCTTTACGTCCGCCTCGGGAACATGGTAAAAACTCTTTCAGGTTTGGACGGATTTTAAATAGTTTGTTATCCGTCTGCAAGGTCCATTCCTCTTGCCAGAGGTCTTTGATATAATCATTAACTTTGGGGTTTTGATCTGTGTACGGGACAGACATGTTAGACAGTTTCCCTGTTGTGGCATTCTTGGCCAAGCGATCAGCCATTTCATTCCCTCCGATGCCAACAAGACGAGGAACCCAAGCCAGAACGATGTTGTGACCTTCTGCTTTCAACCTAGTAAAAAGTTCAAAAAAGTGTCGAAGTTCAGGATGATGGAGGGGTTACGGCCAGCTATGGCCTCCAAAGCTGACAGCGAATCAGACAAAATCAGAAAGTTCTTGTTTGTGGATTGAGAGACTAGAACCAGGGCTGTAAGTTCAGAAGAGTAAACAGAAACATCTGACTGAATATGTTCTAATAATACTTGAGAAGGGGCACCAGGGCAATAGGCTGCACAGGCCACTCCCTCCTCAGATTTGGAACCGTCAGTGAAAATTCTTTTGAAAGATGGAAACTTGGAACACAGTTCAGCAAAAAGGGATTTGTATGCCAAGGAACTAGTTGAGGCTAAATCATACTGGATCTCTGGTGTGAAGAAAGTCCATAGAGGGTCGTCAGGAAACTTGAAGAAATCATTAACTACTCCAAGGTCAATACCTGCTTTGTTTAGATGGGGAAGAATACGAATCCCCAAGGGTGGAATGGAACTGGGATTGTCATCGAATTTCTTTTGGAATTTGGGGTCGAAAACACAGTCATATGCAGGGTTTTGAGGTTCCGACGAGAGACTCAGACAATAATTCAAGGCACGTTTTAGTCGGCGATTTGAGAGGGATGGTTCTCCTGCCTCGGCATACAAGCTATTAACAGGAGTGGTGCGGATCGCACCCAGACACAATCGAAGCCCTTGATGGTGGATAGGGTCTAGACTTTTCAGGTAGGACGGTCTGGCAAAGCAGTACACTACACACCCATAGTCCAGTTTGGAGCGGATCAGAGCCCTGTAAAGATGGAGGAGAGTTTTCCTGTCAGCGCCCCAATCCGTGTGCGCCACAACTCGCAGAATGTTCAGTGCTTTTTGACATGCAGTTTTTAAGTGTTGAATATGACTTTTAAAGTTCAGTTTTTGATCGAAAATAATACCCAGAAATTTGGCTTCCTTTACAGCTGGAATGGTGGACTTAACCAGACGAATCTCAGGATCAACAAAAAACTGACGAACATTGTGGAAATGGATTGACTGAGTTTTAGTACTACAGCAGGTAAACCAATTTTCCTATGCCCACTGCTGAATCTTATTGACACAAAGTTGGAGTCGACGCTGTACACTGGCATAAGAGGCCCTAACTGCGTACAGCGCGAAGTCGTCAACCAACACAGAGGACTCAGAACCCTGGTCTACCGATTTCACAATGTCGTCGATTTTGAGCTGAAAAGGGCAGGAGAAAGGATGCTCCCTTGAGGTACACCCAATTACTGCCCTTGGATGTCAGAGAGCGTGGTGCCAATACGCACCTGAAACTGCCGATTAGCCAGAAAGTTTTGAATAAACAGAGGCAGATGACCACGAAAACCAAGTCTGTGAAGATCCACAAGGATTCCTGATTTCCAGGTGGCGTCGCGCGCTTTTTCTAGGTAAAAAAAAAGATAGCAACCACATGCTGTTTATTGACGAAGGCGTTGCGGATGGTAGTTTCCAGACGGACTAAATGGTCAACTGTCGAGTGGTAATTCCGAAACCCGCACTGTTCACTGGCTAGAAGGCCATCGGTTTCCAGCTTCCACATCAGATGGGAGTTGACCATCTTTTCCATTAGCTTACAGAGGTAGCTGGTCAGAGCTATTGGACGATAGTTCGAAGGGTTGGTAAGGTCCTTTCCAGGCCTAGGGATTGGAATGATCAGGGCTTTCCGCCAGGAGGGTGGAAAGCACCCTGTGGTCCAGATATGGTTGTAGAATTTAAGAAGGGTCTGGAGACAGTTTTCTGGATGTTTCAAAACCTGATAATGAACATCATCCAGAACAAAGGCAGAATCGTTGCAGGTTTGCAAAGCTGATTTTAGTTCATCGATTGAAAAAGGAAGATTGTAGGCTTCAGAGTTGTCTGATGTGAAATTGTATGAAGATTTCTCTCTCAGTTGTTTGTTTCTTAAAAAGGCTGCAGATTTATTTGCAGATGAGGAGTTCTGTTAAATGGTGGAGGCCAGCAGATTGACAACAGCTTGTTTGTCAGTTATCAGAGCATCGGCAAGTTTCAGATGATGAATTGAGGGGTTGGTGTTCTTCCCTTTGATTTTTCTGATGATGTTCCAGACTTTTTTTCTTGGAAGTTTTAGATGTCAGCCCGGAGCAGAAGTTTCTCCAAGACTGACGTTTACTGATTTTGAAAGTGTGTCTCGTTTTGGCACGGAGCTTCTGATGGGCTCGAGCGTTGGGACCTGATGGTCTTTGGAATATCCGACGCTGAGCCCGTTTGCGTACTTTTGAGATTTGTTGGCAGTCAGAATTAAACCAAGGTGTTTTGGGCAGTTGTAGTTTGTCGGAAGACATTGGAATACAGGTTTTAGCACAGTTTACCACAGTATTGGTTAGAGATTCCGCAGGGTCTGGACTCTAAAGAATGTTAATTTTCTGGAATTCCTTTGAAGTACTGGTAGCAAAAAGATTCCAATTAGCCTTCTTATAGTTAAGGTGTTGTGAAATAGAGGCGTTTTCAGTTAATATGGATTTTAATAGAACAGAAAAATGGTCACTTCCATGCAGATCATCATGGACAGACCACTCATAGTCCACGACCAGCGAGAGGTCACAAATCGACAAATCTAAACACGAAAGTGAACCTGAGGAAGAGTGGAGGTAAGTTGGAGATCCATCGTTCAGACAACACAAGTCAAAGTCCGAAAGGACATCTTCAAGAAGCAGACCTCTGGATGCCGAATTCACACTACCCCAAAGAGGGTTGTGTCCACTGAAATCACCCAACAGCAAAAAAGGTCGAAGACGTTCTCCAATCAGACTGACAAGGTCCTGACGACAAACCGAGACAGAAGGTGGCAGATATAGTGAGCAAATTGTAACAGTTTTATGGAGAGTGACTCTCGCAGCTACTGCCTGAAGGGGGGTAGTCAGAGCGACAGGACAAAACAGCAAAGTTTTGTGTATAAGAAGGGCAACACCGCCCGTTAGTCCCAACGTGGAAGGTTGTGCAGGTTTGGAAAGAATATTGAAGCCAGAAAGAGTGAAGGTCTTCTGGCTTTGAATTTTAGTTTCCTAAAGAGCTACTATGTAAGGTTTTAGTGTTTGACACAGAAGCTGCAGCTCCTCAAGGACAGGATTTTTTTTTTCCAATCCTGCTGGCAGATTTGCCCGCAGGTGAAGACGGCTTGGATTCTGAAGACGGTGGAGGTTTCTTTCTCATTTCCACCATCTCCACACTCGGTTGAACTCCCTCGCGGGCACTGCTCACAGAAGTTCGAGGCGGGAGGCCTGGCTTTTTATTCTGCCCAGCAGCAGATGGAGTAGACTGCTGGGCAGTCTGAGGGGTGGTGGATTTATTGCCCCCACCAGGGGCATCCGCTTTGGGTTGAGAGGTGGTAGACCTGCCTCCACCGGGGCTTGGCATTTAGTTTTGCAGTGTTTTTGAAAAAAATGAAACCATCGGTTTGACAAGAAACAGAACGGGTTGAAACTTTCTTCACAGCCGAAGCGTATGGAGAAACTGGAAACGCCTGACTGCCAACGACTGCTTACGAGCCTCAAAAAAGATTTTCTTTTCTGTTTTTACTTTTTGGATGTTGGCCCTCTGGATCCAAACTGGGCAGTTGCGTGAAGAGGAGGGATGGTCGCCGCCGCAGTTTGCACAATGAGCCGGATCTTTACACGGCCCATCATGGGTTGCCTTGCAGCAAACACCACACACCTCCTCCCCAGAACAGCGATCTCTGACGTGTCCAAACTTCTGGCATTTGAAACACCGCATCGGAGATGGAACATACAGTTGGAGACGGACATTCAAGTAGCCTACTTTAATGACCGGAGGTAACGAAGGGGGCCAGAATGTCAGAAAGAGGGTGTTGGTGGGCACTCTTTCTGCACCTTTACGGACTGTCACCCTATGCATCTCTATTACACCTTGGGATGCTAGTTCCATTTTAATTTCTGTTTCCGAGACACCTTTTAGATCTGGGCATCGAATGACTCCTTTGGATGAATTCAATTGCTTATGGGGAATCACCCGGATTTCTCTGTCCACTAGCCGTGTGGCCCTCAGCAGCTGTTCTGATTGTTTCTTTGACTTGCACTGAACAAGGAACAAGCCGTTTCGTAGCCTTTTCACCGACTGAGGGTCGCCTGCTATACCTTGGAAGCCCTTCTGGATTGCGAAAAGACTCAGAGCTGAAATGGGCTTTTCCTGCTTTGTCCCTTCAATCACAAGCCAGGAAGCCCAGAAACCTGTCGTCTCTCTTGTCTCCATATCAGAGTCGCTATCTGAATCAAACTCTTTCGAAATAGGATCCGCTGCCTTCCTCTTCTTTTTAGGGGGAATGTTTTTAGAAGTAGCCATGTTTAGTGTGTTTAAATTTCGTCTCTCCCTTACCCACCCACCATGGAGTCCAACTAAGGGGCCAGGGCCAAGAAGTCACCGTCTTGACCCCTTCCAGGCTTCAGGAGAGATGTACGACAAACAGCGCCACCAACCCTATCCCCACTGATCATGCTCAACTCCCAGGAGCAGAGAGCCGAGCACTGCAGGGGTTATCTTGGCCAGCCGGAGAACTGCCTGTCTTGACCCAGCCCCATGAAGGGGGAGCCGACTGATACACCCGGGCCAGACTGTACCTCCTGTCTAGGAGAGGTCCGAGCCAAAGTGATGTGTTGAGGGCACTTGCCCTCTCAATCACCAGGATCTCATTCCCCTCCATCACAGGTCGTACCGCACGGCAAACACAGCGGATCTTAAGAAGACCACAGAGAGAAAAAGAGTGTGGAAAAGAAGACTTGAAGGGGAGACGAAGATAGAAAAGAGCCAAATAAGAAAGGCAGAAAACAAGAAAAGGAAAAAAGGCGGGTCCTCACCCTTAGCCTATCTGACATGGGAGGCCCTACCAGGGGCATCAGCTCCTTACCATGTTGTGCTTAGGCCAGACAGCAGCTTGACTTTTCAGGCCTAGAAGCATTTTCAAAAACTAGCCTATCATCAAGTATTGATGCCCTGCCAGCAAAGCCTAAGGGATCACGGGACCGCGCAAGCCCTCCGACCACGGCAAGGTTGCAACCCCCGGAGGGGTGTGTTTGTTTGTGTGTGTGTTTGTGTGTGTGTGAGTCTCTGTGTGAGTGTGTGTGTGTGTGTGTGTGTGTGTGTGTGTGTGTGTGTGTGTGTGTGTGTGTGTGTGTGTGTGTGTGTGTGGATTCCAGCCCCAACACTTGGTCATAAGCAGAAACAAGAATCGATTAATTACTGAAGGTTAGTTGTGCTAGACGTTTAATTGTCAATCATTCACGTCTTATTTCCAGCTGACTTCTCCTGGGATTCTATCAAAGAAATCCATAAACAGATGAGAAACAAAGCGTGCTTTATGCACGTCTTGCTTGTGTCTCATCTCATGATATCCAGGTTCCTGTTTATTCGAAAATATAAAATGAAAGGACAAATAAGAAATAAAATGTATAAAAGGAATGAAATATGTGTTATCTGAAGGCAGTCTTCAAAGAATTGGAAATTCCTTCATCACCATGCGAACGCTCTGGCAATCCTTTTGAATGACTATTTTAACCTGAACTTAATTGGCTTAGTTCCATTCCATTTTCATGTCTTTGATTAGAGTTCAACAAATGAACGAATAAATAAATAAATCAATACGTAGTTAACGTTTTTATGAATGAACGCACCTCAAAAGAGCACATCAAACACAAACCTTAAATTATGACATATATGAGCAAAATCACAATCAAACCAGTCCTTACAATATTCTAATCAATCTTTGCACTTGTTTTTAAAAGTTTGTTGAATACTGGGCAAAAAATCAATGCCAAAATAATCAATGCTCTTTAATTAACAGTGGAGAAAGGTTCAGTTTCTTTTTTTCATGCGCATTTCGATTACATTACGGAAAAAATATTTGGAACTGCCATTTCAGCGCAGGATTCCGTGACGAAAATTCATCATCGCCGTCAACGTTTCTCAATACTGACCCCGCGCACACGTGGTCACACTCCACTGCGCCTGTTGATCACATGACCGGCGTTCGTGGGGCGGACATCCGGAGACGGAGACCGAGACGGAAGCAGTATTGGACCGAAGGGGAAGAGGTGGAGAATTATGGGTCGGGGAAAAGGAGAGGGGATTAGCAAGTCCCGCCACTCTTCCAAAGGCTGAGCTCCTTAATATGGCCTGCACGTGGAGGGGGATGGGGGGGGGGGGGGGGGGGGCGCTCATGTATTTTTTGCAGCCAATTTGGCTCTGTTGTTGGCACTTGATCTTAATGCTCTGATATGACGTCATATGTGCCAGTGTCTGGAGATGGGACAGTCAGCTGCATGATGGGACGTCTTCTTCTTCGTTTCTGGGTTGGAAATCTGAGATCCACGATTTGGTCAGATGTTTGCATACGATATTGTTGTTGCAAACACTCTAACTACATGACAAAACTAAAAAGTTAAGTCATTCGGTCCCTTTGAGCACCACATATAAAATTCCGTGCAAAGTGAACGGTCATGCTTGAATTGCTTATGTATCACATGACTGACAACTGCTTGGCGGACGTTTCATGATACACATCGAGATAAGCGCAGCATTTATCTAAACGGTAGAGTGACCAAAACAGACGGAATTGACATAGAAAAGGTCAAAGGGTCAAGAAGAAAGATGAGTGGAAGGTGGAGGGTGGGGGGGGGGGGGGGGAGGGGAGGAGTGAGGACATGAGGAGGGGAGGGGATGGCGGTATGAAAAAAAAGTTTCTTGTTCCATGCATAAAAGAAGAAATGTGAAATGTTAGTGAAAATGCACCGCCAAAAACATTTCATTCGACGCCCATCTTCCGCCGAATTGGATGAAGATAAGTGATTGCTCGTTCATTTTTTGTCCTGAGTGTTTTGCATCTTGCCTGAAGAAGACCTAAGAGGTCGAAACGCGTCGTGTTTTGTCTAGTGATTCGTTTGTCTACGGTTTTTTTTTTTGAGTGGTGCATTATCACTAACATTCCAGATTTGTTTAGATTTCCGCCTGCAGTCGCCTTACTTTGCAACTACATAAAAGAAGAATCTGTGTCCGTTAATCTCAGAGGGCAAGCTCCTTATTGCTGCCAGCCTCCAAAGAGAAGAGCTCATATCTATCTAGGGCTGATTTTATTCTGTTGCAGGCAGTTGACCATGGTGCCGTGAAATAAAGGCACGTCTGCCAGTGTCTGGAGCTAGGACAGGCGGCGAGGTAACGGCATCATATGAAGCGTTTACGACTGAACCCTACGAATTAAGCCACAACGGGCAGCATACTGCTAGCTGGTGTTAGCCATGACTAGAAAGGAAAGGTACAGAGAAAAATGCAGGAAGGAGGAGGATGTTTTGAGGAAACAACATGCTGTAGATATTTTGAAGACAGAATGCCTGTTCTTTTTAGGGGGGAAGAGAGAGAGAGAGAGAGAGAGAGAGAGAGAGAGAGAGAGAGAGAGAGAGAGAGAGAGAGAGAGAGAGAGTGAGAAGGGATAAAAAGATTTAAAAAAAACAAGTGATAGTGGATTAAGTCCGGATCTGGTGTATCATTCTATTCACAGAGATAGAAAAATATCTTGAGTAAGTGTGAGCTGGAATACAGTGTCAAGCAACACAGGATTCAAAAGAATCACTCGTTTTAGGATCTGAGTAACCCGTACGATTTCAGTGAATCAGGCACCCTTCCTCTTGTTCCTTGTAATATTTTAAAGTAACTTAACTTCCTCTTGTTCCTTGTAACATTTTAGAGTAACTTAATATAACAAAGGTTAGTTTACTTTACCGGAAGCTAGATTGTGGAATGGAAAGCGTATGACCCTCTCCAGTTCAACCCAGAGATACTTTCCTTATTCGCCATTTATCACTTCTGAAAGGCACAAATATGCAGAGGTTTTGTAATTGTTGAGTAAGAAAAAGAATACTTCATGAAAAATTCGCATCAACTTTCGTAACAACCACCGATTACATCCTAAACAGAAGTCATGGTCCTTTTGACTATAATGATCCAACAATTGACTGTCTACAGTGACTGGATTAACAAAACAACAGAAGAAGCCTTCGTCCACATGACAGAAATAAGAAGAGATAAAGGGAGATTCGAACCGAAGGAATGGGTTGGGGGAGATTTACCTGGTCTTTCCTCCCAGAGTGCAAGCCCCATGTCAATGCCAATGTGTGAAGGGGAAAGAGATCGTTTACATATGTGGCTGGTCCTGACACAGGGAAATGAAGTCATTTTGCCACTGTCTGGATCTGGGGCTCACAGGGACATGACAATCCCATAAAAATCAATCCATACTTGGAAAATTAAAACCAACAAGGACAAGACACCGATGCAATGGCTGAGTTCAGTTTGCCTGGTTTGAAAGAAAGAGGTAGGGTGAGGCGGTTGTCGAGAGTGTGGTGGTAGGGGGAGGACATGGTGAACGGGAGAAAGTGGCAGAGTAAGATGTAAGGACAACAAAGGTGGTGTAGAGAGATGACATTCTGGTCAGCCTTTAGAACGGTTGGTTGGTTGGTTCATTCACTTACGACCTTTTCATCAACATTGACGATTCAGACTCCTAAAATATTCAGCTAGTAGATCACCAGTGATTTGTGGAATTAACCAGAACCCAAACCAAACACGTGCGGGTAGGGGATAAATTTTAGACAGTGGGTTAATTAGATATGGTTAGGACTTGTTGGGTTTGACCTAGAAATTAAACTTTTAAAAATTGTATTAGAGAGAGAGAGAGAAAGAAAGAGAGAGAGAGAGAGAGAGAGAGAGAGAGAGAGAGAGAGAGAGATGGGATGAGAACAGGGTGGGAAATGGTCAGTCACGTGGTCTGGATACGTGCGTATTGGGGGAGAGTGGGGGGGGGGGGGGGTAAGGTGAGTAATCAAAACCTCGACTATCGTGCCAGACGATCCGGAAAACAGCCTGAAGGCAGGACTGAAGTCGTCATCTATCCCAGGATGCAGGCAATCAATCTGTTTTCTATGTGAGATTTCGGGGAAGCAGGCACGATTCTCACTCCAGACAGACACACTAATATTTTGATAGGCAGGTGGATAAAACAAAGCATATTATTGTTCAGCATAAATAAGATAAACTACGGGGCAAAAGTATTCTTAGTGTCTCTCCAGTTCACTCTAAGGATAATTTCCTTTTGGTTTCAGCAAGGGCACAAGTTAACCCTTCTGAACAGCAGTCATAAACAAATGTTATTTCGTGCGTGTTGACCAGAAAAAAAAACCTGCATACAAGAAAATCACGTTATCCATCGCCAGTGATTCTCAGAAGCGAGGATCACTCCAATGTTTATCATTCTGATTTAGTAATGTCTTACAAGAGTACAGTGATCTTTAATGCTACTAAAGAGGGGAGTGGGAGCCTTGGACTAAATAGCAGAGGAGAGAGAGAGAGAGAGAGAGAGGAGAGAGAGAGAGAGAAGAAGAGAGAGAGAGAGAGAGAGAGAGACGCTTCAGATACGTTTTTACTGACAATGGCCTATATATAGCATTTATGTCAAGGGGGTGTACATTAATACTTGCAGCGCCGAAAAAAAGTAATGCAAATAAACAAAAACTTATAACTGATAACGTTAACATTAAAGTTAGGGCTCGAAACCATGTATCAGAAAAGGAAAATTACGTACTTTTTCATTATTCTGAATGACTATGTAATTTTCTTAATAACATGATCTAGTATACAAGCGCTATAAACAGGCACACATATTCTCTGAAATAAATCATTTCCGCTGGACCACATAAGTCTTGAACGTTCATTTCACTATTATTCATGATGGTGAAGAGAACGAAAACATTTTAAATAAGGTAATCAAGCTGCATAAGGTACATTAAAAAAACTCAAACGCTAGTAGTTGTTACCAAACATTTCTTCCTCCTGACATTAGATGCCACTGCAACGTACTTAGCCAGAAGAGATATTATCCTGTTATTGTCGGAGGATAACAAACTATAAAGATTATAATTTTTTTGCAAGAGAGAGAGAGAGAGAGAGAGAGAGAGAGAGAGAGAGAGAGAGAGAAAAGAGAGAGAGTTACTGGAATTAAAGTGATGAGTGGTGTTATCGTTGTTATTACATAGTAGTAGAGATTATACAAGACAATGGTTACCTCAGCACAGACCTTCCTTTAACCCTAATGTGAAGGATGTGATGTGGGGCTGAAGGGGTTGGGAAGGGAGAGAGGGAGACAGAAATCATATAGATTTGTGGATAATTTTGGCCCTTTTGTAGGCACTTTATTATGGTAATGAAGTTATTTCTGTCATTTTTACAGCTAGATCAGGTGGTGAGATGACAGTCATCGCAAAGAAAATTGTCGACTGGTACAGGCCAATTAACTGGAAAGGATTAAAAAAAAAGTGCAGGTGAATTTTCAGTGGAACGGGTGTGGTCACGGCACTTTGATTATGCAGCGTGGAAACAATCAAAAATTAAATATTTTGACTTTGGTCGGGAGGTCTCAGTCAGCAAGCTTATAATAAACTGGAAAGAAGATGTATCTATCCTCCCAATACTTATAGAACCTCATGTCTTTGTGAAATATAATTAGTAGAAAATATTTTTGAATTATACATAGTCTGTTATCTATTACGTAAGACAATAGTAAATCATCGTCTTTTAACTACTTTAGTGTCTTGCTGATCAACTACAACTACATCAATGTGTGTTTTACTGAACAAGGATTTCCAAGAGAAGTCCCGCCACCCCACCCCCCTTTCCCTCACCTATACCATCAAGACCTAGGGAAAGAAGGTCTTGTACATTCGTGGCTGATTTCAACTGTTGTGGCTGATTTTGCTCTGTTTTATACACTCGAGCGTGATGTGAAATGAAGAAGTTTCTGCCATTTTCCGGAGCAGGAGTAGGTAGTAAATTCAGCATCGTGCAAGGTATTTCTTTGCGATACAGATAACAGATAGATTACCAGCTGGCACTGGCCGATGTTATCCGTAGCTGAAAGGTGAAAGGGACAGAAGAGCACGGGGTTCTCAGGGAGGGTGTGGATATTATGTGATGGTGAGTCAGAAAAACATGTAGGAAGGAAGCACGTGGTACTGGAATAAATGAAGTGAATAGATTTGGTTCAAATGTAAAATCTCTGTCACGACGAAAGAAAGAAAAGAAAAGAAGAGAAGAAAAGGAAGGGGAGAGAGAGAGAGAGAGAGAGAGAGAGAGAGAGAGGAGAGAGAGAGAGAGAGAGAGAGAGAGAGAGAGAGAGAGAGAGAGGAGAGAGAAGAAGAAAGACGGAATTAGAGAAGTGGACTAAGAGGGGAACGATGGTGGTTAATGCTGCGAGGATACGAAATGTCAATCATTTTGTGAAGCTCGGAGAGATAGTCGGAGAGAATAATCACAAACTCCATTACTGTAGCAGACATCACAGGAAAAGCTCTGAAAACAGGATGAAAGTTCTTCAGTTCCACGAATCAAGCAGTGTGTTTTGTCTGTGAGGTTTGAAAATAAAATCCACCGTTGATAACAGATTTGTCTGGTTTCGAGAAGTCGTGTGCTTAGGATGCACAGTTTTAACATTTCAGAACAGTGTAAATGCGTGGAGGATATTGTGTGACTGAATGTGTAAGGAAAGACAACTCTCTGCGAAAGAAACACGTTTTCCTCCGTAACGACCATCAGCGATATTCCATACAGAAGCAGTTGGCGCACCTGAATGTGCTACTTCATTACATAACTAGCCAGAGTGTATCGATGATTACAGGTGTTTCAACAGGTGCAGCCTTGGTTCAGATGCTAGAAATAAGAAGAGAGACTCTAGGGAGATTGTCCTGGTTTATCCTTCGCAGAGGGCAAGCCCCCTATTAATGCCAACAGGGTTTTCAGGGCGGGGTGTGCAGTGGTTGTTACCCACCTGTGGCTGGTATGGCCCTGTTGTAGGCATTGGATCATGATGCCGTGAAATGAAGTCATTTTCTGCCAGTGTCTGGAGCTGAGACAAGTCTGCAGAGGGCAGCATTAAAGGAACCATTTCTGGTCAGCCCAGGCAAATGAACTCTGTAATGCCGTCATGCCATTAGTAATGGACAACACTAGGAGCCCATGTTGTCCCTGATTGATTGGGAAAGGGTACGATGAGGAGGTAAGGATGGTGGTGAGGAAGAAAGGAAACAGAGGAAAATATATGGAGAAAGAGTCTTGTTTGGGAAAAAGAAACAAGACAAATTTAGTCACAAAATGGTCCAGACTGACACACACACACACACACACAACACACACACACACACACACACACACACACACACACACGGACTCGAGCGCACGCACACACACATACCCACGTGCGTGCCCGCACGCGCGCACACATGCAGAGAAACAGAGGGGAGAGGGAGACAGGCAAAGAGACAGAGGGGGCAGAAAGGGGAGAGGGAGAGAGAGAGGGAGCAACAGTGAACAAATGTAGAACTGAAGGATTTGAAAGGAGGAAAGACGGTGAAGCGCGTGGGGCCGGGAGAAACATTGAGTCGTCACGAGCTAGACTTTCATGGCGAGACAACCCAATAAACAGTCTGAACACAGAATCAAAGAAATGATTCGTTCTGAGCCAAGGGCAATGACTGTCTGTGAGAGTCAGGGAATCGAGCATTGTTCCTCTCCCCCAGAAAATGTTTTACGGGTAACTTGACGTAAGAAAGATCAGCTTAATTTAGCTTTAAGTATAAAGATGAGAGACCCCAACAGAAGGTCCAGCAGGGAAGTTTATTCTGATCCTGTGTCTGAAAGGACAAAGCCCATGTAAAGGCCAATGTCAAGGTCGAGTGGAGAAGAGGGGAAGAAGCGGAAGCGGGCAAGGGGTGGGGGTGGGGTGGTGTGGGGTAGATAGGATTGTAGCTGTCCTGGCTCTGTCGTAGATGTTTGATCGTAATGCTGCAGGTTAGACGTCTAGCCGTGAACAGATGATGCGATGACCACATCATAAGAACCTTTTCTGAAACGTGCAAATTATCTCCACGACAGAATACACACCACTGACTGATGCTGGTCTGATGACTAAAGGGGGTGGGTGCGGAGTCTGAGTGTGTCTGCGTGGAGAGGCGGGAGGAGAGTGAGGCAGACTGTTGACGCTGGGGGAAAGGGAAGGGAGCAACTGGGGGGAGGAGAGAAGGAGGAGCAGGTTTGAAAGGAGCAAGTGATGAAGAGACATTCCATGCATTAAATCTGGTCTAGATTCAGATTTTTGATCGTGTTGAGAGAGAGAGAGAGAGAGAGAGAGAGAGAGAGAGAGAGAGAGAGAGAGAGAGAGAGAGAGAGAGAGAGAGAGAGAGTGGAAGGAGGAAAGATGTAAAGTATGTGGTCGGGTTTGTAATTCCTGTTATTTTGTGTGGATGGGGGAGATGGTGAGTGGTCCTAAGCTGAAGTACTGGCTGCTAAAGATTGTGATTAAGACCAGGACACAGAGGAAATAGAGGACGACAATAGAAAAAAAGGTAATGGTGTGGAAATATGAGATGTGGTAGACTGCCTTAAAATTTAGAACGTCTGTCACATGAAGAATGAAGGGGAAGAGAAAGAAGGAAGTAAGGGAAAATGTGAAGGAGAGGATAAAAGAGGGATGTAGAAGGAAGAAAAGACGACAGTGAATGTTGTCGGAGTATGGCGGTCCAATCAAATTGTGAAGGTGGGAGAGACAACGAGTAATCACACGCTGCTTTACTGTGCCAGACAACACAGGATTAAAGTTTTCGGTTCCAGAACGTGAGCAGTGAGATGTTTTAAGAAACTGACTTTTGATGAAAGGTCTCTTACACTTCAACAAATTTTGGGTTTAATATGCACAGTTTAGCACTTATGAACTGCGCACGTGCACGGGTGATATTTTGTAACGTAACGTGTAAGGAAGGAAGGCTCTTCATGAAAGGATTACGGCCTCCTCCGTAACGACTACCAACACTATTCCATACGAAGCGGTTGGTTTGCTTACTCGTGCTGGTTCATCACACGACTGACTAGAGTGAGTTGATGATCGTTGCTGTTTTAACAGCACCAACCTTGGTCCAAATATTAGACAGAGGAAGAGCCACTCTGGATAGACTATCCAGATCTATTCCTCGCAGAGGGCAAGCCCCTTAAGAACAGGAGAGGGTCAGAGGGTTGAGGGGTTTGGGGCGGGGTTACCATCCATTTGTGGCTGACATTGCCCTGTTGTCGGCATTTGATCATGATGCCGTGACATGAAGTCATTTTCTGCCTCTGTCTTCAGATGGGACAGTCTGGGGGAAACAGCACCAAAGGAATCTTTCCTGATCGGCACAGGCAAATCAACTCCAAAATGCTGTCACGTCACTACTAATGGCAATACATTGTGAGTTGTTTTCGTCCCTGACGAATTGGGAGAGGCGTGTGATAAAGAGAGTATGTACTTTGAGGAAATGAAGTGATTTCAATTTGGTTACGATCTGGTCAAGACTGAGACGTGCGCAAGCGCACGCTCGATCTCTCTCTCTCTCTCTCTCTCTCTCTCTCTCTCTACTCCACACACACACACACACACACACACACACACACGCACGCACGCACGCATACACAGAGGGAGGAAGGGGGGAAGGGAGGGAGTAGTCACAGTAGACTGAGAAAGAGAAAGGGGGGCGGGGGACAGACATACATACAGACAGACGGACGAAAGAAGGAAGGGTGGGGGGGGGGGGGGGGGGGGGGGGGGGGGGGGGGGCAGTAAAGTGGACAAAAAGAAAGAATAGAGGGATTTGAAAGGAGGAGAGATGGTGAAGTGTGTGATCAAAGTTTATGGGGATGGGAGTGACAGTAAGTAATTACAGCTAGACTTCCTTGCTGAGACAACCCACAAAAACAGTCTGAACACGGGATTAAAGAACCGATTGGTTCCAGGAGGAGGCCAATCAATCTGTTTTGTCTGTGAGATTTCAAGGAATCAGACATTGTTCCTCTCCCCAAACACAAAAACATTGTAGGTAACTTGACATAATAAAGACTCGCTTAATTTAAGAAGAAAGAGAGGGGAGGGACTCCTTCTGAGGGGACACGTACGGGAGATTACTCCAGTCTGTGTCTCTCACAGGACAAACTCACTGTAAAGGCGAAAACCAAGGTCGGATGGGAAAGAAAAGGGGGTAGGGGTGGGAATATAAACATCTCTGGCTGGTTCAGCCTTGTATACATTTTATCATAATGCTACCGTTTAGACATCTCTGTCAGTTCAATGTTTTATGTCTTATGGATTCAATGCTTATTTCATGTGTGTATGCGTGCGTGCATGCATGCATGCGTGTGTGTGTGTGTGTGTGTGTGTGTGTGTGTGTGTGTGTGTGTGTGTGTGTGTGTGTGTGGTGTGTGCGTGTGTGCGTGTGCGTGCGTGTGTGTGTGTGTGTGTGTGTGTGTGTGTGTGTGTGCATGTGTGTGTGTGTTTGTATGTGTGTGTGTGTGGGGGGGGGGGGGGGTGAGTGTTGATGTATATGTAAATGCATATACTAACACAGGCTTTTATGTAACGATTTATAATGTCTTTTTGTAATGTCTTTTGTACTTGTAAAATGATGTGGAGCAGAAGAAAAATTTCCGATGGACAATAAAGTTGCTGAATTGAACTGAATTGAATTGAATTTTGAAATGGATCAGGTGATGCGATAAGGTGTGGTAGAAACCGTTTCTGATTGATACGGGGAAGTGAGGTCCACAATGGATTACACACCGCTGACTGCGATTGATTTGAGGATGTGTCGAGTGTGTCTCTGTGGCGCTATGGAAGGAGAGGCAGGTAGGCCAGTGAAGCTGGTGGAAAGGGAAGGAGCGATGGAGAGGAGGGAAAAGTGAACGTGTTCGAAGACAGGTGGTGAAGAGAGACGCTGTGCGTTAAAGTTGGTCAAGATTGAGATAATTTGTCATGTAAAAAGACACGGAGAGAGCTGAACTTGAGAGGGAAAGAACAGAAGAGTGTGGGGGGAGGACAGGTGTGAGGCATGATGTCAGGGGTTGGAATTCCTATCATTCTGTGGAGAAAGGGAGGATGGTGAGCCCTCCAGAGCTACAATACCAGCTGATAATGACTGTGATGAAGATGGAACATTGAGGGAACAGATATAGACGCTGGAAAAGAATGCGCGATGTAAAATGTCAACTGTCTTTCATTGGGGTGATGGGGGGGGGGGGGGGGTGATGAAGAAACAGGAGGAAGTAGGGAAAACTTTTAAGGAGAAAATAAGCGAGAGATGTGATGGAAAAATGACAGAAAATGATGTCAGTGTGTGGAAGCCGATCATTGTGTCGAGAGAGAACAGATGATGAGTACTGATGAGTTGCTCAACTGTGCCACACAACACATGAGAAGGGTGTGAACACAGGACCGAACAAGTCTGTAGTGACGTGGCGTGACAGACGAGCGTTCATGAGTAAAGACATAGTGGCACTTAATTGTGCTCTGGCACGTTACAAGGCTGACTAGAGTGGACTGATGATGATTGATTCTTTCACGGGGATAGCCTTGATCCAAATCGTAGAAGTATGAAAAAAGACGTGGGACTATTTGTTGAAATACGGATAGGGGAGATTATCAAAGTCTATCCATTGCAGAGAAAAGTCCACTATAACGTCATAATCATTTGTGGCTGACTTCACCTTACTCTGGGTAGTTTATCACAGTGCGCTGAAGTGCACTTGTTTCTGTCAGTGTCTGCAGCTTGGACAGGTGGCCGCGTTATGGAAAGAGTACGTTTTCCTCTATAACGACCGCGGACATTATTCTACATAGAAGCAACTGGCA
>CM065720.1:51509645-51522145 GCA_033310375.1 Conus canariensis
TTCAGCGATACTGTCATCACACCGTCCGCCCAAGACCCAGACAATGGTAGAAATGACAATTTGGCATCAGTCCGATCATGTGCTCACACCCGGACAAAATCGTCCCTGTATGATCTCTCCCTCCTCCCACCCCCCAACACCCATGGTTTGACGTTAATAGAAAGCCTGCGCTAGGAGGGATGGATGTGGACAATCTCCCTTGGTCATCGGACAGTTCGAATCGCTGTCTGTTAAAGCCTGCGCTAGGAGGGATGGATGTGGACAATCTCCCTTGGTCATCGGACAGTTCGAATCCGCTGTCTGTTTTCCCACTGTTATCATTTGGACCACAGGCTATTCACGTCGTCACATCGTTAATAACCAGTCCACACTGGTCAGTCATGTGATGATTCAGCACAGTGAAATGTGGCCTTGCATCTCTCTGGACTATTGTTAACGATGTTTATAAAGGAACACGTATTTTTTTCATGGAGAATTTTGCTTTCTGACCCAAGTCAAAACCTTAGCATATGCGTGCTGTTCAGAAGTGTTAAAGTGTGAAATCTACACGAACGATTTGTTGACACCAAACGGAAAGCAGAGGTAAAGAAAATTAATCCCCTCATATAGCTCATGCTAAATAAACTAACCTGTTATATCAGGTTATTCAAAAATCATATCAGGTGTACGGCATGTTACTGGCCGTGGTTTCAGAGGAAGGGGTAATTTTGTCACGAAGACTCATCTTTCCTAACACGCCAAGTCATCAAATACCCTCATACCCTCTGCGCGAGTGCTGGTCAGAGATGTTAAACTGTGTTGAAACCCAAATGAAACCATCGTCATCATGATCTTACAGGATTATGCCCCCGCTGTCTGTTGCACTTACCATTCTCTCTGACACGTGGAACAGCAGCCAGTTATCTGTCCGACAAAGCACGCCGTCCGCATCCTGGAACTAAAGACTTGTTAATCCTGTGGCTCAGACCGTTTCCGTGTTGTCTGGCACAGTAAGCCGCACTTAATCACTCATCGTCTCTCCCATCTCCAGTGATCGGCCTGCCATATTCTGAGAACATTCACTGTCATCTTTTTTTCATCTATGTCCCTCTCTTATTCCCTCCTTCACGCTTTTCCCTTATTTCCTTCTTTTAGTCCTCCCCTTCACTCTCGACGTGACAGTCGTTCTAAATGTGGACCCAGTCTATCACACCCCATATTTCCACACCATCCGCGCTTTTCCGACGTCTCCCTTTATTCCGTCTGTGCCTCAATCTTAATCACAGTCATTATCAGCCAGCAATTCAGCTTCGGACCATTCTCTGTCTCTTCCTCACCCCCTTCCCCATTTCCACAACATGACTGGAATTCCGAACCCGACCACGTATTTAACATCTTTCCTCCTCCTACACTCTTCTCTTCATTCTGTCTCCACAATAATTACGCTCTGTCTGTGTCTTTCAACATGGCTAACAGTCCAAATTGTCAGCAGTTCCAACGCATCGAGTATCTCTTCCCAACCTCCTCTTTTCTAAACGTGTTTCTCCTTTCCTGCCCCGATTGCTCATTTCCCTTTCCCTCAGTATCTCTAGTCTGCCTCTCTCTCTCTCCTCTCACCTTTCTACAGAGACACAATCACCCCCATCCCTTCTCCTAATCATGAGACCAACATCAACTGGTGGTGTGTAATCCATTGTGGAGTTTGTTTGCCTGTGTCAGTCAAAAAACTTCCTGTTGAGCAGTCATGGCGTCTCCTGATCTATCTAAATTGACAAAAAAAAGAGACTGGACGTCCGAATAGCAGCATCACAATCAAGTACCTACTATACGGCCAAACCAGCTACAAACTATCTACACCCCCTCCCCCTTCCACTCTTCTCCTCCCGACCTCGACATTAGCCTTTGCAGGGAGTTGGTTGCCCTATAGGACACAATGCCCGGAATCATCTCCCCTGTTTGCCCCCTGGGTTGGTGTTTCTCAACTCTCTTCGTACTTAGGCTAAACTAAGCCAATCGTTTTTAGGTCAAGTTACCCCACAACATTTCTTCGTCTGGGGAGAGAAGCAATGCTTGATTCCATACATCTCATAGACAAATTGATTGCCCTCATCTCAGAGCTAATCATTTCTTTAATCTGGTGTTCAGACTGTTTTCCTGGGTTGTCTCTCCATGAGAGTCTGGCTTGTGATTATTCACCGTTTCTCACCCCACCCCGCTTCCCCGCGTTCACCCGCTTTCCTCCTTCCACATTCTTTCATTCTTCCTTTTTTCATTTATTCTCCCTCCACCGGTCTCTCCTTCCCGCCTGCTCTGTTTGTCTGTCTGCCTCCCTTTCTTTGTCTGTGTATCTGCCTATTTCTCTCTTTGTCTCTGTGTATTTGTGTGTGTGCGCGCGCGCGCGCGCGGTGTGTGTGTGTGTGTGTGTGTGTGTGTGTGTGCGCGCGCGCTTATGTGCGTATGAATTTTAAGCTGAACTGTGATCAAATTTATCATACTTTGCTTCCCTGAACAACATGTTCTCTTCATGCATGGTCCTCTGTTCCCCCACTTCCTCAACACCCTCGTTACTTCACACCATAGTGCTTCCCAATGAATCAGGGACAACATCAGCTCCTTGCGTGACGGCATCATGGAGTTAATTTGCCTGGGCTGATCAGAAACGATTTCTTTGGTGCTGTCCTCAGCAGACTATCTCAGCTCCAGACATTGGCAGAAAATGACTTCATTTCACGGCACCATGATCCAATGTCTACAACAGGAACACATCAGCCACAGATGGATAAGAACCACCGCACACACCCCTCCCTGAAAACCCTGTTGGCTTTTATAGGGGGCTTGCCCTCCACGAGGGATAAACCAGGACAATCTCCCCGGAGTGCATCTTTCTATTGCTAGCATCTCAACTGAGGCTGCTCCTGTTTAAACACCTGTGTAGTCATAGATCTACTCTGGTCAATCGTGCAATGAACCAGCACAGCTAGGTATGCCAACTGCTTCTGTATGGAATATCGCTTGTCAGTCGTCGCAGAGGAAGAAGTACATCTTTCATAAGGAGTTTTGGTTACTTACACGTTCAGTCACATAATATCCCCCGTGCAGCATGCTGTTCAGAAGTGTTTAACTGTGCATCTTAAGCATACAGTTTATCGAAACAAACAAAAACTGCTACCAACAGCTGATTTTTTTAAAACCTCACAAACAAAACATACTGTTTACATGCCGGAGCATACTGACTTAAATCTTGATTCCGGGCCTTTTCCCCGCATTCTAGCACAGCAAACGAGCTTCTAACCAACCATCATCTCCCCGATCTTCATAAAATGATCGGTCTTTCATATCCTGGCAGCACTAGCCAGCATCTTTACCCTCTTAATCCACTTCTCTTAATTCCCTCCCTTTGTTGTTCCCCTTCCCTGTCTCTTCTTCTTTTCCTCCCCTTTGTCGTGACTGACAATTTACGTTTGGACCAAATCTACCACCATTACAACCCCGAACACTACCTTCTGTCTTCCCACATATTTCTCTGACTGATCTCCACATAATGTCCTCACCTTCCCGAATAACTCCCTGGTCTTCGGTCCCTCTCACCTGTTTATTACGAATGATATGAGGCAATGCTGATTGGTAATCTGTTGCCTGTACCAGTAAGAGACACTTCCTGAGGCACCGTATTCTCACCGCCTGCTCCTGCTCCAGTTAACAGAAACGGCTTTTCTTCACATCATGGTTAAGTGTCTAAAACAGGGTAAAATCAGCCACAAATGTACGTGATCTCCTTTTGCTTGGCCTTGATGTTATGAGGTGAGGAAGGGGGATGGGGGGGGGAAGGGGGGGGAGGAGTTGATGTCTGAAAAGGATAGACGTGAATAATCTTCCCTACCCATCCTGTGGGATCCAGTCCCCCTATCATCTTTCTTATTTGTATCATTTGCACAGATACTGCCCTTGGTGCTATGCCCATCGTTATCAGGTCTTTTACTCATATAGGAAACCAGAAGAATTAAATGTGACCATCGTTTCTGCGTTAAAAATCGCCGGCAGTGGCTGCAGATATGACACACTTTTTGGATTGATAGGTTTTTTTTTTATACAAGCCACGGAATAGCCTCTGCTTTGTGTTTCCTTCGCTAGACTAGAAATGAAAATTTAGATTTGTCGAAACAAAAAGGAAACGATCCTTAACCTGAACTGAAGAGAGCAGATTTTTTTTTATCCAGATGTCGATTTTATTTGACGACACCACACATGACCGTTATTATGATAAAAATACACGACATCTTTGTCTCATGACACATAGAAATGTTATCAGATCTCTGAAATATCACAGACAAAATACAGTGCAGACATAGTGAAACCAAGGAGTTTTCAGTCCTGTGGTCAGAATGTCTGACGTAGTAATGTCCTTCCTGGTGACTCCTCGTATTTTAACGATGGACCCTTTACATCTGACAACACCTTTGTCATCTCTTCTCCGTCCACGATCTTAATCCCTCCTTCTCCTTCACTCCCTCCCTCTGTCTATCTGTCTGTCTCTGTCTCTCTCAGTCTCTTTCTCTGTCTTTGTCTCTGTCTGTGTCTCTGTCTCCGTCTATCTGTCGGTCCCTCTGTTTGTCTGTCAAGCTGTCTTTTAACATGACAGGCACTCTAGAATTTTTGGAATTGTTTTATTCTCCATCTCCCAAGGACAGTCCCCGTTGATTTGCCAATACCACTTTCACTTTGACAAACCCACCGCGGGCGTAATGTGGAGAGGAAATCGAAATTGATGTCACCATAACAGCAGGGCACAAAGTGCAACACATTCTGAGACACTAAAAAATGGTGATCAGTTGAAGTGAGGATGACAAAAAATGAAGCTATGGAATATTAGTTTGCACAACGACTACACGACAAGTTCGTACTTTACTTTCATACAAATGATCTGATGATGATGAGGCTGAAAGATACAGACATCTGCTGTGTTGGTCAGGAAGTTTGACCAACACTTTAAGGTACACATCCATTAAATAGATGATACTGAACTATGTGGTTCCAATAAAGCCATCTGAGTCCATAGCGCAATTAACTCTGGACAGGAGCTGGTCAGGGAAGAGAATTTCAACAAATCTGATGGGAATCGAACCCACAACTTCTCAGCCCGCAAACTAGTCTCAAGACGTTGGCGGTTGATGAGTCTAATTCTTGACTAAATATATGGCATCTCATATCTCCATGCCATCCACTCTCTTCAGATATCTTCTTCTGTAACTCCCCCTCCTCCACTCACACACACTTACTCTCTTGCTTTTTGTAGTCGGTGGCCACATCAGACAGTAAATCAGATCACCACTGCCGCCCTTCTCTCTCATCTACACAAAACTGACAGAACTTCCAAATCCTGTTCACACACCTCAAATCTTCCCTCTCTCCGCCCCTTCTCCTCCTTCCTTCTCCACATTTCCTCCTTCCCCCATCCGTTCTCCCACAACTTTCTTCCTGTGTCTGTCCGTCCCAGCCTGACTGACATTCCAAGTCTTGATCAAATGAACCGCATTTAGGCTCACTCTACTACCTCATCTCTTCCTGCATCTTCCTCTGTAACCAACCCTCCATACCTTCTACCAGTTCATCTATCCTACATCCCACCCACCCCCTCCCCACTGCCACTCCTCTCTTCCGGTCCCCTTCCCTCAGTCAGTGCGTGCGTCAGTCAGTGATGTGTTGCCATTGTGGAATCAGTTCACCTGTGCCGTCCGGAAATTCTCCTATGACGCCATCATCTCGCCACCTGACTCGGCTGCAAAACTGGCAGAAATAATTTCAGCACTGTTATCAAGTGCTTACAACAGAGCCAGAATCATTCACAAACGTATTTGATGTCTGTCTCCCTCCAAGCACTGTCTTGTATAATCTATACCACGATGTGAAAGCATCGCTCATCACTCATCATCTATATTCGAGTAACTCCCCCCTCCCCCAGTCTCTCTCTCTCTCTCTCTCTCTCTCTCTCTCTCTCTCTCTGTCTCTCTCTCTCTCTCTGTCTGTCTCTCTCTCTCTCTGCTATTTAGACTAAGGCTCCCCTTCTAGTAACATAAATCACTGCGCACTTATAAGAAACGTGATACATCAGATTGAGAAACAATTGAGAGTGACCATCGCTTCTGTACAGAGTATCACTGGCGGTTATTACAGAGGATGACGAGGTTTTCTTATATGAAGCTTTCCTAACAACAAATCATGAAATAACATAATTGTGTTTATGAGTGCTCTTCAGAAGCGTTTATTGTGCATTTGTTGGAACCAAAAAAGAAATTATCCGTAGTGTTAACTGAAGCCACACAAAAGCATTTTTACCCCATAGTTTATCTTATTCATGCTGAACAATAACAAACGTTGTTATATCCAACTACCTATCAAAATATTAGTGTGTCTGTCTGGAGTGAGAATGGTGCCCGATTCCCTGAAATCTCAGAGAGAAAACAGATCGATTGCCTGCATCCTGGGATAGATGACGACTTCAGTCCTGCCTTCAGGCTGTTCTCCAGATCGTCTGGCACGATAGTTGAGGTTTTGATTACTCACCGTCCCCCCCCCCCCCCCCCGCCATCTCCACAACTTCTGCCCACGCTACTCATTTTTTTTCACCCCCTTTTCTTCTCTCCTCCACTTCTCTCTCTCTCTCTCTCTCTCTCTCTCTCTCTCTTCTCTCTCTCTCTCTCTCTCATCCCTCCCTCTCTCTGCCTGTGCAATACTACATAATTTAAAAACAAACTTGGTCAAATTCGGCAAATCTAAACCAGAGCTATTGCAATGCTGACTTCTAACATTTACTCCCACCCTGCCAAGCCTTCCGGTTCCTTTCAGTATTGGTTTCTGTTACTTTTGTTTTTGGTTTTGGTTTATTCCACAAAGCATTACTGATCCACTGACTAAACATTTTATGAATCTAAATCATCAATGTTGATAAGCAAGGTTTACGTAAACCAGCCAACCAGCCAACCGACCGACCAGCCATTCTGACTGTTGACCAGATCTACCAAATCTCATTTCTCCACTCCACCTTCTCTGTTCCTACGTCTTCCTCTGCCCCCTCTCCCCCATTCGCCATATTCTTCCCTTGCCACACCGCTCCTGACAACCACCTCACTCCATCCACCTCCTTCAAACACGGCAAACGGCCAACTTGGCTATTGGTGTTGTGTGCTTTGTGGAGTTAATTTACCTGCTGAAACATGAAATTATTCCTATGGTGTTGCCATCTCTCGGTGGGCCCCAGATCCGAACAGTGGCAAAATGAATTCATGGGCCGTTTCAGGATCAACTGTTCATTGCAAAATCAGCTATAGGTATCAACGATCACTTTCCCCTAAGCGTTAGCGTTTACTGTGGGTTTTGCGTTCTGGGAGGGAAGGACCTGGGTAATCTCCCCTAACCCATCCCTTCAGTTCGAATCTTCCTTTTCCTTACTATTTCTACCATGGGGGCGAAGGCCGCCGTTACCAGATCACTATAGACAATGATCTGTTGAATCAACTCAAATAGATATGACCTTTACTTCTATTTGGATTGTAACTGGTGGTAGTTATTGGGGCTGATGCTGACTTTTTTCATGAAGAATTTCCTTTTTCTTATTCAATAATCACAAAAAGCCTGTGCGTATGTATGTTTCCGAAGGATAAATGGTGAGGAATGAAAGTATCTTTGGGATTAACGGATGGGAAGCATACGCTTTTAACTTCAAAATATACCTTCTGGGTAAGCTAAATAACCTTTTCACATCGATGTACTCTAACACTGTATATGGAACGAGAGGAATGGTGCCTAATTCCAACACCTCTCACAGGTGATTCACATTCTGGAAAGAATGATTCCTTTCATCTTGTATTCAGACCGTTGACCCGCGTTGCTTGACACTGCAATCCGCCTCATGATAGATCAAGATACTTCCCCATCTTGAATGAAATGAGTAGTCCACCACACCATGAGACACCCACTGCCCCTTTTTTCTCTTCCAAACTCTGTTTTTCTTCCTTCCTTCACTATCCCTTCCTCCCCTTCTCTCTGTTTCTCTCCCCTCCCTGCTCTGTCTCTCTGTCTCTGTCTCTGTCTCTCTCACTCTCTCCACTACAGGTCTACAACTCTAGATCAAATCTACATCTCGTCTCTCAGGACCAGCCTGCTTCTTCTTCAGTTCCTTTCCCCTTCAGAGACTCCCGACACCAGGAACATCAGTGAGTGGAGAGTGGCTCTATGTGCAATTCATTTACCTGTGCCAGTCAACAACGTTTCCTATGGTGCTGTCATTTCACAACCTGTCTCAGAGGCAGATACTGGCAGAGCCGACTCTTAGCATCACCTAAAAGCGTCCAGAACAGGGCAGATCAGGAGTGAATGTATATAATCTCATTCCTCCGTGCAGATGTTGCTATGAAAAGGCTTGTTATCCGATGAGTCTGGAACAGGTTAATCTCATCATCTAGCACCTACCCCACTTCCTCCCCTATCCCCAGTTCGATTCTATGTCGCTCTTCCTTCTTCTCTTTTGACTAATACTGCTTCCATCTCGGCACCCATCATCAGAATCCCAATGAATTACAGTAAAGTTACGTCATGAACACATTAAAAGTGTGCGCGAGCTGCTTTTCTGTGGAATATGACTGATGTTAGTTAAAGATGACCTGGTGTTAAACCGCTGGTTCAGTCATTTCCTCTGTGTCTGTCTGTCTGTCTGTCTGTCTGTCTGTCTGTCTGTCTCTCTCTCTCTCTCTCTGTGACTCTGTTTGTCTGTCTGCAGTCTCCCTGTCTGTCTGTCTGTCTGCCTGTCTCTCACTAAAGATAACAGGCATTCTGTATCTTGAAAAAAGTCCACTGCATGTAGTTTCTTCATGACATCGTCTTTCTTCTTCCATCTTTCTCTGTTTCCCTTTCCGTTTTAGTCATGGCTGACATCAGCCAGCAGTATGTTGCCCATTGTGGAATAACTTACCTCGGTCAGTCAGAAACGCTTCTTACGATGCTGTCAGCTTGCTGCCTGTCCCCGTTCCAGGCACAGGAAGAATTGACCATTCCACGGCACTATGATCAAGTGCCTGGAACTGGGTAAAATCAGCCATAGATGGATGTGAACCGTTTCCCTTTGGGGCTGACATTAATAAGGAGGTTGTCCTGGGGATGGATGGTACTAAGTATTTCTGTGATGGACGGAACTAGATACTTCTTTCATATCGACCTCACCCCCCCCCTCTCCCACACACACACACACACACACACACACACACACACACACACACACACACACACACACACACACACTTACTTACTTCTTCTTGACCTTTTCCAAGCCGATTGCGTCTCTTTTCTTCATTCTACCTCATTTGAATATTAATCACGAAACATCCGCCTAACAGCTGTCAGTCACGTGAGAAATAAACACATCAAGAGTGGCAGTCATCTTTGCATGGAATAAATAATAATAATAATAATAATAATAATAATAATGACAATTTCTATAGCGCCCATCCCAGCAACGTTGGCTACAGGGCGCTTTACACGTTTTAACAATTCAACATCTAAAAAATATAAGCAGAAACACACACACACACACACACACACACACACACACACACACACACACACACACACACACACACAATTCTGCGTTCACGAGTCATAAACATACACACACACACACACACACACACACACACACACACACACGCATACACGCACACAGCTCACTCGCGCACACACACACACACACACACACACACACACACACACACACACACACACACACACACACACACACACACACACACACGCACACACACTGGAACATAATGTTTCATACATAAACACACTATATGACATGTCGTGCTCAAAGAAAACGAACACCTTCACTATCTGCTTTTGTCACGAAGATATTGGTTCTTTATAAACTGCAATATCATGGCATTTGGAGCCAGCTTTCAGCCATGGTGCTCTGCAGGCAATGATCACTAGAACTTTCTTGTATTGCATCCAAAGGTTATGATTTTCAGGAATAATCAGAATTTCAGCTTTGCTTTCGATTCTAAATATGGTATGCATTTCTCTAATCTTCTGAGTAATTGAATAGCAAGCTATGTTCATACTTCATGTGAATATTTCAATGCTTGTGTACTTGAAAGACAGATACTGATGATAGAAGTAAAGTTGGAAGAAGAAAAGGGCATTCTATCCAGGCTAAACGTCTGATGGAAGCATCTTTTCTCTTTTGTGTAGTGGAAGAAAAAGAGATGGAACAGGATGGGAAGGTCAAACATATTAAGAACGACCCACCCCTATTTCTTTTTTTTATTTTTTTACCCGTTTTCCTTTTCTATAAAGTGTATTTACAGTCTGGTCTGTCTGTCTGTCTCCCTCTCTCTATGTGGAGGGGTGTTGGGGCTGGATGTGAATTTTGGAATTAAAAGACTATAGTCATGTTCATGTTGTTACATTGTACGCATTTAAATCATCCGCTTTCGGTGCGTCTTAAAAGTAGGTTTCCTTAATTGTCACCACAGTGAATTTGATGTCACAGACTTGGACAATTGTGTTTATCACTGACCTCTGCAACCTTTTCATGTCAAAGGGAATTTTGGAAGAAGAAGAATATAATGAAACGCCTTTCATCGTAGACAACAAACAAATGAATAAGAAAAACCACAAGGAAACATCTACATGATGTACAAAGCCGTACAACTGGACAACATTAATCCATGTTGGATCACCTCGCAGAAACGCCATCTTAATTAACGTGCGAATCACTTCACATGGTTGTTTACAAAATTCTGAAAGTGCATCTCATAAATGTTAGCACCAGGAGGAAGTGATCATGAATACAGTAAGGGATTCTGTATGTATTCCAGCTAAAAGAAGATCAAATCAATTATATCTAATATTGTAATAACGGTTGGCACAGTGAAACAGTGAACAGTGGCACAGTTACTAGTGAAACGCCACCCTTTTCTTGCTGGAAACGCTTCCGTACTGCATTACATTGTTTGGCCAACAGACAATGAGATTTGGTGGTTTTGTCTGAATAGCGGGAAACAAACAAAAAAACAAACAATCAAACAAGCAAACAATAAAGAAGGCAAAACAAAACAAACAAATATAGAATAAAACAATGAAAAAAGTCCAAACGAACAACAGATTTTTTCTGATATTAATCGAAATTGTGAACGTAACAGTCGAAATTAAAAGGAAACCATCACGTCTATTATTACGCAAACTCAGATAAAGGTTAGATTCCTACCTGATCAGCTTGTCAACGAAAAGTGCGAATTACAAAGCTTATTTCCGTGTTAATGATACAGCTACATTTACTTTTTGTGTGGGGAAAAAAATGTTGATTGTGCAATATCATAAAATTTGTCCACTGAACAGGTAGGTGGTGGTCAGCTGATGTTAGTTTGGCGGCGGTATTTTTTGCTCCCTTTCTTTAAAGTATCTATATTTGTGTGCAGGACCAAGTAAAAAACAAAACAAAAACAAAACAAAACAAACAAACAAAAAAACAAACAAAACAAACAAACAAAAAAACTGTCCTCTATCCTCCCAACCTCCTCCTCCATGTACAGGCTGCATTAAGGAGTTTGTCCTCTGGAAGAGGGAATGAGACTTTCCTCTTGTTATCCCCACCCTCCCTCCCCGCCCACCCCGCCCACCCCTCCCCCTCCTAGTCCTCCATCTTTCCCGCTTAGGCCCAAAACTGCTTCCGTCTCTGGATATATCCGCCCAGCGAACGCCGATCATGTGATCCACAGGCGCAGTGGAGTGTGACCGCGTCTGCACCGGGTCAGTACTGAGAAGGGATGACGGCGATGATGAATTTTCGTCACGCAATACTGAGCTGAAATGGCAGTTCCCAATATTTTTGTGAGGTCTTCAAACGCCACGTCATCACTGAACTTTTCTCCAGCTTTTACCAACTGCACTGATTATTTCAGAAATGATTTCCCTCCAATATTCGACAAATTCTTAAAAGCGAGCACAAAGAGTGATTAGAATATTAGAAGGACTGGCTTGACTGCGATTTTGCTTCTTTTTTTTTTCCCTTTTAATGCTATCATTCAAGGTTTGTGTTCGATGTGTTGTTTTGAAGTGCTTGAAGTCATCTAAATCTGAATTACTTATTTATTTACTTATTCATTCATTCCTTTATTTGATGAGCATTAATTAAAGACATGAAACGGGAACAGAACTACGCCAATTAGCAAGTTCAGGATGAAAAATGACGGTTCAAAAGGATTCTTGGGGCATGCACAAAATTATACATTATTTTCAAATTCTTTGAAGAATAGCCGAAAAAGTATGATTCGTCTATTTATTAATTAACGTGTTTATTTTCATCCTTTCATTTTATATTATCGGATGAACAGGAACCTGGAGGAAATGAGATAATCAACAAACAAGTCGTGGATAAATAAATACAGGGCATAAAGCACGGTTTGTTTCTTATCTCATTAAGGACGTCTTTGATAGGATCCCGGGAGAAATCAGCTGACATGAATGAA
>CM065720.1:51527145-51529645 GCA_033310375.1 Conus canariensis
TGTGCTCACAGGTGCTCACAGTAGGGTAACATTAATCAGAAATGACCCAATTTCACAGCAGTGTGCTCACAGGTGCTCACAGTAGGGTAACGTTAATCAGAAATGACCAAATTTCACAGCAGTGTGCTCACAGGTGCTTACAGTAGGGTAGCATTAATCAGAAACGGGTATCATTTCTATCCCCGCCTGACTATCACACCTTCTAGTGGACTTTTCCTCCAAGATGGATGGACCTGAATAATCTCCACTGCTCATCCCCCCCCCCCCCCCCCATGTGTAGTCCGTCATCGATCTTAGCGTGTGTCCAAGCATCGATCATCATCATTCCACTCTAGACAGTCATGTAATGAATCAATACAACTGAGTGTAGATTCTCTACGGAGTATTGTTGACCATAGTTATATAGGAAGACGTAATTTGTTCACAAAGACCGCCTCACCCCCGTTTTTGTTTTTTCAAACACGCCAAGTGACTAGATATTCGTTCAGTCGTGTGCTCAGACTGTTCTCCTGTGTTGTCTGGCACAGTGAAGTAGCGCATGATTACTCCTCATCTTTTCCATCTCGACAAAATGATCAGCCTCCAGACGTTGACAACATTCACTGTCATTTTCCTCCAGATCCCTTTCTTCTTTTTTTTTTTTTTTCTCGCCTTCAAAATGGCCTTCCTACTTCCTTCGTTTTCTTCCTCTTCTATCTCCACGTGACAGGCAGCTGACATCTCGACCCCCGTCTACCACATATACTATTTTCACACCACCGGCCCGCTCCTTTCTGTTCCCTCTGTGTTCTGGTCTTAATCATAGACATTATCAGCCAGCTCGTTGGCCTGGGATCACCCACAATCTCTCCCGGTTCCACAAAATGATGGGAATTCCGAACCCCGACCACATGCCTCACATCTTTCCTCCCTCCGCACTCGCACTCCTCTCTTCTTTCCTTCTCCAGCTCTGCTCTCACTGTATCCACAACCGTAGCCAACAATCTAAATTTTGACCAAATTCAACGCACAACATTTCTCTAGCACCTTCTCTCTTCATACATGCTCCTCTTTCCCTACTCCCCATTGCCCTCTTTCCTTTCCCTCAGACCCCCCCCCCCCCCTAGCTAACCCCATTCTCCTCCCACTTCTCCACAGAGACACCCCCTCCTCTCTCTTAATCATCTGACTCACACCAGACAATCGTCAGAAAGGATTTCTATGGTGCGGTAGTTGCATTGTATGATTCATTTAAACAATTCTTTAATCCCAGCATTCCAGTCAGCAGTATACAACAGGGCCAAACCAGCTACAGATTATATAACATTACCATCCCGCTACCCTGCCCCGTTTTCCTCATCCGAACTTAGCACTGACCTTTGGTGGGAGTTTGTCTTGTAAGAGACACGGACTGGAGTAACACCCCCCCCCTCCCCCCCTACTTGTGTTCTAAGTTGGAGTCCTCAATTACTCTCTACTGACGGTAAAGTGAACTTATCGTTATTATGCCAAGTTACCCACAAAGTATGTTTGTGTCTGGGGAGAGCAACAATGCCCAATTCCCTGAAATCTCACCGACAAATAGATTGATTGCCCTCCTCCTAGAACTAATAGCTTCTGTAATTCCGTGTTCAGACTGGTTTCCTGGGTCGTCTCGCCATGGAAGTCTAGCTCGTGACTTCTTGCTGTCTCTCCTATCCCGACAAACTCTTGCCACACACTTCACCACCTTTCCTCCCTCCGCATCCATTAGTTCTTCCCTCCGTCGCTTTTACTCTCTCTCTCTCTCTCTCTCTCTCTCTTTTCTCTCTCTCTCTCTCTCTCTCTCTCTCTCTCTCTCTCTCGTCTTCCTCTCTCAGTGCTGGCAGATTTTTTTCTTTCTACTTTTCCACGGGACAGACCATTTGCAAGGGTTACTAAAAATCACCAAAAACAGGAGTAAGGGCATGAAACTTTCCGAAGTGGTTAGACATACACTGAGTTTGTTGGGGGGTGGGGGTGGGGGAGATATCAAACTTTCTACCTTCATCTTTCATCTTCTAGAGCTTGGTGAAAAATATCCTTTTCTTCATTCCATTTGACACTCGCAAATGTCTAGTATATGTATCCAGGGAAGAACAATGTCCTTGAAACAGTCTATTAACTCACAAAATAAACCAAGAAATGTCCAAATATGGTCTTTGATTCATCTTAGAGCCTATACGGTACTTTCGGATTCACTAATATTCACACCAATACAATATACGAAAAACAGAAGAAACTAAAAACCTACACCTAAACGCTAACCACTGCACCTTGGCGAGTGGTGACATTCTCACTCTTGACCAAATAAATAACGTCTCGAATCTCCATGCGAACTACTCGCTCCAAGTATCTTCCTCTGTAACCCCTCCCCCTATGCACTCATGAAAACACACACACACACACACACACACACACACACACACACACACACACACACACACACACACACACACACACACACACACACACACACACACACACACACACACACACACAC
>CM065720.1:51534645-51539645 GCA_033310375.1 Conus canariensis
ACAAGGGGGAGAGGAGAACTGTATTAAACAAATCTGACGATAAACCATGGTCGCCTGAAATGCAGTTGCCGCTCTGTCATCCCAGACAGTTTGACAATTCTATCTTATTATTGGAACCGAGCTTCCAACACAGAAAACAAGAACAAAGAAACCAAGAACACAACCCATTAACTGGCCAAGTAAAGCAACGGAAAAAGTAATGAGAAACAACCGCTGCAACTGAGAGAGAGAGAGAGAGAGAGAGAGAGAGAGAGAGAGAGAGAGAGAGAGAGAGAGAGAGAGGGAGAGAGAGAGAGTTGATGTTCAATTTACTAAAAGGTCAAAGACACTTTGAAGTGTACACAGAAACAAGATTGCAACGGAGTAAGTGTTATGCACGCTGGCATACAAGAGCAATATATATATATATATATATATATACATATACACACACACACACACACAACACACACACACACACACACACACACACACACACAGAGAGAGAGAGAGAGAGAGAGAGAGAGAGAGAGAGAGAGAGAGACGGACGGACGGACGGACGGACAGACGGACGGACAGACAGACAGACAGACAGAGGGAAAAAGCGAGACACAGAGACACAGAGAAAAGGGGCGGGTGGAATGGGGGTGGGGGGTGGGGGGAGTGGGTAAGAAAGAGAGAGAATCAGAAAGGGAAAAGAGAGAGGGGGGGACGGGTTGAGCCGAAGAGAAAACGTTGGGACGGAATGAAGTGTAATACAGGCTAACTACGCTATGGAGGTGTTAAGGCATGCTGTAATTCTTGTTTGTTTCTTGTACTTCTCAACTGTTTAAACGTTTATTTCCATATCCTTTCTTTTTCTTTGATCACGTTTTCACGCGGTGTTCATGACAAAAAATCATCTGTGCGAAAGCTTTCCAGTAGTTAAACCAGAAAATGGCTAAACAAAACACCACCAGATGTCTAAATGACAGTCCCTTCAAAAAGGATATGGCCGTGAAATAGAACGGTCAGCATCTCTGTATATGTCTCTGTCTTTGTCTTTTGTCTGTCTGTCTGTCTGTCTGTCTGTCTGTCTGTCTGTCTGTCTGTCCTCTCTCTCCTCTCTCTCTCTCTCTCTCCTTCAATCTCTCTCTCACTCTCTCTCTCTCTCTCTCTCTCTCTCTCTCTCTCTCTCTCTCTCTCTCTCTCTTCGCTCATGCTTCATAATGTACAAAAAGACCAATAGCTGGTGGAATGTTGCCGTTTGTGGAATTAATTTCATTCGAGTTCCAAAGACTTTAACCATTCAAGATCTTAACTAATTAATCCTTTTTATATCTTTTGGGTATGGATCGCCATTTACTCGCAAACAGATAAATACGAGTAGTAATTACACTTAAAAATGACACAAATTTACATGTGAAGAAATGCGGCTTTTATCATGAATTAAAAAAAAATTTCTTAAGACCTGTCGATCCATCTTGAATTTTGTAATTTGTTCTCAGATTAGATTGTGTTGCGTTCCCAGTGCAAAGCAGTTAAGCAGTTCACATTAATTACCATCATCATTGATTATTAATGGTGAAATTTTCATTAATAATCATCACCCGAAGAGTGAACGTTTTTAAACACGACCGATACTTTTTACTTATACTGTACACATTTCCTAAACATCTTTTTGCAACCATTTAACAGACTTTCCGGTCCCTTGTCCATCACAGAAGCGATTGCATAAATCACACCATCATCATTAAGTGTTCACAACAGAGCAGGGGTTGGGGCTATTAAAGACAGCCTGTCCTTTGGAAACGGAGCAGCGGCACTGAACAACTTCCCCCCCCATCCCAAAAAAATCGCCAGCCACCTCTCTGCTTCTATTTGCAATGCTCAACATTGCATCCAATGCCGTCCCGGCATCCCTCACTGGATGTTCGCTGAGCACATGTCACGTGATCAACAGGCGCAGTCACGTATGACCAACATTTCTACACAGGGACGATACTGAGCGGGTCTGACGCGGGTGAAGTCTTTCTCGTCATGCAATCTTGTGCTGTAAAGGCGGTTCAAATAGCTTCAAACATTTACGTCTTTTTTGTTTCTTCTTCAAACATACCGTATGAATAGGTTTAGGAACCAGTTTTTAATTACAGACACTGTTCATCTCAGAGCTCAGTGTAAGTTTCTGTTTTATAAAGCTTCCACAAAATGGAAAAAAATGCTATTGAAGGCTGCACAGAATATTGGTATGTTAGGTTTCTTAAAACATTTGTGTAGACCGAAGATTATTCAGAATATTTGCATATCAGGTTTATTTTTAATCTTTTTGTAGATTTACGTAAATCTGGCACAACACTGAACAGCATTTTTCTTTCTTTCTTTTTCTTTGTTTTTTGTTTGTTTGTTTTTAAGATGACTCACTCACCACAGACAAGAAATAAAGACATTTATAGGAAAATATGCATATAAATTCTGACAAAAAGATCTTTCAAGCAGATTATTATAGGAAGGACAAAGTGAAAGACTATTCAGTCCTTTCAATACTCATCTGAAATCATCCATTTATTCAATCATTTGTTTGTGTAGAATTTATTTCAAGAACACATAGGATGTTACGGAAATCAGCAACAACTACATTCGAAAGATAATGAAGCATGGCACACTAGCTCACTTCCTAACACACACACACACACACACACACACACACACACACACACACACACACACACACACACACACACGTGTGTGTGCGGGTAGAGGGGTGGGAGTGGAGGGGTGTGTGTGCTGAATAAGCGGCATGGGTGCATGCCCCTGAGGTGGCACAGAAGATGAGGCAGTAAAAAACAAAAAACCGTGTGCCAGTCCTGGAACCGCCCAAGAGCCAATGTACCAGTGCAGACACCGGAAGAACTGGATTCATTTCATTGTAGCGTGATCAAGTGTACACAACGAGCCAAAGGAACGAAAATCAGGTCAGTGCAGATGAGGTCTGACAGGTGTGAAAAACGTTTCACCACGCAAGACTTCACAGTAAAGACACTTCAAATGGCTTCAAATTAATATATTTCAGTGACGTCCTTCTTTTCAAATCGTCAGAATTCATGCATTTTGAGAGAGGTTTAACGAACAGCATTCTTTATTCCGCCATTTATCCAATTTTCTGCATTTATAAACATCGATGCGGTGAAAAAAAAAACCCTTCTAGGACTTCTTAGAATATTAACATGGTTTATTTTCTCTGCAATGTTCTATTTTGATTTCTTAAACTTTGGACACCGTCAAAAACCTTACTTATTGTATTGTTTGTATTTGTGTACTTTGTAAAAAAAATTTCAAACATAATCTAAGGCACATATGTGGCAATGTATGAGCAGAAAAACATAGAGTGACAAATCCTTACAAAAATAAAACAAAACAAATCTTTTAAACCAAAGTGTATGATTGGAAAACCAAATGGAAAGAAACAGTCACTTGTTTGCCTTGATTTGATTTCAAGCGTTAACCAGTATTCTCACGGAACTCGGCAAAAACCAAGAAAATATCAAATGACTACCGAGCATCAATCACCAAATTTCTTTATTTACCTATTCTATAAATCCTTGTGTAAATGGAGACTGGAGAGGACAGAACAGTCAATGAATGACGGCTGAACATGAGACGGAAGAGATTCAGAACAGTGACCGATTTTTCTCTCCATTATTGATTACCTTATGGCTTTTGAACTGTGTGAAGGACAGGCCGTCTAGATTTCACAAACCCTGCGGTGTATGCGTGTGGACACACACACACACACACACACACACACACACACACACACACACACACACACACACACACACACACACACACACACACACACACACACACACACACACACACACACACGCACGCTCGCACGCACGCACACGCACACGCACACACACAGTTTCTCTTATGTTTGTAGATTTCATTCTCATTGCTTTCTTCCCATCCACTTCTCACTGCCTATCCCCACCCCATTCCCCACCCCCTCGTGCATTGTCACTTAAAACACATTGAGTCGTTATGCTTTAACCTCCCCCCTTCCCCCCCCAAAAAAAAAAAAAAAAAAAAAAGCTAAAAAAGCACGACAGACTCTGAGGAGAGGAACAGTAGCCAAGGCCTGGGATGTTGCAGACGGTACACTCCACCCACATCCTGGAAGTAAAGATTCTCAATCCTGTGTCCAGACTGTTTTTAATGAGTTTCCTCATCTCATCATTACTCACCATCTCTACCCTTTCCAAGAATGATCTACCTTCCACATCCGTATAGGACCCAGCCTGTCTTTTCTCTCACCACATATCTCTTATTCCCTCCTTCACCCTTCCTCCTCCCTATCTTCCCTGCTCACAATCTCCTCTCTCACTTTCTCTGTTTTTCCCTCTTTGGTCTGTCAGTATCTTTCTCCCTCAACTGACATTCTAGATCTTGACCACCTCCATCGCATCACATCTTCAGAACGTCTTCTCTTTCCATCCGTACCTTCTAGTTTTCCCTTCACGTCATAAATCAGTCAGTGATGTTTAGTCCTTTGGGGAATTCAACCGCACTAGTTGAAAACTCTTCATGTGGTGCCGTCATCTCGCTGCCTGTCCCAGTCTAGACACTGGCAGCGCCGAAAACAGGGCCAAATGACCTGAAAATGTATATGATATCTAACCCGTTCTCTCCTCTTGTACTTTCTCCGTCCATTGCCCTTCTCCCTTTGGGTTTGACGTCAGTAAAGGGCTTGTCTTCCGGGAGGGATGGTACATGGTAATCTTTTTCATTTTCCGTTTTCAGGCCCCCTTCACGATCCCCCCTTCTGTTCCCTCTTCTAGCTTGACCATTCAGACTTACATTATTCCAATCTTTACATTCATGATTGATTAGCGGGATTGGAATATTAGTGATGATGCACTTGAACAATGAACTTAATGTTGCCTTGATCTTACTTTTAGAAATGAAAGTTTGTAGTATAATCATGCTGCTGACAGTTTCAATCAACTACAGATTTAATCGAGTATCAGTGGAAAAACGAA
>CM065720.1:51544645-51567145 GCA_033310375.1 Conus canariensis
GTGCACGCACCCGCACACGCGCGCGCGCGCGAGTGCAATCTTCCCGGTGTTCACCTCCAGCCGGGACCTCCCCCGCCCCCCCGGCCCGAAAGCTAACGAAAGTGGCCAAGGGGGAACCCGGAGGAGTGGACAAGGGAAAAGTAAAATGTTGAACAACAAGAGCGCTCTGCCCCGCAGGGAAGAGATCTACGTGCTGTTACGGATGTCCGTGGAAAGGCGTCGATCGTCTGTATGTGTGCAGTTACAGTGTGTGTAAATACTTGAAAAAGATTAAAATAATAATTAAAAAAAAATGCAGACAAATGTATCAAAGGTGACGTCAACATATCATACATGAAAGCCTCATTTCCAATCCCACCCCGCCCACCTCCACCCATCCACCCCACCCCCCAAGCCATCACCCACAATCTCCCCCCCACCCCCACCCCCCTTCCCATAAATTACACTGCGCAACAAACATATACTTTAAATGCAGAAACAACAGTGATGAACAAATCACATAAGGGCCATAAGACATCAAATGGCGATAGATGTCTGAGAAGGACAGGGGAAAAGCGACTGAGGTAGGTGGAAGAGGCAGAGGAATCAGGGGATGGGAAAGAAACAAAGGAAAAGGAAGATGAAGAGGACTATGTAGGAGGAGAAGTACAAGAAGAAGAACGTGGAGAAGCAGAGAAAAGACGGAGGGGAGATAGAGTGAATGAGCATCGGGAAAAGAGAGAGAGTGTGTGTGTGTGTGTGAGAGACAGACAGACAGACAGACAGACAGGGACAGAGAGTGAGAGAAAGACGGGGGGAGGGAAGCAGAAGGAGGCCTGTATGTGCTCTCACCAAAGAGAAATCATCGTATTGCTTCAATACAAATCAAAATGTCTATGACAAGCTCACAATCAATACTGTTGTTCAGTTCCAAATTGATCTGACCAGTGTCATAAAAAAACACATTACATTATCGCCTTCAAAATACAAAAATGTTCTCTCTGAGAGAGAAAAAAAAATCTAGTAAATAGTATAGCTGCTTCGCAAAATCCACCTCGTCAAATACATAAATCATCACAAAAAGGTGCACAGGCACACGCGCGCACATTTTTTTCCCCTTCCTTCCTTCCTTTTTTTTTTTTTTTTTTTTTTTTTTGCGTTATTTATCATCGCGCGCGCGCGCGCCCATGCGCCCGCACCCGCGCCCGCACACACGCGCGCGCGCGCGACATGTGCACGCCCGGGCGAGCGCGCCCCCATGCGCGAGCACACCCACACGCCGGCGCCCGCGCACGCGCGCACGCACAGCACTCGGTACATACGCCCGCGTGTGCCTGACGCATGTGCATCCGTGTGTCCGCTTATCTGCACATACGAGTGTCAGCTTATCTGCACACACGAGTGCATGTATATGCATGAGCGTATGCATACTCGTGTGCATCCAAACAAACTTGCTAAGCATGTAGCATTTGGTTTATACCATTAAAGATGATTCACATGTTCGCATCACAGAGAGTAGTTAAGTAAAATATCAAATGAAATGAAAATACCAAACACAAGACGCGCGTCCCCCCCCCCCCAACACACACACACACGCGCGCGCGCGCGCACACACCACACACACACACACACACACACACACACACACACACACACACACATACACACCGACGCGTATAAGCGTGTCGTGCTCTTGCATCCGTAAGAGTGCGGGCACGCACGTTCTTCAGTTTCTCCGACTGTGCATGCGCGCGCGCGTGTAGGATAGGCAGACACGGAGTACACACAATATAGGCCCACATAAAGCCACAAACAAGTTCAATATATTACCATCAGTCATAACATGTCATGACAATCAAACATGATTTTAAACCACTTTCCTCACATTATATAGAATCAACAGTGAATACAAAGTATGACGTGTATATTTCTCCCTTCCACAGACACTTGTGTATAGTTCAACACATATTCAAGCAGAAACCATTTTTTTTTCCATTTGTGATATCTATTTCACCACATTCAATGGTTGAGCGGAACTGAGTCAGGTTCTAGACGAGAAAAAAAAATGGTCCTGCTGAGAGAGTATACATTAAAAAGCAGGGGAGGGAAGGGGATCAAAAAGGAGACCTACACATTTGTTATATACCACTCAACACTTGCTAGGGATCAGATATTCAACACACTGTAATGGTCCAGAATATCTGTCAATCAAAACTCAAACGGTCAATACTGTTAATTAGTCATTATTTCATCCAAACCAAACAAAAATGAGGGAAATTCCATCAGATAAACCAAGAAACAGAATAGACAAATGACACAACCCCTAAAAGCCACCTGAAACAGGGCATGGAAGGGAAGAGTCAACCTGAACAATCCACTGCTGTCTGTGTGGAACTGAGAATGAATGGACTCTCAGTAATGTGTGTGACCACCACGGGCTGCGATCACAGCTCTACAACGCCTCCTCATGCTGCAGATGAGGTTCCTGATCTGCTGCTGGGGGATTCTGGCCCGTTCTTCCTGGAGGGCAACTCCAAGGTCATGGATGTTCTGAGGCAGCTGCTCACGTGCTTGGACAGCTCGCCCAATGATATCCCAGACATGCTCAATCGGATTGAGGTCTGGTGAGCGTGCAGGCCACTCCAAGCGTGCAATTCCCTCATTCTGAAGGTACTGGTTGACAATGCGGGCACGGTGAGGACGGGCATTGTCTTCCACAAGGATGAAGTCGGGACCAATGGCACCAGCGTAGGGTCGGACAATGGGGTGAAGAACCTCGTCACGGTATCGGACTGCTTTCATGGTGCCATTCTCCATCACCAGCAGATCGGTTTTGCCTTGCATTGAAATGCCTCCCCACACCATTACTGAGCCCCCACCATAGCGGTCATGCTGAGCAATGAAGTTGGGGTGGAATCGTTCATTCTGCCTTCGCCACACCCTCCTTCTCCGGTCAGTCACGTCCAAACAAAACCTGGACTCATCACTGAACAAAACTGGAGTCCAGTTTGCAGCAGTCCAGCCTTGGTGCTCCAGTGCCCACAGCAACCTTGCTTTTATATGTTGTCTGGTCAATGGAACCCGAATTGCTGGGGCCCTTGAATGAAGACCACCGTCGTGAAGCCTTCTCCTGACTGTCTGGGTTGACACCCGGTTCCCTGATGCGTTCTGGAGGTCATGTTGCAGCTGTGTGGCATTGTGGAAAGGATTTCTTCGTGCCTGGACAAGGAGATATCGGTCCTCTCGCTGGGTTGTGACACGTGGGTGACCTCCAGTGTGTCGTGGAGTGACTGTCCCTGTTGTTTGATATCGATTCCACATACGGGAAACAACGCTCTGGGATACGCCCAAGGCTCCAGCAACCTCTCGTTGCGATGACCCTCCTAGCAGCATCCCAACTCCTCTCGCTATATCTTCTGCGGAAAAGCGTCGTCTTTGTGCTTGCTGTTCCATTGTGATGCGATAAACACTGCCCGAATCACACTGAACCACTGTTTGCCGGTCCCAAAACAGCAAATGTGACGCTGACCTCTCCCCCTGTTTACCCCCAGAATGAGGGGTCACGCAATTCACGTGCTCACCATGCTGCATGTTCCAGCGTGAAGGTGCAGGCAACAGTGCGATTGTCTTTCGCATTGTTTTGTGTTGCTGGATCACGTGTTTTTTGAAGTCAGTTCAAAATGATTTTTTTCATACACTGTTTTTAATTGCTGATCCCTAGCAAGTGTTGAGTGGTATAGTATGATGGTGGACTTATAGACACAGTAAATCAGAGAACCCAAAAGAGTAATGAATGGATTTCTTTTTCTTTTTCTTTTAGACTAAGGTCAGCATACAGGCGCGCGCCCACCCCGCATGCGCACACACATGCAGGACACGCGCGCGCACGCACACGCACGACCAAGCGCGCGCGCTCGTGTATTACTAGAATTTACTTACAATCTTTCTGGAGGGTAGCATCAGGGGAATCAAATAATCACACAGTGCATCACACAACCACAAAGGTAACCCAGAGGTGAACGTCAGTTTCACAACAGTTTCATAGAATCCAAGACAAAAAGTCCACACACACAAGATCACTGTTACGTCGAAGTACCTTTAACACCGTGTCTATTTCATTACCTTAGTTAGTTCGTCGTCAGTGTTCATATTTATGTCCAATTTCACAGTTTTTTCCATTTTTCACCTTTACGAGGATTTTGCCGTTTGATGACCAAGCAGCAAGGGTGGCAGAGTGCTGACTGGCCTTCCGAAGCAGCTGATAATTCAGCTGTGTCAAGTCCTCCCCCACCGACACACCCGTGTTCTTCAGTTTCCGGCGGAATCTCACGATTATCGGTCGGGGTCTGGTGCCGCCTGGTTTGCCGGTGCGGTGTGCCATTTCAATATCCTCCTTGGCCACTGGCACCTTGACCCTGTTGGTGAAGATGTCCGCGCACTTGTTCACGCAGTCTTCTACCGTCTCCCTTCCGCCTTGGACTTCCGACACCCCGTACACCCTCACACTGAACTGGCGGCCGTGCTGTTCCTGGTCGTTAATGTCTCTTTGGATAGTCGAATTACGTTTTTCAAACTGCTCGAGTTTATCCCTTAATTCTTTGTTTTCTTCCCTCATTGTTTTCATTTCTGACTCTAGGATGTCCTTTTCATTTCTTAGCTCAAACACTGAGCTCTCTAACTGCTCGATACGGATATCCAGCCTGGATGTTATCTGATTTATGTCATGGCGGAGTGCACTTATGTCATCTTTCGTCGCTAAAGACATGAGCTGGTCTTTTGTCGCTAAAGACATGAGCTGGTTTTTAATGTCTTCTAGAGTTTGCTGGATATCCATTTCAACCCCCTCACTGCTAACACTTTCCTTCCTTGGTTTCTTTTTGTCCTGGGTCTGGCGATTCGTGATGGGGTCGGGGCTAGGGCATGTGTCACTAACGGACTATGTTGATGATTTTGATCGCTTTGACTTGCCTGGAAAATACTTAGCAATTGTACTCGTCATGTCACAGTCTGCAGTTAAATGCCCTCAGCACATCTGCGACTCTGCACGCAGCACAACACAAAATCGTAGCCTTCATGACTTATACACCAACTGCTCAGTCACAAATCGTCAGGACAGCTCTTCACACATTCACTGCACACCGCTCGCCATTTCATGAAGGTTCACATCCACTGTGACATCACGCATTCGGACGCACAAGTTCAAGATGTTGCCTGATCACTCACGAGAAAAGTACGCCATTCATAGTTACATTCAAAACTTTTTGAAATTAACACGTTTCCAATTCAAATAAACGCAGTCACTTTGAAGCTGAATTCTTTATCTAGAGCAACAGGACACAAGAAGAAATAGAAAACAAAGTCGTAATTCTTAACTTGTTTTCTGTACTTTAAACTGTTCAAACCCTTATCTTGCTCATCCATACGCTTTCGTTGATGACTTTATCTATACGGTGTTCAAGACAAAGAACCAGAAAATGGCTGAACAAAACACCAACAACAGTCAGTCCCTTCAAAAAGGATATGCCCATGAAATGGGACGTTAAGTCTCTCTCTCTCTCTCTCTCTCTCTCTCTCCTCTCTCCTCTCTCTCTCTCTCTCTCTCTCTCTCCTTCATAATGAAATACCAGCAGACGGTGGAATGTGGCCGTTTGTGGAGTTAATTTGAGTTCCAAGGATTTAACCCATTCAAGGTGCAAAATGTCTAATTCCTTTTGCCCCTTTTGTAAGTATGGATCGCCACTTCCTTGCAAACAGATCAATAAAAATAGTAATAACATCTACGGGTGAAACAAATAAATATGTAAAGAAATGAAATACTTCATATCATTAAAACTGTAGCGTAGGTAAATCTCTATATTCGTCCTGAGTGTTATGATTTTCTTTTCACTCAGATTAGATCATGTTGTGTTTCCAGTGCAAAATAATCAAGCATTAAACACTGATTAATAATTATTATTACAAACATCCATCAATCATTAATTTTGAAATTACAATTACTAAGCACAGAGTAAACGTTTATAAACATGATTGAAACTCATCGTTTATATTGTACGCACTCCCTGTATTTTTGTATAACAACCTTCCCCGTATCTTGACAGTCACATAACTGTATAATTCCCAGCAGCAGCACAAAGTGTCTGCAACAGAGCAGGGAAACAAGGGCAGACAACTTTCCCCGATTCCAATCCCCACTACTCCAGTTTACAAATCACTTCTCTGCTTCTGTTCGCAAAGCTCAACAGTGCATTCAATGCCGTCCCAGCATCCTCCACTCGAAAATCGCCGAGCACATGTCACGGGATCAACAGGCGCGGTCACGTATGACCAACATTTCTACACAGGAACGGTATTGAGCAGGCCTGACGCGGGTGAAGCCTTTCTCGTCATGCAATCTTGTGCTGTAAAAGCCATTCAAATGGCTTCAAACATTTACTTTAAAAAAATTCTTTTTTCTTTCTTCAAACATACCGCATGAATGCATTTGGGAACCAGTTTTTAATTACAGGCACTGTTCACCTCAGAGCTCAGTGTAATTTCCTGTTTTAAAAAATATCCGTGAAATGAAAAACATGATTGAAGGCCGGACAGAATATTGGCATGTTAGGTTTGTTTTTGTAATATTTTTTGTTGAGTGAAGATTACACGGGATATTGGCATGTCAATTTTTTTTTTAGATTTACGTGAATCTTGAACAGCACTGAATAGCTTTTTTTTCAAGGAAGATTCGCCACAGAGAAGAAGCGAAGACATGTATAGGAAAATATATAATTAATCAATTCTGACAAGAAAAAGCTTTCAAGTAGATTATCATAGGAAGAACAAAGTGAAAGACCCTTCAGTCCTTTGAATACTCATTTGAAATCATAACTTCGTTCATTTGTTCGTTTGCTCGTTATTTTAATTCAAGAACAAAATAGATGTTTGTGAAATCTGCTACAGTTTAGATTTGAAAAATGACAAACTAGTCCATTTCGTTAAGCGCGCACACACACACACACACACACACACACCACACACACACACACACACACACACACACACACACACACACACATTTTAATCCTGTGACCCCTTTTGGGGCATGGGGGACTTGAAACAAATCAAACAAATGTAAGTGAAAGGCATCAGACATCCAAAAACTGTCCCGATAATTAACACACTGGATATAATGTTACACAACTTTACTAACTTTCAGAAACTTCGCTAAGTTTTGCAACACATTTTTTCACCACCACAGAGCAAACGACAATAGTTAAATAAGGACTTTATACATTGTAAATTTTCTTGGTATAAACTGATTTCTAATGTCGTTATATTTAGTGCATTTCATTACAAAATGAAATTCATTACCAAGGTCATTCTGGTCACAGTCCCGACAGAATCGTTCACACACACACACACACACACACACACACACAGAGGTGCACATGCGCGTGCATGCACATATATACACATGCAGGCGCTCACATTCACACACACACACACACACACACACACACACACACACACACACACACACACACACACACACATAAACGGACACTGTCTGTCTGTCTGTCTCTGTCTGTCTGTCTGTCTTCTCTCTCTCTCTCTCTCTCTCTCTCTCTCTCTCTCTCTCTCTCTCTCTCTCTCTCTCACTCTCTGCATTCGAGCCATTGTCATTCGTGTCTGAACATTTGTCATCAAAGGCCCTCGCCAATAGCCAGTCATGTGTTCAGCCAGTGCAATAAAGTGTGACTGTCACTTCTGCCCAGAATGTTTTTCATGCTGCACTTGGAAAATGAAGTAGTTTCTGTCACGATCATTTTGTTTTTCTTACTACCATGATCATTGCGGCGTGGGCAAGTCTTTGACCAAGGGCGCTTTTAATGAACAGTCAGAATAATTTTCTTTGTGATAACACCCCTGTGAAATTAACACGAAGAACGTCAGAATATCTGCGCACAGCGGTTGCCTTCATGGCTTTATGAATAAATGAGTCTTGTGTTTAACACATGTTTACATGTATGATGTTGGACAAAACAAAAAGGGGGTTGGGGTGAAATGGGATGGGGGTATGGGTGGGAATTGGGGGGTGAAGAGGAGAATGAGAGGAAGAACAGTTACATCCAAAAGTAATTTACACACAAAGGACGTCCAACGGGAAGGATGAATAATTAATCGGACCAAGATTAATGACCAGCATGCAAACATGTTTTTGACATTATTGTAACTATTTGAATAAGTCCACACGCTATAATTTTATATTCAGAGAGTGATACCGGACACACAAAAACAAACGATGGTCATTTTGCATTAATATGTACAGGCGTTCTATGTATTTTCAGTTTTCTGTCAATTGATATTTAGTTAATGTATTACAGATGGTAAGTAAAAGACGCGTGTTTAATACGTGAATCTGGAGATACAGCTGACGCAGATCTCTCCAGCAAAGAATACATTAAAAATGTAAGATTGTGATACAAAACAGTGTCAGAATTTTCTAAAGCACCCCGTTTTGCTGGTTGATCAGAAATTCAATCCGCAAGATCGTTGATCCCCAAAAGAAGCCAATGTCAACCTTTGCTCTCATTATCAATATTAAGTATGCAGTTAACTTACAGTTGATTAACCAACTGACGTACTGATTGCTCCACTGAATTATTCATTCATTTACTCATTCACGTTTCACTCATTTAGTGAGGTCCTGCACACAAGGGAAAGCATTCTTACCGAAATGTCAACATATGGAACGGTGGAACTGGGACTGAGCAATCAGATGCTTACGCTGTCAATGACTTTTACCCTTCCCTGAAGGGTAATCCACCAGCTCTCATGTTACAACGTTCATTTAAAAACACCGCGTTGTACAATCAAAAGATAACCAGATATGTTACCATTATTCACATCAGTAAAACATATTCAAACATTGCGTTTAAGCAACATGTATCTGACGCGACTCATCCCAGGAAATAGGTCTGGTGTTATCTCCTTTTGTCTTACAACGCATAAACAGCGTTCATATATACAATCCTATGGAGACATGTCTTAGTGATGGCAGAATATTGACATGCTTGGTGTGTCTTTGATTAGATTCGGTTCAGTTTTGCAGATCAATGAAAATCAAGATGATCATTTGGTGCACTTTTCATTTACCTATTCGTTTGTGTATGGAGATATATCTGAAAGGATATTTTTTATTAAAAAAGGAGGAGGGGGGGGGGGAATGAAGATGTGCATGAAGGGAGCACGAGTCCAGGTAAAAAAAACAACAACAAACCACGATGAAATCTTTGAAAAAAATGGGTTACTAAGATGAAAAATTGAAAATTTAAATCAATTAAGTACACACACACACACACACACACACACACACACACACACACACACACACCACGCGCCCGCGCGCGCGCGCGCGCGCAGGCTCTTTCTCTCCATTACTCTCTATTCTCTCCCCTCCCCCTCCGTCTCTCTAACTCCCCCTCTCTCTTTCCCTGTACACCTCGGCTAGCATTCTTTATCATTTCGATTATCTGCACGTGCACAGAGAATGTGGATTTACAGACAAATCATACGCGTCATAACTGTATCGACCAGGTCCGACGAAGGTCGCTTGGAATTAGATTTCCACTCCGTCCTGCCGGACAGTTTTATCATTCTCTGCTTTCATGCAGGAAAGAAAAAGCGATAAGCAAAAAGGAAAACGAAAGAATAAACAATAACAACAAAATAAGCCAGCGGCAAAGAAAAAGAAAGAAAGAAACACATGAAAGCATTACTGATCAACAGTAACAGCACCAGATCACGCGAAAGAATTTCCTTTCGTGGCCATTGGCAAAACGGATTTGATTGATTCCATGTACGTTGTTTACAGCCTAGTCGACTGCAAGGGCAGGCACATAAAGCCTGTCACCATATCAAAATCGATTTCATAAATGTCCTGATAAAAGAGCAAACAAACAAACAACACAAACACACACACACACACACACACACACACACACACACACACACACACACACACACACACACACACGCGATGTTTCTATTACCTTATGTCATCCTCATTGCTCTCTAGCTCTTCCAATCCACCTCACCCTCCCTATCCCCACTCCCACCCCACCCCCTCGAGCATCGCCACTAATTCATACTGTGACATGATGCTTTCACGTACCGCTTCCATCCGCCCCCCCCCCTGCCAACTACCCCCCCCCCCCCCCCAAGAAAAAAAAGCACAATGAAGTCTGAGGAGGAGAAGAACAGTAACCAATTTCTCGAAGGTTACAGACAGTACAGATCACTCATATCCTGGATATAGGATCTGTGTCAGACTGTTTGCCCGGTGGAGTGGTCCATCTCATCGTAGATCAGCATCTCTGCCGTCTTCACGAAATGATCAACCTTCCACATCCTAATATGACCCAGCCTGTCTTTCTTTTTTCCTCTCCACATATCTCTTACTCCCTCCTTCACTATTTCTCCCTCTAAACATCCCCAGATGACTGGCCTTCCTGGTGTAGTCCATCCTCTCTCCCTGTTTCTTTCTTTCCTTATCTTGATCAGTCTTTCTTGCTCTAAGTCTTGACCATCTCCATCGTATCCCATGTTCAGAACACCTTCTCTTTCCATTCGTTTCCCTTCGTTTCCCTTCATCGATCTTGGCCTTTATCGGCCAGTGATGTTTTGCCCTTAGGGGAAATTCAGCCTTCTTAGCCAACTAGCCAGAACGCTTCCCGTGGCTGCCGTCACCTCTCTGCCTGTCCCAGTCCAGACACTGGCGGAAATAACGTCATTTCATGCCAGCATGACCAAGCGGCTATAACACAGCCAAATGACCTGCAAAGTGTGTATGATATCTCATCCTGTCTCTCTTAACGCGCATTCCCTATACCTTCTCCTTCTCCCTTTGAGGGTTGGCTTTAGTAAAGGGCTTATACGTGATAATCTTTTTCATTTTCCATTTTACGCCCCCCCCCCCCCCCTTTCACCTCCTCCATTCAGACCAGTATCATTCCGATCTGTACATTCATCATAGATTAAACAGACCAGGATATAGTGATGATGCACACGACTAACGAAGTTGTTTTTGTCATGAACGTTCTCTATAAAATAATAGTCTGTACTATCATCATACCATAGGACAGTTTAAGTCAATTCAAGTTTTAGTCACAGTATCCATGCAAACAAACAAATCAGTAAACAAATGATTTTTTAAACAAATTACTGTACATTGAAATATCTTTTGACGCCGTCAACATTTCAGAAGCTTGTAGAAACTGTAAACTGTAAAAATGTACAGGCCGATACTTTGACACTGGCAATGTGTACTCTAATGCTAAGAATATCTTATTGTTCTCGCTGAAGGGTGACACACCAGATCTTATGTTAAAAAGGTCATTCCAATAACACTACTGTCTACAATCAAAAGGTAATTAGAGATGCATAAGAGTTTTGTTGCCATTATTCACAAAGTAAACACTTATTCAAAGACTGCGCTTAAGAAGCATGTTTGTGACGTGACTCATCTCACGAAAAACCACCTGGTTCTATTGCCTTTTAACTCACAACGTTTAAACAGCGTTCATATATTAAGTCTTTTCGAAATATGTCTTAATGATAGAAGAGTATTCACATGCATCTCTTGTATTTGATTGGATTCGGTTCGGTTTTGCTAGTAATAAAAATCAAGATCATCTATTTGTACAATTCCTATTTACATATTTCCTTGTGTCTGGGATATCTGTACGGATATTGTGATTAAAAAAGGGGAAGGGGGAATAAATATTTGCATGAAGGGAACACAAGTCCAGGTAAACAAGAAAACGATGAAATCTCTGAAAAATCGACGTCTAACAAAATAAAGGGCACACACACACACACACACACACACACACACACACACACACACACACACACACACACACACACACGCTTTTTCTCTCCATTACCGTCTAGACGTCTATTGTGTCCCCATCCCACCCCCCACCCGTTTATCTCGCTCTCTTTCTCTCTCTCCTTCCCCGCATACCTCGGCTCAGCCTTCTTTATCATTTCACTTATCTGCCTGGGTACAAAGAATATGGATCAACAGACAAGCACAGACAAATCACACACGTCATAACTGTATCGACCAAGTCCGACGAAGGTCACTGTCTTGAAATTAGACTTCCACTCTGTCCTGCCAGACAGTTTCGTCATTCTCTGTTTTCATGGAGGAGAAAGGCGAAAAGCGCAAAAGGTAAACGAAAGAATAAACGATCACAAGAAAACAAGCCAGCAGCTAACAAAAAGGAAAAAAACAACCGAAAGCGTTACTGATCAACATTAACAGCACAAGGTCACGCGACAGAATTTGCTTTCGTGGCCATTGTCAAAAAGAATTTGATCGATTCCATGTTGTTTATAGCCCAGTCGACTGTAAGGGGAGGGGTGGGGGAAGCACATAAAGCCTGCCTGTCACTAAGTCAAAATCGATTTCGTAAATGCATAATAAAAAGAACAAACAAATAAACACGCAACGCAAACACACACACACACACACACACACACACACACACACACACACACACACACACACACACACACACACACACACACACACACACACACACACGCACGCACACATGACACACACACACACATACACACGCACGCACGCACGCACGCACACACGCACGCACGCACACACACACACACACACACACACAAAACACACACACACACGCGCGCGCGCGCACGCACGCGCGTACAAACACACACACACACACACACACACACACACACACACACACACACACACACACACACACACACAAACAGAAGAGAGAGAGAGAGAGAGAGAAGAAGAGAGAGAGAGAGGGAGAGAGAAGAGAGAGAGAGAGAGAGAGAGAGAGAGAGAGAGAGAAGAGAGAAGAGAGAGCCAAAGCAACGTTGAAAGTAGCTTAAGACCGGATTCGTTTTTAGCAAAAATGCTTAAATCAAATGAAAATGTCTCTTTAGAACTAAAGCATTAATCTGAAGGCACATTTCTGGGGAAGATCTACATAAGTTTTTTTATTTGCTGTAAAATGCTGATACATAACGTCATACAAATTCTAATACTCTAGACGATTACGTACATGCACACCGAGTTCATTCCAAGCACGTTTAAACCGGCCTATAGACCGGATATATTTTCCGGAAATTCTTAGATCAAATAAGAATGGCTCTCAAAAAACTAAAACATTAATCAGATGAAACATGGTCTGAAGAGGGTTTGATGGAGTCTGCTGTAAAGCGCTTATACATAGTCATGAACATCCCAGCATTTTATAAGAACAAACATGCACGCACGCACAATTATTTTTGCTTCATTACTCTTTCCCGCACAAATCTTTTCTGTCTGTCTGTCTGTCTCTCCCTCCCTCCGTCCCTTCCGCACAAACCTTTTCTGTCTGTCTGTCTGTCTCTCCCTCCCTCCCTCCCTTCCCCCCCTCTCTCTCTCTCTCCACGTCCAGCCGGTAAGCTTTCCACATCACTTCTATCATCTGCACGTGCACAAAAGGTGTGGATTAAAAAAAAACAACAAATCATATACATCATAACTGAATCCAGCAAGTCCGATAAAGATCGCTTGAAATTTGATTTTCCGCGGGGTGTCTCCATGAACAAATTTTTTTTCATTTATTATTTTCAAAGATTGAAAAAAAAGACAGAAGGCAAAATGAGAGAATAAAGAATAACAACAAAACAAGTCGGTGGGAAAAAAGGAAAGCATTATCAATCAACACTAAGAGCACCTGGTCACGCACAAGAACTTCCTTCCATGGGCACTGTCAAAAAGAATTTCACCATATTTCATATTGTTTATGGCCCATCTGACTGCAATGACAGCGGCGAGGGAGGCGAATGCAATATGTTGCCATGCAAAAATCGACTTTACAATTACCTGCTAAAACAACAAACAAACAACACAAGCAAATACACAACACACAACACACACACACACACACACACACACACACACACACACACACACACACACACACACACACAGAGACAGACAGACAGACAGACAGACAGACAGACAGACAGACAGAGAGGGGGAGAGAACGTGAGACTTCCGTCCCCCCCCTCTCTCTCTCTTTCTCTCTCTCTCTCACACACACACACACACACACACCACACACACGAACACACACACTCACTCACACATACAGAGAGAGAGAGAGAAGAGAGAGAGAGAGAGAGAGAGAGAGAGAGAGAGAGAGAGAGAGAGAGAGAGAGAGAGAGAGACAAAACACCTTGAAACTAGGTTACGACCGGATTTGGATTTCCAAAAATGCTTAAATCAAATGAAAATACCTCTTCAGAACTAAAATATTAATGTGAAGGAGCATCTCTGGGGAAGATGTAAATACTTTTTTTGCTGTAAAGTGCTGATTCTAGTACTCTAGACGGTTATGTACATACACACCGGGTTCATTCCAAGCATGTTTAAGCCGGTGTAACAGCCCATTCTTACCCCCCCCCCCCTTCTGGAACTTACCCCGGGGTAAGTCTGGGCTAGCCTGCTTTTACCCCCGGGGTCATTCCAGGACTAGCTGGAACTTACCCCCCCCTAGTTGGAACTGACCCCCCCTCCCCCCCCCCCCCCCAGTCATCTACATTGTACAAGGTACACAGGCACTCAGAAGGCACTAATTAGCTGTAAAAATAGTTAAAATCTTTGATATACATTAAAGTGACCAATGGTCACTGACACTGATCACTGGTTGTCTGCATTGCACAAGGTATACGAACACTCATGAGACACTGATAAACTGTAAAATGTTCAAAATATCTGATTTACATCATTGTGACCAGTGGTCAGTGACACTGACCACCAGTCGTCTGCATTGTACAAGGTACACAGGTACTCGGGAGACTATAATTAGCCGTGAAATAGTTAAAATCTCCGATTTACGTCATAATGACCAGTAGTCAGTGGCACTGACCACAAGTAATCTACATTGTACAAGGTTCACAAGCACTCGGGAAACACTAATTAGCTGTTAAATAGTTAAATCTCCGATTTACGTCATAATGACCAGTGGTCAGTGGCACTGACCACTAGTCATCTGCATTGTACAAGCTAAGGTACACAGGTACTCAAGAGACTAAATAGCTGTAAAATAGTTAAAAGAGGCAAACCCGGATGAAGCAACAACGGTACTTGGTCACAACGATACGTGGTCACAACAGGGAAAGACAAGAAATTTAGGCAACAACGGAATAATAAAGTCACTGAGATGAAAAGAGCCGCACGGAAGAGGTATTTTAGTGATTTAATTTCATCAAAACAAGATTCAAAATCTATTTGGAAGGCTATAAATCAGTTGTCCGGGAAAACATCACCGCCATCTGCTTCTTATACGTCCAATTTATCTGTTGAATATCTGAACAGACATTTTATTACCGTGGCGGAGAGAACAATAAAGATAAACAACACATAGGCTAATAATTTAAATCCACTGAAATGTTTCTGCGAGTCAAAAAATATCGTTGACAAACTCCACTTTCCGTACATAGGCGTCTATGAAGTGCACAAGGAGTTAAGTATATTAAAACCATCGAGTTCCCGTGGGTTGGATGGGCTAGACAGAAAAATTTTGAAGATATCAGCGCCCATTATCTCTGATTGTGTTACATATACCTATGTATTGAAAAATGTTACTATCCACAAGCCTTCAAAGACGCTAAAGTTTTGCCTGTTCTTAAGTCTGGTGATCCATCTGACCCCTCTAATTATAGACCCATATCTATACTATCTGCTCTGTCTACACCTCTCGAAAAACATATCAAACACAATCTACAGTCCCATTTTACAAAGTATGACTTATTTCACCCAAATCAGAATGGATTTAGAAGGAATCACTCGTGCCATACTATGCTGACTAATCTGATTGAGAAATGGCATTTAAATATAAATAATGATTTACTTACTGGTGCAATTTTTATTGATTTTGCGAAAGCTTTCGACACCATTGATCACAGTATCCTCTCTAGAAAGTTAACTATGTACGGTTTGAATGATAATTCCCTAAAACTCAAAGCATCTTTTCTTCATAACAGAAGACAAGCAGTCTTTCAAGATTCCACTTTATCTTCTGTTGCTTCGAACAAATATGGAGTTCCCCAGGGATCGGTTCTGGGTCCTATGTTATTTTCAATTTATATAAATGACCTTCCACTTCATTTGATATCCTCTTGCGAACTTTTTGCAGACGACAGACACTACCATTTACAATGAAAATAAAAGCTCTGATGCAGTATGCGCCTCCTTACAAAATGATATACTAAGGCTTGTTTCCTAGACGGAAGAAAATCATATGGCAATTCATCCTCATAAATCCAAATTCATGCTAGTTACAACAAGACAGAAACGACAGAACATTAAGAATAAATTACCGGAGTTAAAAGTTAGTGATAAGGCATTAGAAAAGTAAGTTTCTACAAATTACTAGGACTTACTATAGACAATAACCTATCCTGGTCCGAACATATTTCTATGCTTTGCAAAAGACTTTCCAAGAAAACATTCCAGTTGAATAGAATAAAACATGTTCTTGATCAACATACCAGAAAGCTATTTTTTCGTGCATACATCCAGCCAGATATTGATTATGCATCAACATGTTGGGATCAGGCCAGTCAAAATTGCTTAAAACCTCTTGACAGCTTATACAGGCGCTCTCTCAAACTAATTCTTCTTAAATCCTCTTCTCTTGTCCCTGTAGATTATAAACAATTAGATATTCTCCCCTTCAGTCTTAAATGTCGCTGCAACAAAGCTGTTTTCATGTTTAAAATTGTGAACAATTTAACGCCTGCTTATCTCAACAACAAATTTCCCATCAATAATGTTCGTAACAAACGTAATATCCGCATTCCTCTCCCAAGAACTAATCTTTTTTTATGTCTTCTCTCATTTATTCTGGAAGCAAATTATAGAATGATATGCAAGACCACATTAAATGCAAATCAAGCGTTTTGTCTTTTAGGAAGGCATGCCACGCACATTTGATAAAACAGTGTTAAGTCAAAACATGTTGAGTAACATAATATACAACAACCTCAACTTGATGGGTCCTTTTATGCATTTTCATATGACTTGAATTGATGATGTGCTTGTATATGTAAGTGTCTGGTGGTATACGATGGTGTTTGTGTGGAGGAGGCGAGCATCTGAAGTGACTATGTATGCGGAAATGCATGCACACGCTTGTGCGTGCGTGCGTGTGTGTGTGTGTGTGTGTGTGTGTGTGTGTGTGTGTGTGTGTGTGTGTGTGTGTGTGTATTGTGTGCATGTGTTTATATGTGTGTGCGTGCGTGCGCGCGTGCGTGCGTGCGTGCGTGCGTGTTGTGTGTGTGTGTGTGTGTGTGTGTGTGTGTGTGTGTGTTTTTGTGTGTGTGTGTGTGTGTGTGTTGTGGTGCGTGTGTGTGTGTGTGGTGTGTGTGTGTGTGTGTGTGTGTGTGTGTGTGTGTGTGTGTGTGTGTGTGTGTGTGTTTGAGCCGTGCGCGAGCGCACATGCTTACTTTCGTTTCTTCTTTTTCTTTCTTTTTCCTGAATGTACATTATTCCTAAATTGTGACCTAACCCTTGTTACTAGGTAATATTTATGTTAATCATGTTTCGTTGTTATAAGCTTGTTCATTGTTTCCTTTTCGTGTATCATGTATATGTTTATTTTGATATGGTTTGTTACTGTTCTTGTTCTTGAGGGCATGGTGTAAAAAAGCTGTAAGCTTATCCATTTTACCTCAATAAAAATATTCGTATTCGTATTCGTATTCTCTCTCTCCACGTCCAGCCGGTAAGCTTTCCACATCACTTCTATCATCTGCACGTGCACAAAAGGTGTGGATTTAAAGACAAATCATACACATCATAATAGAATCCCGCAGGTCCGATGAAGATCGCTTGAAATTTGATTTTCCGCGGGATGTCTCCCTGAACAAATTTTTTTTCATTCATTATTTTCAAAGATTGAAAAAAAAGACAGAAGGCAAAATGAGAGAATAAAGAATAACAACAAAACAAGTCGGTGGGAAAAAAGGAAAGCATTATCGATCAACACTAACAGCACCTGGTCACGCACAAGAATTTCCTTCCATGGGCAATGTCAAAAAAAATGTCACCATATTTCATATTGTTTATGGCCCATCTGACTTGAATGACAGCGGCGAGGGACGCAAATGCACTGTGTTGCCATGCCAAAATCGACTTTACAATTACATGCTAAAAACAACAAACAAACAACACAAGCAAATACACAACACTCACAAGAGAGAGAGAGAGAGAGAGAGAGAGAGAGAGAGAAGAGAGAGAGAGAGAGAGAGAGAGAGAGAGAGAGAGAGAGAGAAGAGAGAGAGAGAGAGAGAGAGAGAGAGAAACGTGAGACTCCCATTCCCTCTCACACAAAACACACACACACACACCGCGCGCGCGCGCTCGTGCAAGAGAGAGAGAGAGAGAGAGGGGAGAGAGAGAGAGAGAGAGAGAGAGGAGAGAGAGAGAGAGAGAGAGAGAGAGAGAGAGAGAGAGAGCCAAACACCTTGAAACTAGGTTACGACCGGATTTGGTTTTCCAAAAATGCTTAAATCAAATGAAAATATCTCTTAAGAACTAAAATATTAATGTGAAGGAGCATCTCTGGGGAAGATGTAAATAATTTTTTTTTTTTTGCTGTAAAGTGCTGATTCTAGTACTCCAGACGATTACGTACATACACACCGGGTTCATTCTAAGCACGTTTAAGCCGGCTTAGACCGGGTGTATTTTCCGGATATTCTTAGCCTAGAATTCCCTAGTTCGGTCGCATGACGTGAGCTCGACTCGCGAACGTGCGCACCGAACACAGTTCACCCCGTCAGTCGAACAGTGTTGATGAAGGCTGCCGGGTGGTAGCCGAAAGGTCTGTTTTCGTCCATCTTTCTTGAAAGTCCAGGTACGAATGTTTAATCAAATAAAAATGGTTCTTAAAAACTACAACGTTAATCTGATGGAGCATGGTCTGAAGAGGGTTTTAGGGAGTCTGCTGTGAAGCGCTTATAGATAGCGTCATGAACATTCCAGCACTCTATAAGAACAATCATGCACGCACGTACACGTTTTTCTCTTCGTTATTCTCTTCCAGACAAACCTTGTCTGTCTGTTTCTCTCTCTCTCTCTCTCTGTCTCTCTGTCTCTGTCTCTCTCTCTTCACGTCCAGCCGGTAAGCTTTCCACATCACTTCTATCATCTGCACGTGCACAAAAGGTGCGGATTTAAAGACAAATCATACACATCATAATAGAACCCAGCAAGTCCGATGAAGATCGCCTGAAATTTGATTTTCCGTGGGGTGTCCCCCTGAACAATTTTTGTTTCATTTATTATTTTCAAAAATTGAAAAAAAAAAAACAGAAGGCAAAATGAGAGAATAAAGAATAACAACAAAACAAGTCGGTGGGAAAAAAAGGAAAGCATTATCGATCAACACTAAGAGCACCTGGTCACGCACAAGAACTTCTTTCCATGGGCACTGTCAAAGACAATTTTACCATATTTCATGTAGTTTATGGCCCATCTGACTGCAATGACAGCGGCGAGGGAGGCAAATGCAATGTGTTGCCATGCCGAAATCGACTTTACAATTACATTTAGAAAGAGAGGGTGTTAGTTACCGCCAATGACATTGACAAACAAAGCACATGACAAGACACGATGCATTTCAACCTCTTGGGTCTTCTTCAGGCGAAAAAATAAATCACATTTAACATTTAAGACAGTACAAACAAAGAACGAAAATGACTCATCTGTTGTTGCCCATGTGGTGGGGAGAATAGCCGCAGCGTTCGTTCTCCGCCGTCAGTCACTCCATTTTGAAACTTTACAATTACATGATAAAAACAACAAACAACACAAGCAAATACACAACACTCACAGAGAGAGAGAGAGAGAGAGGGGGGGGGAGGGAGGGAGAGAGAGAGAGAGAGAGAGAGAGAGAGAGAGAGAGAGAGAGAGAGAGAGAGAATGCGAGACTTCCAACCCCCCTCACACACACACACACACGCGCGCGCGCGCGCGCGCGTGCGCGCACGCACACACGCACGCACGCACGCACGCACGCACACACACACACACACACACACACACACACACACACATACACTCACACATGCGCGCGCGTGCAGAGAGAGAGAGAGAGAGAGAGAGAGAGAGAGAGAGAGAGACAGAGACAGAAACAGAGAGACAGAGAGACAGAGAGAGAGAGAGAGAGAGAGCCAAACACGTTGAAACTAGCTTAAGACCAGACAGAGAGAGAGAGAGAGAGAGAGAGAGAGAGAGAGAGAGAGAGAGAGAGAGAGAGAGAGAGCCAAACACGTTGAAACTAGCTTAAGACCGGATTTGTTTTTCCAAAAATGCTTAAATCAAATGAAAATGTCTCTTTAAAACTAAAACATTAATCTGAAGGAACATTTCTGGGGAAGATCTAAATAAGTTTTTTATTTGCTGTAAAATGCTGATGCATAACGTCATACAAATTTTAGTACTCTAGACGATTAAGTAGATACACACCGGGTTCATTCCAAGCACGTTTAAACCGGCTTATAGACCCGATATAATTTCCGGAAATTCTTAGATCAAATAAAAATGGTTCCTAAAAACTAAAACGTTAATCAGATGAAACATGGTCTGAAGAGGGTTTTATGGAGTCTGCTGTAAAGCGCTTATACATAGTCATAAACATCCCAGCATTTTATAAGAACAATCATGCACGCACGCACATTTTTTTGTCATTACTCTTTTCTGCACAAACCCTTTCTGTTTGTCTGTCTGTCTGTTTTTCTGTCTCTCTCTCCCTCCTCTCTCTCTCTCTCTCTCTCTCTCTCTCTCTCTCTCTCTCTCTCTCTCTCTCTCATGTCGCATGATGTGAGCTCGACTCGCGGACGTGCGCACCGAACACAGTTCACCCCGTCAGTCGAACAGTGCTGATGAAGTCTGCCGGATGGTAGCCGAAAGGTCTGTTTTCGTCCATCTTTCTTGAGAGTCCAGGTTCTTAAAAACTAAAACGCTAATCTGATGGAGCATGGTCTGAAGAGGGTTTTAGGGAGTCTGCTGTGAAGCGCTTATAGACAGCGTCATGAATATCCCAGCACTCTATAAGAACAATCATGCACGCACGTACACGTTTTTCTCTTCGTTATTCTCTCCCACACATACCTTGTCTGTCTGTCTGTCTGTCTGTCTGTCTGTCTGTCTGTCTGTCTGTCTGTCTGTCTGTCTCTCTCTCTCTCTCTCTCTCTCTCTCTCTCTCTCTCTCTCTCTCTCTCTCCACGTCCAGCGGTAAGCTTTTGACATCACTTCCATCATCTACACGTGCACAAAAGGTGTGGATTTAGAGACAAATCATACACATCATAATAGAACCCACCAAGTCCGATGAAGATCGCTTGAAATTTGATTTTCCACGGGGTGTCTCCCTAAAGGTTTTTTTTTCATTTTTTTTTCAAAGATTGGAAAAAAAAAACACCCAGAAGGCAAAACGACAGAATAAAGAATAACAACAAAACAAGTCGGTGGGGAAAAAAGGAAAGCATTATCAATCAACACTAAGAGCACCTGGTCACGCACAAGAACTTCTTTCCATGGGCACTGTCAAAAAGAATTTTACCATATTTCATATTGTTTATGGCCCATCTGACTGCAATGACAGCGGCGAGGGAGGCGAATGCAATATGTTGCCATGCCAAAATCGACTTTACAATTACATGCTAAAACAACAAACAAACAACACAAGCAAATACACAACACTCAGAGAGAGAGAGAGAGAGAGAGAGAGAGAGAGAGAGAGAGAGAGAGAGAGAGACAGAGACAGAGACAGAGACAGAGAGAGAGAACGTGAAACTTCCATCCCCCCTCACACACACACACACACACACACACACACACACACACACACACACACACACACACACACACACACACGCACATACTCACACATACGCGCGCGTGCAGAGAGAGAGAGAGAGAGAAGAGAGAGAGAGAGAGAGAGAGAGAGAGAGAGAGAGAGAGAGAGAGAGAGAGAGAGAGGTAACTTTGTTCCTTGTGTCTAAAATCTGGTCAACAGAATACCTTCTTCAAGGCGGTCGGAATGAATGAGCACAGTCCCTGTTGACACACAAAGCACGCTGTTTTTTTCTGTGTACTTTCACGGCATTCGTATTGACAAAGGAAACGCATCTTCCCTCTTTCTGTCTGTGTCAGCATGAGAGAATTGGAGAGACAGATATTCAACTCCTGTTGTTTAGAGCCCAGCCAAAATCAGGGCGACATAAGAAGAAATTAAACCAATAGACTGGTAGATGCGTGTACACACACACACACACACACACACACACACACACACACACACACACACACACACACACACATTATTATCGTCATCATGCTGTGACAATCTGGTGCGATCAGTAATCATTCCTACATTATTCGCAAGTGCAACACGCACCGGGATAAATAAAAAATGGTAAATGCAC
>CM065720.1:51569645-51574645 GCA_033310375.1 Conus canariensis
ACACACACACACACACACACACACACACACACACACACCACCACGCACGCACGCACACACACACAACACCACACACACACACACGCACGCACGCACGCACGCACGCACACACACACACACACACACACACACACACACAACTGCACGAATCGTACTTCTCGTGAGTCTGTTGTTCCCTTCCCCTTTAAAACTCTTTCTCTGCCCTTCTTTCTCGTCCCCACCATTTCACGTGTTCACTCCATCCAAACCTGCCCCCTCCCTCCAACCTTCCCCCCATCCCCCTCCCCTCTTTTTCAATCACGCTTGGTCACCTGAATCACATCCCCTGTCATAACAGGGTTCGGCTGAGACTGAGACTCCGCAGTTGAGATTCGAGACACATGATATATTCCACAGTCCCCACCGGCACCCCATATTTTACATTTCCCCCTTCTTCCTGTCCCTTCTTTCCCCTTCTTTTTCCCCCCACAATCCTCCTCCAACCCTGCGCCCATTTCCTCCGGCTGGCCACCTCCCTAGTTTCCCCTACCTTTGGTCATTTGGATGACTGTCCCCTGGGGCAGCAGTGACCAGTTTAGCTGGGGGGGGGGGGGGGGGGGGGAGGGGGGTCTTTATGAGAGGGAGACTCGAGAGATTGAGGTTGAGAGGTGTGTGTGTGTGTGTGTGTGTGTGTGTGTGTGTGTGTGTGTGTCCACTGTCTCCACCCTCTTTTTTTTTCTCTTTCTTCTTACTTCCCCTTTACCCTCCCCCCCCAGCCCAACCACCCGCCTCTTCCCTTTCTACGCCCTCACCCCTTGTCATTTCCACCCATTCCCTTTCCACAGTTATCATTATTGTTATGATGATGGTGATGGCGATGATGATGCTAGTGGTGGTGGCGATTACCATTCTTGTTGTTACTGTTGTTATTATCAGTGTCAATCAATAATTGAAAGACAGACGTGGTAGACATAAAATATCCATTCTTGGCTAGGCCCCTCTACTAGCTCCTCTCCCACGCTCTCAGCTCCCTTCCCCCCCTCGTTATGCCCCCATGGTTTTTAATCTTGGCTTTATCATCCCCACCCCCTCCTCCCGCCCTTTGCTTCCTACCCTACACGCTGGTTACCTCACAGTCTCGGTCAACTGTTGTAAATCTTTGGTCTCCCTGCCTTTTGCATTGAATCAAGATTCTCCCGTGTCTTCCTGATTTGTTTCAGCTCTTAAGTGACTCTGTGTGTGTGTGTGTGTGTGTGTGTGTGTGTGTGTGTGTGTTGTGTGTGTGTGTGTGACTGTATGTGTGTGTGTGTGCGTGCGTGCGTGCGTGTGTGTGTGTGTGTGTGTGTGTGTGTGTGTGTGTGTGTGTGTGTGTGTGTGTGTGTGTGTGTGTTTGGGTGGTGTGGTGGTGGTGGTGGTGGTGGTGGTGGTGGTGTGTGTGTGTGTGTGTGTGTGTGTGTGTGTGTGTGTGTGTGTGTGTGTGTGTGTGTGTGTGTGTAAGAGAGAGAGACAGAGAGAGAGATGTTTAAATTTTCAGTACGGTTAAGATGTAGTTTGTTTCATAATTACACTTTCCGATTTCATCATTTTTACTTATGAATGTTAAATGTTTCCCTTTTAAGATTTCTTTATGATTTTCATATTATTAACATGCTACTTGTATTACGTGTGTGTGTTTGTGTGTGCATGTGTGTGTGTGCGTGTACGCGCACTTGTGTGTGTGTGTGTGGTGTGTGTGTGTGTGTGTGTGTGTGTGTGCGCGTGTGCGCGCGCGCGCGGGCGTGTGTGTGTTTGTGCGTGCATGCACGCGCGCTCGTGTGTGCGTGCGTGTGTGTGTGTGTGTGTGTGTGTGTGTGTGTGTGTGTGTGTGTGTGGTGTGCGCGCGCGTCTGTATGTGTGTTTAAAGAGAGAGAGAGAGAGAGAGAGAGAGAGAGAGAGAGAGAGAGGAGAGAGAGAGAGAGAGCGAGGATGCGAGCGCATGCATATGTTTATAACTCATGAACGCATATTGTGTATTCACAGAACTTGCAGAGGTGGAGGTGGGGGGGGGGAGGGGGGGAGTATTTGTTTAGAAAGAGCTCCCTGCTAGCCACGGGAAAGACCAAAACATACTAAACCTCATAAACTGGCGTAACCTCCTGCAAAAGGAACGAAGTCTAGATCAACCTCTTATGTTGAGACAGTGCTGACTTTCCTTCCATCAATCAATTCTCCGACACAATAGTTTCCTCTGCAAATACACGACATTTTGCTCGAAAAAAAGCAAACGAATTTGTGGTTAAGAAATCACTGAAAAAGGGAGGGAGGAAACGGTTAGACAAGGCTGTATGCATGCACTTGGAAGAAACCGTAAATTAACGAAAAGGACTGGAGAGGTGGGGGTGGTTTGGTACAGGAGAACGTACAGCTGCGGATGTAATATGTCACTTTGAATGTGTTCAAGATATCAGGAACCCATAGAAACTAGGAACACAGCTCTCTCCTCTCTCTGTTTCTGTCTGTCTGTCTGTCTCTCTCTCTCTGTGCACGTGCGTGCGCGCACATGTATGTGTGTGTGTATACATGCGCGCGTGCGTGTGTGCGAGTGTGAGTGTGTGTGTGTGTTGTGTGTGTGTGTGTGTGTGTGTGTGTGTGTGTGTGTGTGTGTGTGTGTCCTTCATTTAACGTTTATCCACTATTTGTGATAGACAAAAAAAAAAAAAAAAAAAAGTGAATGTGTACGGAAGTAATTGCGAGCGTGCACATGTGTGTATGTATGGGTGCGCGTGCACGCGAATGTGTGTGTGTGTGTGTGTGTGTGTGTGTGTGTGTGTGTGTGTGTGTGTGTGTGTGTGTGTGTGCGTGCGTGTGTGTGTGTGTGCGTGAGTGAGAGAGTTGTGGATATGTAAGTGTGTGAATATCTTTACACAAGTCATAAGTGAAGATTAACATGAAACAAAATACTTATAACCAGATATATCAAATGTTTAGAAATAAAATTGAACCTAAAACACCAGAGGAACTTTTAGCGGAACCAATATTCTATAATAAGAATATGAAAATTGGCGGGAAACATATATATATAAAAGAACTTGCAACTAAAGGAATATTCTGTATTGGTGATTTGATTGATAACTATGGTAACGCAGCTTCATACCAAGACTTCAGCTCAAAACACGACATCGCGTTAAATCCACTAACATATTTAAGTTGCATGATCTCCATTAACAAATACGTCAAAAGGACCAGTATAAAAATTGAAGATTCTAAAAGAGAGAGTGAACCTAAGTCAATACATATGTTAATAGAAAATGTAAGGGGTTCAAGAAAATTCTACGACGTGCTTATAGAAGATAGAAAAAGACCACACTGTTGCAATAAATGGGAAACTATTTTTGAAAGAGAGATAGATTGGAAAAATTGTTTTGAAAAAATCGTCAAAATTAACGAGATAAAACTCAGATGGTTTCAGGTTAGAGTTCTCCATCGTATACTGGCGACGAATGTAGTTTTGAGAGAAATGGGAGTAGTACAAAGCAACAGCTGTAGTTTGTGCTTGAGAGAAAAAGACAGTATAAAGCACGGTCTGTGGGAATGCGTTCACACACAAAACTTCTGGAAAGAGTTTCAAAACCATCTCAAAGCACATTGCCCCAAATATAAAGTAGATTTAAACGAACGCATCATCATTCTTTGTATTGATCAAAACTTTAAAAGTGACTATGTTTTTGATTATATTTTGTTGTGCGCAAAATTTCATATATATCAATGCAGACTGGACAAAATAATTCCTACACTTAACTCATTCCGGAACAAGATGAAAATGAGATATAAGATAGAACTTTTTAACCATAAATTGTTGATGAAATCTGACCAATACGAAACTGACTGGGCATGCTATAAATCCATAACAGAAATTTGAGTAAAGATCACCTTATATTGTTAATTAAAGCTGTGTTTCACATATCCAGTCACTACCTCTTAATCCCTATTTCCACTATTCTCATTATGATACCTACCCCAAACCTCTTTATAGTTATATGTTCGGATTCATATATTGAGTCACAGAGAAAGTATAACCTAATATGAAACAAAACAAGCAACGAGTAAAACCAGATATATTTGTGTTAGAGAATGTGAGTGAGAGAGAGACGAAGCGAGTGAGTGAGCCTGAGATAAAATAAGAAAATGGAGTGGGAGGAGGGGAGGGGTGGGTTGTAGAAGAATGAATAAGACAGAAAAGATACGATCATGAAACTATTAGGTTAATTCAAAATATTTACTTCGCGTCATAGTACGTCTTCTTTTCTAATTCTACTTCTGGTGATAAACATTTTCTTATTAAAAATAAGTGTCTCCGCCGAGACCATATCCTAAATTCCTATAACCCTTAGTAACGTGTATGTATGTTACATTGTTATTCATTGTTATATATGTGTAAACATGTGGTGCACCGTTAAATTTATTGGAAAATGTGTTTAGTAGAAAATGTATATATAGTAGAAATATTGAAAACATGTATGGGATATGCATGTATAAACCAACGCACTGCTCGATGGATTATATGATCGTAATAAAGAAATTAAAAAAAAAAAAATGCTTATAACCAACAACTAACTAATCAATTAAAGTCAAACGGATGACAGTATTAAAGAAAAAAAAACAAATAAATAAACAAACAAACAAAAAATCCTCTGCTTTACCCCTCCCCCCATTTTATCCACCCCACCCCCTTCCTTTCTTATCCCCTGCAAATAAAGTTAATAAAAAATATTATAAGTATTTTCCAACAGGGGTGCATTCTAAGTGTACAAAGAATTCGTACGTTAAATCTGGTGACTGAAAAATGGCCTGCACAGTATTTTGCTTCAATACTGGAATGATTTTTTTCATATCATTGCATGAAACAATATGAACTGGAGTAATTTTGTTTCCATATACGCAAACTACGTTTTTTTTTTTTTTAACATATTTTGTTTTAAATGCATTAAGTTTCCACCTGTGCATTAATGAGGGTAATTTTCTATTAAGATTAAAATTCTCTT
>CM065720.1:51579645-51589645 GCA_033310375.1 Conus canariensis
GGTCGTGACAGGGAGGGGGGGGGGGGGGGGGGGGGGGGGGGAAGGCGAAGGAATAACTGAAAGAGGCGCGAGCTTATTGTCTCCTCCACCAATTAGAAAGGTTTTCTAACTTTACTACGGCAAGTTTCCTCAACCTAACTTGGCGAGTTACCTAAATTTACTATTGCAGGTTTTGTCAATTTACTTTGGTATGTCTCCTCGATTTATGTTGGTAGGTCTCCTCAACTTATTATGATAGGTCTCTTCAATTTACGTCGGTAGGTCTCAAGTTATTATGGTAGGTCTTCTCAATTTACTTTGGTAAGTCTTGTCACTTTACGTTGGTAGGTCTCCTCAACGTACTACGGTAGACCTCCTCAAGTTACTTTGGTAGATCTCCTCGACTTACAATGGAAGGTCTCAATTTACATTGGAAGGTCTCCTCACGCTACTATGGTAGGTCTCTTCAATATAGGTTGTTAGACCTCCTCATTTGACATGGGTAGGTCTCCTGCATTTACGATGGCAACTCTCTTCAACTGACACTAGTTAGTCTGTTCTTTTTCCTTACTCTTGTTAAATGAATAACCAAACTGCTGTGACACAGTGGTCAGCGTTCGAGACAGACTGGGGGGTCGCGTGTTTGAAGCCATCAGCACTAACATCATCAGTGCAGAATTTTTTTGTCTGGATCTTGTCAACCACGAGGGATGTGCGGGGGGTGGAAGGGGATGGGGGAGGGGAGAGAGTGGAGGTTGGCTAGGATAAAAGCATGACATACACATGTATATTTGAAAGCGGGGGGGGGGGGGGGGGGGGGAGGGGTTTGGAAGGAGCGGGAGAGGGTGGAGATGGAGTGGAGAGTTTGCGATTGTTTCCAGACCAGCCGCGTCAGACATTTTGTTTTTACTTAGCGTTCTTCTGTTTTATCCCTCACCTCCTTGACCTGGAGTTACGACATCCTATCACCGGTGCCAGACCCTGGCTGGTGTAAGCGATTGGCTTCCCCCTTCTTTTCAGCTACGTTCCCTCTGTGTTTGTATTGATCTTATCCTCCACTGCTGCCACACACATATGAGTGGCGCTTCATTACTTGTAGTTCAAGATTTGTTTTCTTTTTTTTCATGTTAACCATTACTTGTTTGTATGGACTTTCTAACCCGTTGTTCTCTGCCATCTTCCATCCACATTTCAATCAGCTGCCTCTCTCCTGCCCTTCATATCCCTTCCTTCTCTTTATACATTCACACATTCCGTGTGGTCGACAAAATCAAGCTCATTCGTCACTGTCCTCCGATCCCCCCCCTTCCTTCCTCTCTACCCTCACTCCCCCGTTGTCTGTTTCTGAGCTGTCCTCATTGTCCAACAGTTTCTTTTATACAATGCCATTCTCACGCCGGCTTTAATGTGACGAGTGTTGTTGCACGCTTTCTTTTCCACGTCCGTTGTTCGTGACGCTTATATATTTGCAGAACATTAACTCGTGTGTTTCGTGCTGTGCATTAACTGTACGTTATTTTGCACTCTGATTGGTCTGTTTATTTGGATTTGGGCTTGCTGCCAGTAACGCTACTGTCTTTTTCTTCTTCTTCTTCTTCTTCTCTCTCTCTCTCTCTCTCTCTCTCTCTCTCTCTCTCTCTCTCTCTCTCTCTCTCTCTTCATATGCTCCATGTTCACCTCTCATCCCTCTGTATGTGTAAACTAAGTCTCACTGTTCTAAGTTCTTCACAAAAAATACACCACAGAGTCTGCTGTAAGGAATAGAAGCTGATTCTCTGAAACTGCAGATGAAAATAAGCTACATGCATCGTTGGCGGCTTCTTCAATCGAATGTTCAGGCAGTTTTACTGAATTCCTATCTTTTTAAAATGACATGCCTTCCACATCCTGACAACATTCACCACCATCTTTCCTCCTCCCACGCCCCTGTCTTATTTCCTCGTTCTTACTGGATCACTTCATTCTAACTCTGCATGGGTCTCTCTCCCTTCTGCTCTTTCTTCCTTTTCTGTGTTTTTAACACTGGCTTGCACATCTACTTTTACGTTTCTTTCTTCTTTTTATTCAAATTATTAATATACAAACATGTACCTTAGTAACGACGCATTGCTAACCGTATTTTCAAATTGTACTGATAAAAGGTATATTGTGATTTGTGTTCGTGCAATTTGTGACAATATTATAATGAAGCAGAAGCAGGAATAACAAATATTGAATTAAGGCAAAACATTTACCATCCTGAAATAAAGCATCACGATCACAGCCGCTGCGTTCTTCGCTGCCTTTGGATTTGTTTTCTTCCTCGTGAGGTACGTATTAAAGTCTTGATGAGACTATTGAACCAAGTCTCAAGTTTCTTTCTTCCTCTTCTTTTCAAAACCCCCAATCGTGGCCGACATCAGTTAATGACGCATTACCCATTGCAGTCTATATATCCATCAGACATTCTTTTAAGATACTGTTGTCTTACCACCTATCCTCGCTCAGGCTCTGTCAGAATGATTTCATTTCAAGCAACATGACCAAATACCTACCCCATAACCTAATCAGCTGTGAATGTATACGATGTATATGATCTCTTCTTTCACTGTAGACGGCGTTAATAGAGATCTAGCCTTCTGGGATGCTACGGCATATTATTGCTCCACCTCTCTCTCTCTCTCTCTCTCTCTCTCTCTCTCTCTCTCTCTCTCTCTCTCTCTCTCTCTCTCTGCTATTCGAGCTATCACTGTTCCTGTCTGAGCATTTATCATCAAATTCCATCGCGCAATACTAAATGATGTGATCAGCCAGTGCAATCAGGCGTGACTGTCATTTCTGCCCGGAATATTACGCTGCACACAGGGAATAGATAGTTTCTGCCATGACCAGTTCTCATAACTATGGTATTGCAAGTTACGATCATGGACGCATTGAGTCGAGCGTCACTGTCACTTCCATTTTGACACCCCCTCTCTGCAAGTAACATGTTCTGAAGAATGCCATAATATCAGCACACAGAGTTTGTTTTTCATCATTCTAAACAATGAATGGATCATGCGTTTAACGCCTATTCATAACTGTGATATTAGACAAAAATGTGGTACGGTAGAAGAGAAGCCTGGGGGGGGGGGGGGGGGAATGGAGGGTAGGCGATAGGAGAATGGAATAAAAAAAGAGAAACCAAGCTCTGATTATGTAAAGAAAAGTCTGACAGAATCCATAATTAACTGCACAATCAAGCCAAAAAAGCAACATCCAGCTTTCATATAGCATCCTCCATATTGTTATGTCTATTCTAAAACGTCGATGTTGCCCAGCTGTCATTTTGATGGGGATACTAGATACTCAAATTACAAATTATTAACACTTTGTGGCCACATTTGCATACATTTTGTATATACCTGCTTTCCATCAACTGAAATTTAGTTAACATAATGAAGATGATAATTGTTTACTGTGAGACATATTAAGCAAGAATCTGAAGAAATACCTACCTTAGATCCCCCCCCCCCCCCCACACACACACACAACTTTTTTGGGTGTCAACTGACAATTTAAAATGTCTAGTGCCTGAAAACCAGTTCGCCTCACTAGTTTATCAGACATGACAATTTACAATATAACATATTGCCAAAGAAGTCAAAGTCTCAATCTGGTTTTATAGCTTAAATCAATCTTGCAGGTAGTTGAAAGTGATTTACAGATAAACGAGTTGATTGTCTCACTGAAGTTTTCACTCATGTATTCATTTATGTACTAATTATGTACACATCTCTCAGTCAGTCTCATGGACAGCCAATTATGATGGGCAGAAGTGGAGTCCTATGTAAGAGAAACGTGTTCATTTACTGGTCCTGATGACAGTCTGTTAGATGAGAGTGAGGTAGACAGAACAGAATGGTCCAGTAAACTCTGCTCATATCACAGAGAAGTGGAGTGAAGACTATTTAATCAGAGCTTCTGACGATGAACAACTGCTCTTAAGAAACACATGGTGGCATAAACACCATAATGCAATCGTACACAGGTATATCATCGATCCCCGTAGCACATAAACACCATAATGCAATCGTACACAAGTATATTATCGATCCCCGTAGCACATAAACACCATAATGCAATCGTACACATGTATATTATCGATCCCCGCAGCATAATCTGAACAGCAGTGACTTTCATGAGAAGTGGGAACCGCAGCGAATGCGTGATCATGTTCACTTATTCACACCATTTTTCGTATGTGATTTTAAAACCTTGTTAAGTACCAGGGCGAATGTGCGGGATAAAAAGAAAATTCACATATACACGTTTTCTCATTTTTCAACAGTAACGGCAACTGAACCACTTATATCCAACTGAATGGTGAAGAACCATATTATAAGGGATAAGAATGAGCCGAAGGACTATGTTATACAACTACCAAACGATGAGGGATACAGTGGGGCTGTTTCATACATAGTTAAGTTCATGATGACTCATCTTTTCTCCAATCCTCCACACCATTTCCTGTAAATGGCAGGCCTTTCAAGTCTTGACCACTTGCATATCTGACGTATGAAGCGAACCTGACGCCTGCCTCTCTTCGTTTTCCACTATACTCTCTCTCTCTCTCTCTCTCTCTGATAGACATTTATAATCTTGACCAAATCCGCCATATCCGGTTGATCTAGTCGTATCATTCTTCACCTGCTTCCTCCACACACACGTCATCCCTGTCCGCTCAACTATCAGTTACTAGAAAAAAAAATATGTTCACACTTTCCAACCAACGAGTTGGTTGGAAAGTGTGAAACAATTTTTTTCTCCAAGTTCTGAACTCTTTCTGGGGTGCCACAATACAACTGCCTGACCCAGCTTCAGATTTCTGGTAAAACGGACTTCATTTTAAAGCAGCATAATCAAGTATGCACAAAAAAGTCGTCAGAATTGATGGGGCTCTGTCAGGGATGAAATTTTTTTCCCCCATGTATTCGTGCACTGCAAATGCAATATAAATGGTATCAAATAATGTAATTCTTTATCTTTCCAATCTAGTAGTGTTATTGTGTTTTGAGACGTTTAATGTTAGTGGCACTCTTTATCCCATGGATGATTTGATTTTCTCTTTTAATGAAAATATAATAGCTAAGATTGCTGTTAATTTGACTTACTTTCTTATCTTGCAAACAATTGAAAAGCTAGTGAGTTTTATTTTCATCCATATTCGTATGAAATTTTGATCAACAACATAAAATGTTAATGTGCGAGCGAGAAAATAATTTTATGGTCATTAAGAAATCGGCTAAAAGAGAAACAATTTTTTAAAATCAAAGATCAAAGGAAATTATTCATCATTTCTTTGAAGACCATTCTCGAAGCACCTGTTCTTTTCTTAGTTTTTCTTTCTTTCAGTGATGAACATGACCTTTTATAGAAATCAGTTAAAATACAAAAAAGAATCATTGAGCGTGAGTCACAAGATTTGTAACCCTAATTCTACTTAAAAACTCTTTGATAAACGGGACCATAGAGGAAACCGGATAGAAATAAAATGTCAATGAATGACGGCTGAAGACGAAATGGAAGAGAATAAAAGAATTAACACATTTCTTATCCATTATCAATTATTTCATATGCTTTAAACTGTGATATAGAATTCTTCATGGATATATCATGGTGTTTTTTTTTACTGGGCTATTTCATTTGAAGTATATTGAAAGACACTTTAACTTTAAGGTCGAGATTTAGCAATGATGTTTTCTGTCTGTGCACAAACACAACTACACACACATACACACAACACACGCATGCATGGACATACCAATGCACACACACACACACACACACACACACACACACACACACACACACACACACACCACAATTTATACCCCCCCCCACACACACACACGTACACATACACAGACACACACACATACACACACGCGCGCGTGCGCGCGCGCACACGCACGCACACACACATACACACACGCGCGCGCGTGCATACGCACACTCAAATGCACGCACGCACACACACGCACACACACACGCGCGCGCACGCGCACACACACGCACACACACACACACACACACACACACAATGAAACGCACGCACGCACGCACGCACGTACGCGCACACACACACACACACACACACACGCACACACACACACACACGCACACACACACACACACACACACACACACAAACACACACTCACTCACTCACTCATATTTATGGACATACACTTCATGTATACACAATCCTAAAACTTGTTTTACCGAATTTTCAAGTGCATCTTTAAGAACTTTTCTGGAAAGAAAGTTAAGTCTGTATATGCCATTTTCACTTTAAAATGCTACATTCAATCAAAACTGACATGTTCCAAGGCGACGTATAAGATCTTTGTGTTTACATTTAAATCCAGATGAAACAAATCCACTTGTGAAATGCTGATTTTGTGTTTTATACAACTTCTTAGAACGTATTATGTATCATTCATGAATGACTTCCAGCAATAAAGATATGCTGGTATCTGTGCAAAAAGAAACAGGGTAGACAGAAAAAAAGACCACTTGGTGAACCACATTAGACACGAAAGTGCTCTACACCGATACATATATACAGTTTCTCTTTCTATGTTTTGATTCTGTAATCATTGCTCTCTTCAGTTCCATTACCCTTTCTTCCTCCCCCTCGGCCACTTCACGCAATGCCAGCTTGACTAAACTATGCATTGTCCTAACTTGTTCCCAAAAGCATCAGAGCATCTGATGAAAGGAACAAGAGACGGTACCAGGAATGTTTTTAATAAAACAGACCACTCACACTCTGGACCTAGAGATTCTCTATCCCACAGCCAGACTGTTTCCCTCGAGTTGTCTGAGACTGTGGTCCGCCTTGTGATTCCGTACCACGTCTGCTGTCTCTGCAAAATGATCGATCTTCCATATCCTGACGCAGCCCAGCTGTCCTCTTTCCTCTCTCAACACCCTCTTTTTTCCTCATTCACTTTCTCTCTCTTAACAGTCCCTTCCCCTGCCTCTCTCCCACTCACTCTCTCTCTCTCTCTCTCTCTCTTGACTGACTGACTGACTGACTGACTCAATCGTGAGTGACTCTCTCACACTGCATCTAAAAACCACCCTCTTTTTCCTTCCGTTCGCTTTATTTTCCCCTCACTCCTTGAGTCGTGGCCTACATGTCTCTGACGCTCTGCCCTCGGGGGATATCAACTCTGCTAGTCGGAAACTCTTCCTGCCGTCATCCGCCGGTCCGTCCCAGTCTAGACAGTGGCAGAAATGACCTCATTTCACGCCATTATGATCAAGCGCCTACGAGAGGGCCAAAAGAGGTGCAGATATTCTTGCCATCCTCTCCCTCCTACCACTCCCATCCCACCTCTTCACAAATCAGAAGGCTGGTTTAATGAGGGGCCTGTGTTGTACGAGGGCTGGAAGAGAGTAATCTTTATCGTTCCCTAATTTGTATCCCCCCCCCTCCTTCATCTCATGCCCCTCATGGCTTTGTCTCTTCTTTCTACCAATAATAACACTGATGAGGCAAGGAGATAAGGCAGCAGAGAAGACATCTACTATATTATTCGCGTTAGCTATATAATTTAAGGATGTCTTTCCTGTAAGGTAAATTTGATTAGGATTATTTCGAGGAATGACACCGGAGGCGGTAATTACCTGAGTGATGCAGTGTGGGGGTAAACCCATCATTGTTTAGACGCGAGTGTTGCTCAAAGGTGGGAAGGTCATCGAATCATTTCAAGAAAAACGGAACGGCATGTGATGACCCTCTTCAATGTCATCCTCCAAATACTCCGAATCAGCATTCATCCTTCAGGTAAAACTCACTTGATTTTAAAATGACACATCACCTGCCATCTGTCAGACAATATTCACATGAGATGTTAGCGAAATGGAACATGAGGAGATTTTAATTATATGTGTGATGGAGTTAAAGAAAGTAAAGCGACTACTTCCCATGATTTACACAAGCCACTGCTGTTGTGTTGTCATCTAACAAACCAACATGTATTTTTTCCTATTTCTTACAGAAAGCTTTTTAAAACACAAATGTCATTGTTGTAGTTTCAAACAACTAATATGAAATGTTTGTTCAGTGGACAATCACTTACCTCCTGCTGTAACTCCTTCACATACACATCCCCATACACCCACACCAGCTTGCGTAGTTAGTGACAAGATCAGGTTCTATCAAACAAACATCATTGTAAGCAGACTGCACATCTGTATTTACCAGTCTAGTTCGGTCAACCTTCTGGTAATACGATATAACCTTTGTCAAAATCCCCCAGCATTCTTTACATGGCCTCCTTCTTGTCCATTTTGAGGAAGTCATAATGAAGCGGTCCATACTTCTCAGCTGTGAAATTTACAACAATTTCTTTCCCAAAGAAATGTGTCAAATCTCCAAGGTAGGGCCTTGCTTTCTAAGCAGTTCTGAATAATTTGCCCAAGCACACGCTCCGATTTCTGAGAGAGTGACTGTCATGGACTCAGAGAGTCAATGATAAAGCCAAGACACTGAATTTTCTTGGAAGCTTTCAATAGAAATTTGGTGGGGTGCACAATAAATCCTAAATGCTGGAACACTGCTAAAGTGCACTGGGTATTGGCAATGCAATTCTTCTGTGTATTGTCGCATTGTAATCTGTCATCCACAAAAGGATATGGAGATGTATCCTTCTAATCTAACTGATGCAAAAAGCTGTTTCAAAAGTGTTATGAATTTTCGGGGTGCGAGCGCTGGCCCTTTGGGAAATACATGGAACTCAAATGTTTGTTTTCTGTTTCCCGCTTAACTCTCAGTAGACTTCGGTGTTGGTGGTAAATAGGGACAGAATGATAAGTGTGGTGGAGTTTGACTGAAGCTCTGAAGCAGTTTCAGATGACCAAACTCAAAGTTGTATTCAATGTATTCATTTTGAAATGTCAGTACGTGATTTCTTCATGAAGTCTTTTAAACTTTAGTTCATTCTAAAGTTTCCATCTTCCTTCTTTCTTGTTAAAACTTGCAGTAGAATATCCTGTTGTAAATGATTGCATGGAAAGATTTTTTTTGCAAACACTTGGAAACCTTTGTGTCAGTAACATCACTCTTACCCTTACTCATGTTTTCTGCCTCACTGAAGGTGGATTACGAATATCATTGCCAAATTCAATTTTCGCGTCCAAAACCGTCCATGAATTTCAGGATCGCAAGTCATTTCTTTCAATGCTTCTATCACATTTTTCAATCTACCAGTTAACAGTCTATGTAGCAGACTCTCCAAAAGAACACAGAAAGCTGCCTACCCATATCCTTGAACTGTCGAATTCTTTGGTCCCATGCTACAGCTGCTTGCCTGAGTTATTCAACAAACTAACCCCCCCCCTCCCCCTCCCCCCCAATGACATGTCATCCATCTTACCATCCACAACGTTTTGATCATCAGTTCATTTTATGCCTCCAGAACCAAATTTTACGCTCCCTCCGACCTCTTTCTCTCTCTGTTTCTGTATGCCTGCCTGTCTGTCTGTCTCCCTGTCTGTCTGTGTGTCTATCTCTCTCTGTCTCTGTCTGTCTGTCTCTCTGTCTGTCTGTCTCTCTCTTTCTCTCTCTATCTCCTGGCGCCAATCTCTCTTCTAAATGACAGTGATTTTATTATCGTTACCAAACCCAGGACAACATCCTTCTCCTACCGCTGCACTCTTCTCCTCTTGCACTCTGTTCACCTCTGTTTATATTCCTAGCTATTAGCTGCAAGTGTTTTGTTAATTTGTTTGAAGCAGTCCCAAAGTCTGCCATGGGAATCACCATAGAGCCGCCTGTCCCAGTTCCATACACTGGAAGCAATGACAGTATTTCACAGTATCAGGATCAATTGTACACAGCCGTGTGAAATCAGCTGAAAAAAATAAATGATTTTGCTTTCCCCACGCTATTGGTGGTATTGTGGTGCGTTCTCCAGTGAGACTGGGTTAATCTCTTTCCCACTCAATCCGAAAATGGAGTCCTCTACCTTTCTCTCTCCTTCCAACTCCG
>CM065720.1:51592145-51597145 GCA_033310375.1 Conus canariensis
AGTAATCCCTACATATGTTTCTTCTTCATTTTCAGATGTTACCGTAGCTTGGTATACAATGTTGCTGTGAAGACATTTATTGCTCAGGGGGCACTGTTCTTTTTTAGTGCAGTTGCAAGATGTCCTTTCGGCACCCTTCTCTTTTATGTTGCTTTTCATTTTGTTAGATGAATCAATCATGTTTTTGAGGTTGGGCATACATGAGTATGACAGTTTAATGGTGTTTTTGTTGAATATTTTGGACAGTTTGTGTTCTTTTGGGAATGATGTTGCCAAGATTTTAAAGAATTCTTTTCCTACATTTGTTTTTACTTGTCCATCGTATGGTGGGTTGTACCATATGATCTTTCTTTTCCTATTTTTCTTAATTCTGTTCGTGTTGTTGTCTGGACTGTATTGTAGTTTGTAATTGTAACCACTTTTTTGTAATGCTTCTTGATATTCTGTTGCTGCATCATTGAATGCGTTTTCATTGCATGACAGGTTGGATAGTCTCTTGTTTATACCATTGGGTATTGTTTTTAGTATAGATGGTGGGTGGTTGCTTTTGATGTTTACGTAGACTGGTATGTCATTGGGTTTTTTGTATGGTTTGTACACATGGTCATTGAGGTCTAATGTTATGTCTAGGTAATTCACTACTTTTTTGTTTGCTTCTATTGTGATTTTTAAGTTGTGGTTTTTAAAGATTTTACATAATTCTTTTTTCTTGTTTTCAATGGTTCTTGGATTATTGTTTAATGCAGCGAGGCCGTCATCTCTGTATAAACCGGCCTGTTTTCCAAGTTGTTTTTGGATGTTGGATAGCATGAATAGTCCGACTAGTTCACATGTTTCGGCACCATCATACGATCCCATGGTTACATCAAATGTGGAGTTTTTGCTCGTTTTTTTAATCCAAGTTTCATTTCTGCTATGGAGTAAGGTTTTTTTTGGTGTGGAAAATAATCTCCATTTCTGACTCTGTTATATTTGTGTATTTGTTGGCAAATTTCAAAGCTTTGTTGAGTAGTTCTTCATCTATGGATGAATAGAAGTCTACTATGTCAAATGTAATGAACATTGTATTTCTCTGTTTGTTGAGTTTCTGAAACCATTGTATAACTTCATAGCTGTTTTTTCCAAAGGTTGTATTCGGTGTTTGATTTTATATCTTCTATAGCCTTTTCCAAAATTCTCTTGCTTATTTTGCCCAGTTCGGATTTAGATGGGTTTATTAGTCTACATGTTGGGTTGTTTTGGAAGTTAGGCTTGTGGTCTTTAAGTGTTATGAAGGCCTCCTTTGTTGCTGTTGCCTCTACCCTATCACTTAACTCCATGCGATGTGCAGGCTCTTTCTCTTTTTTGCGGATGTTGCTCTGTGTAGTTTTATCAGCTTTCTTGTAGTTTTTCTGGATGTTTTTGTTTAAGAGTTGAGAGTATTCAATGATGCAGCAACAGAATATCAAGAAACATTACAAAAAAGTGGTTACAATTACAAACTACAATACAGTCCAGACAACAACACGAACAGAATTAAGAAAAATAGGAAAAGAAAGATCATATGGTACAACCCACCATACGATGGACAAGTAAAAACAAATGTAGGAAAAGAATTCTTTAAAATCTTGGCAACATCATTCCCAAAAGAACACAAACTGTCCAAAATATTCAACAAAAACACCATTAAACTGTCATACTCATGTATGCCCAACCTCAAAAACATGATTGATTCATCTAACAAAATGAAAAGCAACATAAAAGAGAAGGGTGCCGAAAGGACATCTTGCAACTGCACTAAAAAAGAACAGTGCCCCCTGAGCAATAAATGTCTTCACAGCAACATTGTATACCAAGCTATGGTAACATCAGAAAATGAAGAAGAAACATATGTAGGGATTACTGAAAACACTTTCAAAACCAGATACGCAAACCACAAACAGTCATTCAAAAATGAAAAATACAAAAATCAAACAGAGCTGAGCAAATACATCTGGAGACTCAAAGATAAAAAAATAGACTACAACATATCATGGAAAATCATAAAAAGAGCAACACCATACAACAATATTTCAAAAAGATGCAATCTATGCTCCACAGAAAAATGGTTAATATTATGCAAACCACACTTAGCAACTCTGAACACAAAAGTAGAAATTGTAAACAATTGCAGGCACAAGTGGAAATCTTTGCTAGCACATTCCACCTGAACAGGCCCCAATAAGAACCACAGGCCGCACGTGCAGCAAATGAGATCCGCCTGCACACACAGAGTTGAAATCAAGTCCCGCACGCCATAAAAGACCGTTGGCGTGCCCCAAAAGACATCCTGAAGATAGCAACGCTAGAAACAAGCTTGTAAATTTTACCACTTCATTTTTAAAATATTTTTTAACAGATGTTGCTCCCCAAGGGGTTGAGCACCTTCAGATTTTTTAAGGACTTTTTTATATTGTTCATATATATATATATATATATATATATATATATATATGGAGAGAGAGAGAGAGAGAGAGAGAGAGAGAGAGAGAGAGAGAGAGAGAGAGAGAGAGAGAGAAACGCATTCAAACCTCGCAGGCATGAGCGAAAACAATTTTCCACACCTCAAACATTGGTGCATACTCCTGCGAAGAAAACGAAATCCAGATCATCGCCTTTCATTAGGACAGCGCTGAATCTGCTGCGATCAATCATACCCCTCGCCATACAGCTTCCCTCAGAGGAATTGTTTTCGCTGAATATACATGACTTTTTTTGTTATTACAAACAAACAAAATAAAACAACAAACACAAAAAGCACGAACACAAGCAAACCAACACACACGCAAACAAACCTTTGAGGTTAAGAAATCAGTGGAAAAAGAATGAAGAAAATGGCTGTTTCCCAGTCAAAACATGCACTTGAATGCATCTGTTGAATAAGCAAAGGAATTGGGCAGGGAGTTGCCAGTGGTTTCATTAAAAGGAAAGTTATGTAGGGAACAGAATGAACCATGGTGAATGTGTTTCAGATACTTCGAACTTATCTGAACTATAAACATGGAGTCTTCTCTCTGTCTGTCTGTCTGTCTGTCTCTCTCTCTCTCTCTCTCTCTCTCTCTCTGTGTGTGTGTGTGTGTGTGTGTGTGTGTGTGTGTGTGTGTGTGTGTGTGTGTGAGTGAGTGGTGTGAGCACGAGCTTATGTGTGGACGCGCTTGCACGTATACGCGTGCGTGCTTGCGTGCGTGCGAGCGTGCATACATGTGTGTGTGTGTGTGTGTGTGTGTGTGTGTGTGTGTGTGTGTGTGTGTGTGTGTGTGTGACTCGCGCGCACATGTGTGTGTGTGTGTGTGTGTGTGTGTGTGTGTGTGTGTGTGTGTGAGTGTGTGTGTGTGTGTGTGTGTGTGTGTGTGTGTGTGTGTGAGAGAGAGAGAGAGAGAGAGAGAGAGAGAGAGAGAGAGAGCTTAGTGCAGTGCAAGTCATGGCACAGGGTAATTAATGCATGAGACGGCAACATAGTATAGCACATGCCAGGAAAAAATCACAAAATATGTAGAAGTAGTAAATAATGTAACGCCTGGCTTGCCGACGTATGAGATGGTCACACTGAACAACACTTGACAGACAACCAGTAGAGAGAGAGAGGAGAGAGAGAGAGAGAGAGAGAGAGAGAGAGAGAGAGAGAGAGAGAGAGAGAGGGAGGGAGGGAGGGAGGGAGACAGAGACAGAGACAGAGACAGACAGACAGACAGAACGACGCGTAACAAAGCGACTCATGGCAACACAGCAGAACACATCTTACAACATAAATTACGATGTCTTTCTATCGAAAAAGAATTCTTCTGGAAACTGCTGTTCCAATGTGACGCCACAAGCTGGCTTTTTTTTTTTTAATCATATCTGAGACTGTGCATAGAAATACTAACTTAAAATAACAGCTTTACCATCGAAAGAAAGGATGGCACATTTGTCCACGCCACCACAAGAAAGCAGAACTCATTACAGTCTGCTGTCCAGATATGGGTCAGTCCTATCCCTTGACCTGGTCATCCTGCTTGTCAGCCTTTCTCCCCGCTTTCCCCGGGGAAATCAGGATTCGCAAACTTAAGCAGGGACAGCAAACATTAACATCAGTCAAGTGTGTGTGTGTGTGTGCGCGCGCGCGCGCGTGTGTGTGTATGTGTGTCTGTGTGTTTGACAGAAGAGAGAGAGAGAGAGAGACGCTTTGACGCTTTGACGCTTTGATGATTTTATTGCCTTCAGCTATAGGGGCCATTAAGGCAAGGGGGGTATACATACTTCTGGACACATTGCATCATGAAAGTATAAAGAAAATACACACTGTATCATTAAAGTAAAAGGAAACTAAATGATGAAATAAACAAAAACATCATAACGTAAAGGATTAAAGGATCGCTCACATTGTCAGGATGGTACAGATATTTATATCAAACTACTCACACGTAAACGATCAAATCTGATTAAAGGACTTCCGTACAGAACGTCCTTTCCTACGCTACCGTTCCCGTCCCTTTAGTTACAAAACCCAGTTCCCAATCCCTTCTCTCACCTTGCACGAACAAACATAAACAGTAAACGCAAGCTCACATTTTTCCATCCCTCCTCCCAACCTCACCCTCTAATCCGACAGATCCCCGACCGCCCGATCGCCCTCCCCCCCCCTTCCCCTTCCACACCCCACCTTTCCCTTCTCCATTCCCGACCTTACTGTTCCAAACGCACACAAGCTCATGTGCGCAAGCGCAAGCGCAAGCGCAAGCGCACGCACACACACACACACACACACACACACACACCACATACACTGAGACTACATGGCCATCCACTAATTACAAAAGAACATACTAAGACAAAACAAGGAACATTAGATTACAATACTGTTGTCATTAAGTTCTAGCTTCTTTTTTCTCGTCTTGGTAGCATCAGTTAAATACTTAGCAAGACCAATGATAGTTGCATCATTATCTGTTGCCAAAAGATTAATTAAACCACTTACTGTAGGCTCGACATGAGTCATATTG
>CM065720.1:51602145-51609645 GCA_033310375.1 Conus canariensis
TCCCCCTCTTCTCCTGCTGAATTTCCTGAAGTAAATGTGAGAGATGCTTCAACCAGAATCTGGATATCTGGATGATGCACTAGAAGGTTAATGACTCAGCTGGACGAGAAGGATATGATCCATGAAAGCTCAGGTTCAGTGAAGGTAACCAGAGGCTGAATCCATTTATCTGACGAGCCAGCCATTGTGGCTGAGCCTAGATGGGAATAATACAGAGAGTTACCCATGGGGATTATTTCCTTTTCGTAATGCAGACAGTTCTCCACCACTCCAGCCATTTTCATACACTCACAACTTGACAGCTACAGTTAAACAATGATTTACACCCAGAAAATGAGGAGCTAATAGTTGGGAGGTGAAGACAACATGAGGTGGTGACAGGACGGGAGAGGGTGAATAGGAAGAGCAGGTGGAGGCGCCAGCGTGTTCTCTCCTCATCCAACTAGATTGCTCATCTCACGTTACAACGGCAAGTCTCCTCTACCTACCTTGGTAGGTCCCAATTTGCATGGATAGGTCTCCCTAATTTACTTGGTTGGTCTCCTTAATCAAATTACTTTGGTAGGTCTCTAAAATTACAATGGTAGGTCTCCTCATTTTACGTTGGTAGGTCTCCTCAATTTATGCTGGTTGGTCTCGTCAACTTAGTTTGGAAAGTCTGTTCGTTCTTTGTACTCTTGTTATTAAACAATAAACGAACGGTGGTCAGCATTCCAGGCAGACTGGGGATCGATTGTTTGATACCCATCGCAACTAATATCTTCAGTGCAGGAGTTTTCGTCAATATCTTGGCAACGATAAGGAATGTGTGAGAGGGGGGAGGGGTGGGGAAGGGGAGAGAGATGAAATTATTGAATATGCATACATTCTTTTTCAGGCCGGTGGAGAGAATGGGAAATGGTGTGGGAGGAGGAGGGCTTACAATTGTTTCTAGACCAGCTGCATCGGAATTTTTTTAATTCTTTCGTTTTACCCCTCCCCTCTCGGTGCTGGAGTTACAACAAATAATTTGGTGTCAGACCCTGGCTGATACAGGCGAGTGAAACCTCTCCCCTTCCTTTCCACTTAAACTAAGCCCCCTCTTTGTGCATGTATTGATCTTATCCCCGCTGCTGCTACACACGGGCAGGTTATTTGCATTCCTTGTAGCTGAAGATTCATTTTACGTGACTTGTTTTTACGGACTTCCTTACACACTAGTTTTTATGGACTTCCTTACACATTGGTGCCTACTGTCTTCCCTCCACATTTCCATCTGCTGCCTGTCACCTGCTCTTCATATCCCTTCCTCCTCTTTATACATTAACAGATTCCGCGTGGTTGACAACATTCAGCTCATTTCTTACCCTCCTCTCATCCACTTCCATCTGTTATCTCCCCCCCCCCCCCTCTCCTGTTCTCTTATTTCTGAACTGCTCTCACTTTCCCATTCTTTTTTTTTAACACACTGTCGATCTCACGCTGGCTGTGATATGGTGAATGTTGTTTCATGCTTTTTTCATGTTGGCTTTTTGTGACGCCTAAACAGTTTTGCTGGAAATTTATTCGTCTGTTTTGCATTGTTCATTAAATAAGCCTTGCTTTGCATTCTAATTTTTCTGTTTATTTGGAGTTTGGCTTTTTGCCAGTAACACTGCTGTCTGTTTCCTGCTTTCTTTACGCTCCCTCTTCACCTCTCGTCACTGTGTTGGTGTAAGGTATGTGTCATCGTTCCAAATAATCCACAACAAATGCGTCATAGAGTCTGCAGGTTCATTAACTCCTTCGATTAAAAAAATTGAACCTGAAAAGAATTGGAGAAAACAAACATATCAGTGAATGATGTCAAGCAGAAGAGAAGCAGAAAACAAACCTTTTCTCTCTCCGATTATTGATCAGCTGACATGACCTATTTCGTGATATTCAAAAATCGATGGCAGGAGATTTATTGTGTGTGTGTGTGTGTTTTAACGAAAAGAAATAAATTGCTGCTAGATTCATGGGCACTGCTTTTCAAATTCTCTTTCTGTGTCTCTCTGTCTCTGTCTGTCTGTCTGTCTGTCTGTCTGTCTGTCTGTCTGTCTGTCTCTCTCTCTCTCTCTCTCTCTCTCTCTCTCTCTCTCTCTCTCTCTCTGTGCCCGTATCCATCTTAATTCTCTCTCGATTGCTGCATATCTATCAACCGCTTCTTCCTGTTTCCTTCCTCACCACCATTTTTGCATAATTAGGCAGTGCCTCGTTATCCTATGTTACCCACAAATTAACATTCCAATGTCTGGGAGAAGAAACAGCATCGGATTTCTTTAAATCTCACAATCAAAACAGACAGCCTACATTCTGGAACTGCTTTCGTCAATCCTGTGTTTGAACCATATTCCCTCGTTTCCTGGCAAAACAGTCCACTTCACGTCACATTTCCAACCTGCACTTAAGAATAAAGCTTCTTCATCCTGACAGCTTCCTCCGCCGTTTTATTTCCTCCACTCAGACGTCTCTCTTATTCATTCGTTTTTGTCTTCCTCTTACCCATCACCCGTCTCTCTCTCTCTCTCTCTCTCTCTCTCTCTCTCTCTCTCTCTCTCTCTCTCTCAGTGAAACAGACGTTTTAAATCTTGACCAACCCTATCGTATCAAGTCCCCTGACGATCTTTTCTCTTCTTCCCTTCCATTTCTTTCTTCTTACCCTGCAATCATGGCCAACATCAGCTAGAGTGTTGCACACCGTGGAGTGCGTTTGCCAGCGCCAGTGAGACACGCTTTCCATAATCCTGTTATCTCGCCGCCTGCCTTAGCCCGTGACACTGATAGAAATACCTTCATTTTCAAGTATCACGATCAGATGTTTACAGCAGGGCTGAATCAGTCAACAATGTTTTCAATCTCTTTCGACGCTGGCGATGACCTTCATAACGGTCGTGTCCTCTAGGAAGGCTGGAGCAGGTTATTATCTCTTCTTGCCCAGAAAACTTGCATCTAAATGTGAGAGGCGTGGGTTCGAACCTTGGCAGCACCAGCTGGGCGAAGTTTGTTTCCTTAAAGCGTATATGTACAAGATTCTTTGTTTTTTTTTTTTTTAAATCGAACCATGTCCACATGCTGTCATAACTCTGCCAATAGTTACAACTCTTGGCATTGCCACATATAATCAAAACATTGATATGTAAGGCCAGCTATAAAATCTGTCACTCCAATATTTCATAAATCTAATTCTAATAAAAACATTGTCCGATTCTTAACAGTTTTGCAGCTTTCCCTAGGAGACTTAGGAAGTGAAACTATACCAAGAGCAGCAGACCTCCCCAAAAGGTCACAGGCAGGACAGCCTGCGCATATCCTTGGCAACTGACTTCTCTACAGCTGTTTTCCCATGTGTGTCTGACTCATTAGTTCAGCTCAAGATCATGCCTCATCCCCTCTAGCCCTCCATTCTTTCTCTTAAAGGACAGGGCTTTCAAGGCTTGACCGGTGGCTGATCTATCTCTAGTGCTGAATCTTACGCCACTCTTTTCCCCGTTTGCTGACACACCCTCCTCCCTTCTGATCTTCATTGACAAACATTTAAATCATTGACCGGATCCAAGAAAAGGAGAGGAGATAATCAGTATCTGGCCATGTGTTCATACTTTTCAGTCTTTGCTGGATTCCTGTTTGCTCGCGCAGGTAACTGACCATATACTGCCAAGACAACTGTTTACTTTGCCCTCTCAGTTTACACCTTGTCCTACGCTGTTCAGCTTGGTTGGCCTGTCGCCTGCAGAAAGACTCTGCCCACATGTGAACCACCTAGACATGGTCAGCAGCCAGGTGCGGTGAACGGACAACCACCTCGTGAACAGGAGGCAAGCACAGAGCCAATCAGGTCAACAGGAAGTGGTAAATAACTTCAATGTGTGGAACGGAACTTCACCCAGCGAAAAAGTCATAATACTGGTCCTGTGTCCTCGACACCTTTGACCGAATCCACCCCATTCAGTCGGTGCAATCGTCTGCCCCTTTCTGTCATTCTGCATTTACTCCTTACCCTTGTCTACTCTCAGCTGCCAACTGCTTATCAGCCACTCGTCGTGAACTAATTTGCTTGTGCCAGTCCTGGAGCCGCCATGGAGCCAGATGTCCCGGCTGCAGACAGTCGCAGAACTGATTTCATTTCCCAGTAACGTGATCATGTGCACACAACAAGAGCCAAATAATTTTTTAAAAAGTCAGGTCAGTATGGATGACGTGTGACAGGGTTCAAACTTTGTCATCACGCAAGCCTGCACACTAAAGACACTTCAAATGGCTTTAAATGAATAGATTTCTGTGGTGTCATCCTTTTCAAATTGTCAGTGGTAATGTATTTTAGGGGAGTATTAATGAACGGCGCTCTTTATCCCACAGTTAATCCAATTTTCTGTAGTTATAATCATTGATGCAACATGAATAAATAATCAAATTAATCAATTGATAATTAATAGACCAATCAATCAATCAATCAATCAATTAATCAATAAGTCGATCAAGGATTGCTCCGAATATTGACATGCTCGGTTTTGGTTCGTTTTGATTATCAGTGTCTCAGTTTAAATTTTTGTATTTTGGACCATTGAAAAATCAATTTATTGGCAAGGTTTTGTTTGTGTACTTTTCTTTTATTCAAAACTACTAATCAAATGCATGATGAATCACAATATGAACAGGAAAATATGCAGTATAACTACTCCTGGAAAAAAAAAGAAAACAAAACTTTGAACCAAAGTTCATCATTGGAAGGACTAGGGAAAAAATTCCACAATCACTATTTGTTTTGATTTGATTTAAAGAACCAGTCTGGATTGTCACAGAAAACAACTGTAACCAAAGTTCCATCAAATGACTACTTAGCATGAATCAGTTGTTCTGTGATCACTTATTTTGAATTCCTTGAATAAACGGGAGAATGGAAAGAATACAGTAGAAAGAAAATGTCTGTGAATTACTACTGAACATGAAACGGAAGAGAACCAAAGAACTGACCGAATTTTCTCTATGTTATCTCCTATTATCTCATGAGTTTTAAACTGTGGCACAGAACGTTTGATGAGGTGATTTAATTTGAGTATATGTGTAGAAGTACATTGGATGATGCGGTCTACATTTCACAAACACAACGTGCGTACATGCTTTCTCTCTCTCTCTCTCTCTCTCTCTCTCTCTCTCTCTCTCACACACACACACACACAACAGAGAAGAGAGAGAGAGAGAGAGAGAGAGAGAGAGAGAGAGAGAGAGAGAGAGATTCTCTTATTTCATCTTCATTGCTCTCTTCCCATCCTCTTCTTCCTCCCCATCCCCGCCCCCACTCCTAACCCTCGCACCTCAAAATTACTACGTCGTGTTGTTCACCCCTACCACCACCACCACCCCCGCCCCTCTCCCGAAAAAAGCATGACAGGATCTGCGGAGGAAAGGAACAGGAATCAATTTTTGGAATGTCGGTGACAACACAGACCTCTCACATCCTGGATCTAAAGAGTGTCGATCCTGCGTCCAAACTGCTATCAACGAGTTGCCCAGCAGAGTGGTCCATGTCATCGTCATTCACCATCTCTGCCCTCCCCACAAAATGATCAACCTTTCACAGTCCGTTAGGACCCAGCCTGTCCTCTCTCTCTCTCTCTCTCTCTCTCTCTCTCTCTCTCTCTCTCTCTCTCTCTCTCTCCGCCTATCTCTTGTTCCCTCCTTCACTCTCTGTCCCCCACACCATCCCCGTCCCATAGCCTTCTCCTCGCACTTCCTCCTCACTCTCTCTTTCTCTGTCCTTGCCTATCTGGGTCTGTCTCTGTTTTTTTTTCTCCCTCAGCTGACATTGTAAGTCTTGACCAGCTCTATCATACCACATCTTTAGACCATTCTCTCTTTTCATCCATTCGCCTTCATTTTTCCCTCACGTCATGAATCTGGGTCTTTTATCAGTCAGTGATGTCTTGCCCTACGGGGAATTCACTGCACTGGTTGTAACTCTTCCCATGGTGCCTTAATCTCTTTGTCTGTCCCAGTCCAGACACTGGCGAAACAACTTCATTTCATGCCAGCGTGATCAGGTGCCCATAACAGGGCCAAATGACCTGCAAATGTATACGATATCTAACTCCGTCTCTCCCCTCACGCCCCCCCCCCCCCCCCCCCCCATCTTCTCCTCTGTCCCCGCCCTCTCCCTTCGGGAGCTACCTTCAGTAAAGGGCTTGTCTTGCGAGAGGCTTGGTACATGATAATCTTTTTCAATTTCCATTTTGACACACGCACCCTTCATCTTTCCTCACTTCCTTTCCCCATCTCTTCTTCGAGTTTGACCATTCAGATCAATCCCATATGGATCTTTACATTCATCATAGCCTGGCTGTACTGGAGTATCAGTGAGGATGCACAAGAAGAATGATTGTTTTTATCATGAAAGTGCTCTGTTATGTTGTAGCATAGTTTTGATCAATTATGCTTTTGACCGACAGTCAGTGGGAAAAACAAACAAACAAAAAACATCCCATTTTTACCAACTGATTATACAGTAAAATATTTGTAGATGGTCGTCAACATTTCAAAAGCGTCTAGAACCTGTCAAAATGAACTGAACAACGCTTTAACAATAAGGATGTATAGTCTAATACTGAGAGTAAATTATTTCTCTCACTGAAATATGAATTACCTCGTGTTATGTTAAAAAGCCATTTGAAAACCAGAGCTTATCAAGAGATAACCAGAAGTGTAACAGTTTTGTTGCCATTAATATGGAAGTGCATTATCCTTGTATTCATATTAGTAAAGACTTCTACACATCTTGCATTGAAGCAACCTGTATTTGACGTGGCTCGTGTCACAAAAGTCCGTCCTGTTTTGTTGCTTTTGTTTAGCCTTACTATGCTTAAACAGCATATACTCTGATCCGAATATATCTTAGTAATACGACTAAGAACAGAAGAGGTCCATTGCATCACACACACAAGGGATGATATGATAACGTAAAGCAATACTCTTTGTAGTAGTTTCCCTGAAAGAACACAGACAGCTGCTCTCCATATCCATGAACCTACCGATTCTTTAATGCTTAGCTACAACCATCCTGAGCTGTCTGGCAGAACAGTTCACCTCAAGATGATATGTCATCTGTCGAATCCTCCACCATTTTTCCAAATTGACAAGCCTCCCGTTGTGCGTGTGTGTGTGTGTGTGTGTGTGTGTGTGTGTGTGTGTGTGTGTGTGTGTGTGTGTGTGTGTGTGTGGTGTGTTTACGGTCGTCTTCTCAGATGTCTCCAGAACCTAATTTTATGCAGTCCCTTTTTTCCTCTCTCGTGTGCCTTCAAAGTCTTGTTTAAAATACATTTGCTATCTTTCCAAAATACAGTACACGCTTCCCGTCCAGCATTCTCACTCTTCCTCTTCTTCAGCGCTCCAGTCAGCTCTGTCCCTATTCAATGCTGTTCGCTAAAGCAGTGTTGTCCATCTTGAAACTGATTTGCCCGCAGCGGTCCTGGAGTCTTCCAATGGTACTGTTAGACAGCTGTCTGT
>CM065720.1:51619645-51652145 GCA_033310375.1 Conus canariensis
ATGGAATTACTATATATACGCCATACACAGTTTTGAAGGGGATGGAGGGAGCAGGAGGGGACGTGAGAGGATGGGGGTCCTAATTGTTTCCAGACCAGCTGCGTCGCGCATTTTTTGTCTTGGAACTCTTCCATTTTATCCCTCACCTCTCCGCGCTGGAGTTAGTTCACCTTTCCTGGCGATAAAACCTGGCTGCTACAGGCGATTGGCCCCTTGTACTCCTTCCTTTCAATGCATACATACTTTCCTCTCTGTGTGTGTTGATCTTATCTCCACTGCTGTCACTGACGTACAGGTTGCTTTGCGTAACTTGTAGTCGAAGATTTTTGTGACGTCACTTGTTTGTATGGACTTTCTAACACATTGCTCCCGGCTAGCTTCCCTCCACATTCCCACCTGCTGCCTCTCTCCTGGCCTTGTCACTTCCTTCTCTTTACACATTCACACATTCTGTGTGGTTGACGACATCTAGCTCATTCGTCACTGTCCTCCGATCCACCCCCTCCCTTCCTCTCTCACCCTACTCCTGTCCTCAATTCCTGGACTGTCCTCATGTTTTTCACTCTTCTTTCTTAAACATTGCCTTTCTAATGCCGGCTGTGATGCTGTGAATATTTTGTGTCTACATCTTTCCTCTGTAAGGTTGTTGGTGACGCCTACCCAGTTGCTAAAAATTCATTCATCTGTTTGGTATTGTGTATCAAAGAAGCTTTGCTTTCCACTCTAATTTGTCAGCTTATTTGGATTCTGGCTTGTTGCCAGTGATGCGAGGGGTCTGTTTCAGTTTTCTTGCGATTTTTTTCATACTCTCCCGTTTCACCTCTTGTCACTGTGTCAGTTTAAACTCTGTCTAGTTGTTCTGAGTTATCCACAAAAAAAGCACGTTACAGAGTCTGATGTGAGAGACAGAAGCTGATTTCCTGAAACTGCACATGAAAATAGCCTGCATACATCCTGGAACTGGTGACTTCTTCAATCTAGTGTTCAGACAGTGTTGCTGAGTTCCTGTCACTTCAAAATTACGTTCTTCTATACCTTGACATCAACCGCCATCTTTTCTCCTCCCACATCTCTGTCCAATCCACTCATTCTTACTGGATCACTTCTTTCAAACTCTTCATGTCTGTCTCTGCCTCCCATCTTTCTTGCTTTTCTGTGGGTTTTTCTTTTAACACCGGCTTGCTCCACATCTGCGTTTACCTTTGTTTCTTCTTCTACTTTTTATTGATATATAAACAAGTACCCATGTAACGACAGAATTATCTAACTGTATTTTCAAGATGTACTGATACTGGGTATATTTCAGTATCTGTTGCTGCAGTTTGTGACAGTATCATGGTGTAGTCGAAACAAGAATGATAAATACTAATCTATGGCAATACTTAAAAAAAAAAAGAAAATCAATCTTGCTGTTGTGTCTTATTTTGCTTTGTCTTTTTTCTTTCTTCCTCGTGTGACTTTTTTAAAATCTCGATTCAATTACTGCATCAAGTCTCAAGTTTTGTTTGTTTGTTTGTTTGTTTGTTCCTTGTCTATCTTTTAACCCTCAATCGTGGCTAACATCAACTAGTGGAGTATTGCAAGTTGTGGAGTCTGTATAATTTACATTCTGTATCAGTCAGAAATTCTTCCACTGATGCTGTTTCCTCACTGTCTACCCCAGTTCAGATACTGGCACCATGGCTTCATTTCATGGCATCGGGACCAAGTGCCTATCACAGAACCTAATCAGCTGTGAATGTATATGATATCTTTCTGTCACTGGCGATGACGTTAATAAGGATCTAATGTTCTGGGGTGCTACTGCATGTAATAAATGCACTCCTCTCTCTCTCTCTCTCTCCTCTCTCTCTCTCTCTCTTCTCTCTCTCTGTGCCATTCGAATTATCACTATTCCCGTCTGAACATCTATCATCAAAAGTCCATCGCGCAATAGTCAGTCACGTGTTCAGCCGGTGAAATCAAGCGTAACTGTCACTTCTCTTCAAAATGTTATTGGTGTTACACAAGAAATAGTGTAGTTGTTGATGCATATGTATATGTATATCTCTCTCTGTCTCTGTCTCTCTCTGTCTCTCTCTCTCTCTCTCTCTCTCTCTCTCTCTCTCTCTCTCTCTATATATATATATATTTGTGTGTGTGTGTGTGTGTGTGTGTGTGTGTGGTGTGTGTGTGTGTGTGTGTGTGTGAGCGTGCGTGCGTGCGCGCGCGTGTGTGTGTGCGTGTGTTGTCACACTCTACGCCATTTTTTTTATATCATAGACGCTTTCAATTGAGAGTCACTATAACATTCATTTTGACAACACCTCCGTGCAAGTAGCATGTTCTGAAGAATGTCCGAATATCAACACACATAGGTTGTTTCCATTATTTTCACAAATATATGAAGTTTGCTGTAACGTTCATTCACGACCGTTAGATTAGACAAAAAAACGTGATAAAGATGAAGAAACTGAGGTGGGTGGGTGAATGGCTTGAAGGGAAGGGCATAGGAGAATGAGATAAAAGATAAAACAAGCTTCAATACTTAAAAAAAATAAAAGGATACAATTCACTGTACAATTAGGCCAAAAAGCAACGTCCAGGACCTTTTTATGTTCTTATATTTATTCTAAAAAGTCCAAGTAAACATCAAAAGAATACAATTTACTGTCAACCAGGCCAAAAAAGCAACTTCAAGGATTTTCATAGCCACTTTTTATGTTCTTATATCTATTCTAAAAAGTGCGAGTTGCACCTCTGATATTTAGAGAGGACTACTACACATTAAAGCACAACAGACGAACATTTCGCGGACATACATGTACACATTTTGCATATACATAGTGTTCCGTCGACTGAGCCCTGGTTTATGTATCAAGCACGATAACTTTGCACTGAGGCAGTTATGTTTCTGCTCGTGTTCGTTGGTTTATTTGTTTGTTTGTCTGTAAGCAGAATGATGCATAACTGATTTTTGTCGGACTAGGTGATGATGAGGTGACCTCAGGACGGGTTTCAAGATCAATTTAGCAAAAAAGCATTAGAACATGTCCACTGGACACGAACACTGCAAATTACTGTTTCTATACCAATACCTATGTAAAGCGTGATGTGCTTTCATACGGAAAGATTCTAGCGATACAAACGTTGATATTGGGTATTTTCCATAACCTATCACAAAAAGACATGGGAGGTAACTCTTTCAATCTCAATCTACTGGTACTTTCCATCGAAAAAAACTTCGTCTTTCCAGGACCCGTTTGACCTTTGTGGACGTCTGTGCTTTCTCGAGAGCCCTTTTTTAAATTATAGTGTGGGGTTCATATTCTGCTGAATTACTTTCATGGAATGAACGTTTAAACATTGTTGTTAGGGTTAATCAGCAGATAATACTTTCACATATGTACGAACAGAAATATATAATTTTGCCATTACACCAAAGCAGATGATCTCCTGAATCTATCGTTCGAGAATCAGTTCATAACATTCAAAGAAATAAGTTCAGTGATGGACAAGTAAGGCCCAACACCACATTACCCCAAATCTCAAGTTAATATGGGACTGACATGTTTAAAAAAAAAGGTTTAAACTCTTTAGGGATCGATTTCCAGTCGAACAAGCTTGGTCTGTCTTGATAAATAAACGTTTTTCCCTTTTAAAATAATGGATTTCACGTCATTCGTGTACATGTACGGTGCTTCTATATTTCTCCCCCAAATCTGTCTGTTTTTTGGGGTTTTTTTTTGCCTTTGTTGTCTTTCTGCAGAGATATATCTACAAAATCATGATCTTTTATCTCTGCCAAAACTATTTCTTAATATTGTCAAAACATATTGATGGAATGTAACCCAGGAGAGGGAAATGTCACAACTTAAGCTAAAATCCACAGTAGCAGACTACCTGCCTTTGTCCCAGAAATAACAAGTCCTGTAATCCGTTTACAAAACCATTTCCCTTTAACAAAAACTATCTTTGAGGATGTTCTGAAGATTTGCAATAGTTCTGCAATCGTCAACGTTCGGTCGTAGACCGTCTTCGGGACTGATGACATCAAACGCAAAACAAATTTCCCTGTGTTTTCTGACGAGGAAGTCACGTTCAGATTGATAAATAATCTTTTCAACCTTCTCTTCCTCTAAATGATAGGCCTTTCATTTCCTGTTTAGCGACTTGGTATCTCTCTTTAAAGTTGGACCTTACAAACACTTGCTCTCTCTCCTTCTCTCTCCGCAGTCGCTCTAATTAAATGAAAAACAGTTATGAGACACTGACTAATTACACTGCACTCAGTCGTTCGAAGGTTCTCACTCTTTTTTTTTATCTCTTTCTTACACATTTCACTTATGTCCACTCCCAGTCAGCTACTGGTGCGTTGTTCATTGAAGTGTCGTTGTTCCAATGCTAAAACCTTCCTTGTGTGCCTCAACACAGCACTGAATCCAGATTCAAGACACTGTTTCGCAGAAATGGTTTTACCTGCTAATAACCATTTTAAGAATCTACAACATAAGTGAAATCAAACATGGAAAAAAGGAGTTCTCTTTTCCCTTCTGGTGTTGGTGGTAACAGAGGGTTCGTCTCTTTGGAGGGCTGGTATTGGGTCTCGTGAATTCTTTCCCACCCAAATCCCCTAACTCCAGACCCCCCCCCCCCCCCCAACCCTTCCTTGCTTCTACAGTTGATATAGCTTTTGACCTGGCATCTGTCTCTGGATATTTGCTCGACATATATTCTGTTATCAGCGGGCGCACTCACATGTGACCGGCATGTCTTGAAGGTAACAACAGTAATAGCGTTTGGTGAAATAGCTTTCGTCATGCAGTCCTGTGCTGTAGAGACGAATCAGATAGTTGGAAGAAATGTAGCCCTGTGTTTTCTTTCTAAGGATTATATCAATGTGTTTGGGGCAAATTCTATTTAGCGATGCTCTTCATGTTTGATACAAATAAGCTCTAGGATTGTTCAAAATATGAACATGTGTATTTCTTCTTAACTATTTACTTTGTTTCTAAAGTTATCTATAAGGCTCCGCCTTTGATTATTCTACATTTGAAGGCTTTTGGAAAACTAGGAATAAATAATATTTCAATTCATTTATCTATCTGAATGCATGCTAATCAAAGACAGGGAGAGATGAAATACAAAAAAAATATAGGCCAGGTCATCAATTTAGGTCAGAGAAAGTCTTTCAAACAGAAGGTTATGAAAGACTTAACAGTAACAATTCTTAAAACCTTTGACGACTGGTCTCGAATCAGGTCTTATTTATTCCTTATTCAAAAGAGTGTTATGGATAAAACAGAATCCTCACTGAAATCAGCTATAACCCAGACAAAACTAAATGATGAATGAGCATGAAACGACTTTATTTCGTTATGATTCGTTTCATTAACTCCTTTGATAAAACCGAGCCTGAAGGAAACGGATAGAACAAAAACTATGAGTGAATGACGTCAAATACACTGAAGCAGAAAACTAACCAATTTTGTATCCTCCGCTTATTGATCAGCTGACATGATTTAAACCGTGGCATTCAAAAACGGATGGCAGGAGACTTATGGTGAGGGTTTCAATCTTTTTAACGAAAAGAAGCAAATCAGTGTTAGGTTTCAAGCATATTGCCTTTCAAACGCGCGCACGTACACGCACACACACACACACACACACACACACACACACACACACACACACACACACACACACACGCACACACACACACACGCGCACACAGACACACACACGCACGCACACACACACACACACACATACACACACGCGCGCGCGTGCGCGCGCGCGCGTGCGCGCACGCATGCACGCACGTTCGTTCTCTCTCTCTCTCTCTCTCTGTCCATCTTGATTATCTCTTGATTGCTGCCTATCTTTCCACCACTCCTTCCCTCCACCGCTTCCCTCTTCTCCACCACCATTTTGCCAAATCAGGCAGTGCCTTGTTATCCTATGTTACCAACAAATCAACATCACAATGGCTGTGGGCAGCAAGCGCTGCGGATTCCTTTAAAACTCTGGGACGAAACACACTACCCACGTTCTTGAACAAGTTACGTCAGTCCTGTGTTTGATCTATTTTCCCTCGTTTTCTGGCACAGTAGTCCAACTCACACTACCTCCCCCACCTTTACCATGTCATAAATCTTCTACATTCTGACATCTTCCACCATTTTTTTTCTCCATTCACTTGTCTCCACTTTTTTTTCCTTTCTGTCTTTTTCTTACCACCCTCACATCCCTTTCTTTCTTTCTGTTTTTCGTTTCTTTATTTTTTGTTTTGTCTTTGTCTTTTTTTCCCCCTCAACGTAACAGACATTCTAAATCTTGACCAGCCTTATCACGTCAAGTCTCCTGACCATCTTTCTCTTCTTCTCTTTCATGTCTTTCCTCTTACCCTACAATCACGGCCAACAAACCTAGAGAGTGTGGCACATCGTGGAGTTAATGTGCCTGCACCGGTCGGAAGTGCTTCCTACAAGGCTGTTGTTTCGCTGCCTATCCTGGTTTCAGATACTGGTAGAAGCAACTTCATTTCACTGCATCACAATCAGATGTCTACAACTGAGCTGAATCAATAAACGACGTGCATGACATCGTTTCCACTTTGTCGATGTCGTTAACAAGGGTCCTGTCCTCTGTGAAGGCTGGAACAGGACAATCCTACTCTTTAACCACTTGAGTCCCCTTATCTCTACCTTTTGTACCCACAGTTCCAATCTCAAATCTGTCACAATCACCAACACTCTGCCAAACGATTGTTAGTGTTATGTTCAGGTGGTGCATAAGTGTAACCATCTTTTCTATCAGGAATTTTGCTGATGGTGCCCACATACGATGAAGTAGTGTTATCTATATACTGATTAAAAAGTACAAGTGTAGAATCGTAACTAGAGCAAAACCAGCAAGAAATGCGACAATCGATTGGCTAGAAAACTTGCTTCTCGTGGGAGATGCGTGGGTTTGAACTTCAACAGTATCTGATGGGTGACACGTGGAACGGAATTATTCCCATTTCCCAGAACAACATGTGTGCACACCTCATAGTAACTGGCCCCCTTCCTGTCAAAGGTAAGGTTAAGAACACACGCACATGCTAAAGATCCTGGAATCCATATCAACATTCACTCAATACTGGAAACTGAAAAATGCCCATTACACAGCCAGATACCTGATGAAAAGACCAGCACCAGGCATTTCCATTGTACACCGATGTGCCGTGATGAACATTCAAAAAGCGGCGACTTTGTCGCTCATTACGATCTATTAGTTGTGGACTTTCAAAGAAAAATATAACGCATTTAGCCCTGCGGCAGGTCTTAATTAATGACAATTATTAATCGAGAATGCGCAGAACTTCTTTTGTTGTTAACAAATGTCTATCAACCAAATTGTTCGTTGATGTCTTCATTAAATCTAAGAAGCCTTTAACGATGGGTCAACTAAACAAAATAATGCTTATCACACAAACGTACATTTCTAACAAAAAAAACAAACAAACAAAATATACTCTACTCTCATTTTGGTTGCAAAAAGCTCCCACAGCATTATGTTATACCAACAACTACGCAGAGCTGTAATCCTTTTGTTTCCATAGAGACTGAAACGCAAAAGATTCTTGTGTTTTGATGTCACAGATCTAGCCCTCAGCAATTGCTGTCTAAACTCAGTCCAAAATTCACAGGCTGTTTGGCATTGGCACATACTACTCAAGCAGAAGTTTTAGGCTAACTCTGAAATCTGTCACTCCGGTATTTCTCAAACAATTTAATGGAAAACTATTCGATACAGAAACTGTTTAATGATTATCACTGTAGACCTGTCAGAATCAGGCAAGAACTTGATTAGTATCCAACAAGAAAAAAAAAAGAAAAAAAGAGAGATCACAAACAGAGCAAACAGAACATATCCTTGAACCAATGAATGCTTTGCAACCATTTTCCTGTGTTGTATGGCTCATTAGTTAAGTTCAAAATAATTTATCATCTCTCTTACCCTCCACCATTTCTCCTCTATGGCAGGCCTTCCAAATCTGACCAGTGGCTTATCTATCATCAGAAGCGAATCTGACTCCATACGTCTCTTCGGTTTTTTGTTTGTGTGTTTGTTTGTTTGTTTGTTTTTTAACTTTCTCTCCAATTCTCTTCCTTGATGCAGGTGTATAATCTTGACCAAATCCACCACCTTATTTAATCCAGTCATCGCACCCTTCTCCTGCTCCTTCCACACACACACACACACACACACACACACACACACACACACACGCACACACACACACACACACACACACACACACACACACACACGCACACACACGTCACCCCTGTCCACTCAACTGTCAACTACTGGTTGGTTGGCCGGTGCCTAATTTTTCTGTCAACAGTTTCTGGAAGGCCTCACCACAGCCGCCTGTCCCATTTTGCAGCCTGGTAATCAAGTGTCCTCAAAAGAGCAAAATGAAAAGTAATGTCGGGTCAGCATCGATGGGGCTCTGTCAGGGATAAACTAATTTTCATCATGCATTCCCCGCAGTGTGAACGCAATTCAAATGGTTTTAAATTCATGTGCTTCGCGTAGTTTTTTTTTTTTTTTTTTTTCAAATTAGCATCATTGTGTGTTGGGCCGTTTAATTAACGGCACTCTTTGCCCCATGGATAATATAATTTTCTGTTTTTCTAAACATTGATGCAATGAAAAATCAAAAGCGAAGGTTGCTCAGAATGTTGTCCTGATTGCTTCCCTTTCATTTAAACTTACTTTCTAATCTTGCAAACCATTGAACAGCTAGTTTCATTTTGTTTCTTGCTTTCTTTATCGGAATGAAAAATGGCGAATAATATGGAGCGTTAATATGCACGCTGGAAAATATGGTGATTAAGAAATTCTTGTACAAAAAAAAACAACAAACTTTTACTCAAAGATCAAAGGGAATCATTCTTCAGTTCTTTGGAGACCATTCTGAAAGCGACCATTCCTTTTATTTTATTTTTAAGGACGAACATGATGGGATTTAGTCATAATCATAATGCTAAAAATGATTACTGAGCATGAGTCACATGGTTTCTTTTTTTTTTTCCTAATTCTTGTGACAAATCCTTTGATGAACGAGGATCTTTGAGGAAACAGGACAGAAACAAAATGAAAGTGAATGATGGCTGAAGAGAAACGGAGGAGAATAAACGAATAAACCATTTCTTTCTCCATTATTGATGACCTCATGTGTTTCAAACTGTGCATAGAAGGCTTGATGGATGAGTCACAATGTTAATTACGGGATGGTTGTATTTAAATACATTGAAAAAAGCTTCGATTTCATTGTCGAGGTGATGAAAACATTGCATTTTGTGTGTGTACACACAAACATACACACACCGAACGCACAGACATAGGGATATACACACATTGCATTTTGTGTGTGTATACATATACATGTACACACCAAATGGACACACATAGCGATATACACATGTTTACATCCACCATCCACCCAAACACACACACACACGCGCGCGCGCGCGCGCGCACGCATGCATGCATGCTCATACGAATGCACACACACACACACACACACACACACACACACACACACACACACACACACACACACACACACACATACACACACATGTACGTGTCGAATGCTATTTATTGACTTTAGAAATGTATCATTTAAAAAAAAAACGCCATCATTTATGGAGAGAATGCAAAGTGCATATATGCTGCTATGACTCTAAAATCGTTCATTCAATCGAAACTAGAATGTTCTAAGACTTTCCATCCAGACTTTTTGCATTTAAAACATTTATTTCCTAATCAATACGTGAAATTTTGATGTTTGTTGCATACACCTATTTTCAGAACGTCCACATAATTGATCAAATATTTCTATTGCAATTAAGACATGCTGGAATCTGTGAGAAAACGAACTGGGTTTACAGGAGAAAAGATCCACTTTTCGGGGTAAACCTACTTCAGACATGAAAATACACCATACCAACACATATACATATTGTTTCTCTTTTTCTCTCTTGATTCTGTTCTCATTGCGCTCTTCCTATGCCTAATCCATTTTCCCTTCCCCCTACTTCATGTGATCCATTTATGATAAAACTGTGCCTTGTTCTAATATACCCCCCCCCCCCCCCCCAAGCATGATACTAATTGAGGAAAAGAAAAGTAGCCAATGCCTGGAATGTTTTGAACAAAACAGACCATTCTTTTCCTGGACTTAAAGATTCTGAATCACACGCTCGGACTGTTTTCCGTGAAGTTGTCTGAGGCAGTGATCGGTTTTGTGATTCCTTATCAGCCCTGCTTTCTCCGCAAAGTGATCGACCCTGCACATCCTAACACAGCCTGGCCTGTCTTTTCTCTTTCAGCGTGTCTCTGGTTTGCTCATTCACTTTTTCCACCTCTAACTCTCCACTTTCCCTGCCCCCCCCCCCCCCCCCCTCTCTCTCTCTCTCACCCTGTGTCTGTGTGTCTCAGTCTTTCTTCTTTGACTGACGTTCTCAATGTTGAAAGACTCCTTCACGTCGCATCTGAAGATCGCGATCTTTTCTTTCATCTATTTTCCGCTCACTCCTTAAATCGTGGCCTTCATCAGTCAGTGACGTTTTGTCCTTAGGGGGTCTCCACTCTTCTCGTCGGAATCTCTTCCTCGGGTGCCGTCATTTCCCCGCCTGTCCCAGTCTAGACACTGCCAGAAATAACTTCATTTCACGCCGTCATGATTAAATGCCTACAACAGGACCAAATGAAGGGCAAATGTCTATGACATCCTCACCCCTCCCGCAACCCATCCCACCACTTCGCAGATCAGCGGGTTGGTTTCATGAAGGGCTTGTCTCGTAGAAGGGCTGGAACAGAATCATCTTTCTAGCATGCCAGTTTGTGTCCCCCTTCCTCCCATGCCACTCTTTCACCCTTTTCTTCTTTCTTGCAACACTGTTCTGATCTTATCATTCCTAACAGATCAGCTGACCTGGAATGTTATCGATGATGCACGGAAGAAATGAAACAGCTTTTGCGACGATAATTTACAATACTGTACTTTTGGAGAACTATTTTCATCACGCGCACATACTAACTGAGAATCAGTAAAAGGAAACAGAGAAAGAGACTGACTTCATCACGCTGTTTTAGATAACTGTTAAATTTAGCTACGTTTTTACAAACAGTTCAGATGCACACGACTATGCTTTGACACCCAAAATGTGTATTTTTTAACGAAGAATAAAGTATCTCTCTCACTGAACGCCTGCCACCAGATCTCTGGAGATGCGATCATAAGGTTTGGTAGAGGAATAACAGCTTTCTTCCTGTTCTCGGCGGTTCTGTGCTACGAATATGACACAGTATACGCGATCTTTCTTTCTTCAAGGCTTACAAGTAAGAGGAGAGATACATGAATTCCCATTCTAGTTTGTTTTAACAACGAGCTATATAAAATGACACATTCATTCACTCTGAATTTCACATCATCGGCTCTCACAGTGGGTGATAACTGGTAATTTAGCCCTGAAACTAAAGAAAGGAGCATGGCAGTCCCTTTCAGCAGGTGTCTCAGATCTGTCTTTTTCTATGCTTGGCCACCTGTCACAAGCTGTGTATCTAGTTGTGTGTATGCATGTGTGGATAAGGCAGCACGGGAAGCAAGGAAGAGAACACAAACATCTCGCCAAGTATCTCATACTCAGCAGACAGCAAGATACAAAACACAAGTCTGACCGCACAACATCACATACAGCTGAATCAATGAACCCTTTCAGTGTATTCCCTCATACAAACCAGTTAGGAGAATGGCATGAGAGCGTCACAATCCGGGGGGCTCAGGAGCCTAACTGCCCTGGAGATGTTACAGCAGGAGGTGCACTCATAAAAAAAAAAAAAAAAAAAAAAAAAAAAAAACGGTTCAAAAGAGGCTGTTCATCAACTACTGGAAGATTACGCCCAAACTGTAGGGGAGTTCTCTATTGCACTCTTCAAAAATAGAAAACGCTCACAGCATTAAATACATTCCTCCATCCAAAAAGGTGTGAATTGCACCAAAGCTAAGTCAAAGAAAAATAGACGTCGTTCAGATTACAAACGCTTATACAAAAGTAAGTAAATGAAATAAAGTGCTTTCCAAAGGGAAAGAAAACAGTCACTGTCTCAATGTTTTCCATAATTTCATACAGCGCCCCACGCCCCATCACCATCCATCCCCACCCTTTCTCGAGAGGAGTCACAAAAAGATGATCTAAACTAGAGGGGATCTTCTGAAGTCCTACGTCAGGATTCCTTCAAAGTCAAACACCATAGGCACATGTCCAGCTCCCAAATGGTCAAAATTGGAACTGAGTTTCACAATAGAAAAACAGAGAGCGTTTTCTTTGGGCAGTTCGTCCCCCCAGTGTCAGTCTTCTGACTCTCCTTTTCTTTTGAGTTTATCAAACTGCTACTGACAACAAGCATACTTTAAAAAAAAATGGATGCTTGTTGTCAGAACAACATTTATACTCAATTTTATTCTACTCGACCTACTCTGAATTTAACCAGCTTAATTTCAGGCTTTTTTTCAATCATGACAGACCTTCTCTAGAAAAAAAAAAATCAGAACAGATGTAGTATCGAACACAAACGATTAGCAGTGACATCACACAGATCTATAGCAAGCCATCTCAAATAGCAACGAATGTTTACAAAGTCATGTACGAGGCTCTGAAACGTCAGCGGCAATAAATGAAAGAGGAAAGGGAGTGCCAGACAAGGGATTCCAATGCTGAGTTCATTAAAGATCTAGATTTAAGTCTAAGCTATGCGATGATATTCCGATTGGAAACGAAGTAAGGAAAGTATGTCTTACTTGATAATAACTGTTTTGGGCTGTATGCTCAAGAGCTGAAGAACAAAAAAATTCAGCGTACTCACGTACCTAATGACCGCTCACAGACACGTTCAAGCACTGATTGATGGGTTTCCTACCCACTGAATCTCTCAAGTAACGATCATCTGACCAATGGCAAATGAGAAATAATAAACACTATCATGTATGTTAGCAAAGAGTTTTGTACATGTTACTTATCTTACAAAAAAAAGTCTGGTTCTAATGTTTTATTGCCTTACAATGGTAAAATAGCATCCAGTTTGTTACCCCTGCTCTTTATCTCTCGCTCAGATATTTTCTTGTAATACATTTAAATACAGTAAAGGCCAACTGCATTACACAAGGGATGATATTACAGTGTCAAGGAATGCTCTACGTAGCATACTCTCCAAAAGAACATAGAGAGCTGCTTGCACATATTCTTGAACAAAAATATTCTTTAGTTCTTTGCGAAAACCGGTTTTCTGAGTTGTTTGACAAATAAGTTCACCTCAAGACAGCATATCATTACTCTTACCCTCCACATATTTCTTTTTGATTATCGTCTTATCTTATGCCTCCAGAGCCGAATTCTCTCTCTCTCTCTCTCTCTCTCTCTCTCTCTTCTCTCTCTCTCTCTCTCTCTCTCTCTCTCTCTCTGTGATTCTCTGTCTCTGTCTCTCCATCTCTCTCTGCCTCTCTCTCTCTCGCACTCTCTCTCTCTCTCTCTTATATCCCGAACCTCTTTTTCTAAATGACAGGGATTCTACTATCATGACCAAACTCATAGCAACATTATTTTCCTACAGTCTCACTCGTCATCTTGTGCTGTTTTCACCTCTGTCCATATTGCCAGCTATTAGCTACTGGTGTTTTGTCCATCGTGAAATCAATTTGTTTGAGGGAATCCAGGTCTGCCAATGCAATCCCAGTCTACGGCAGAGTCGCCTGTCCCAGCTCCAGATACTGGCCGGAATGACTTATCTAACAGTAGCAGGATCAGTTTACATAGCCATGTGAATTCAGCTGAAAAAATAAATGATTTAGCTTTGCCCATGGTATTACTGGGTGCGTGGTCCAGTGAATTACTCTCTTTCCCCCCCTATCCGAAAATGGAATCCTCTTCCTTTCTCTTTCCTCCCAATCTTTCTGGCGTAAACTGTGTCCTCCTCGGTATTCGTCACCGGAAGCCCATCCAGCTCCTGTCATACAATGAACAGGTGCAGTCATGTGTGGATAAATTTCTGCCCGGGGCCAGTATTGACAGGGTCTGACAAGGATGACAAGGATGAAGCTGTTTCCGTCATGCAACCTAGAGCTGTAAAGGGTATTCAAATGGCTTCCAACAAATGCACTCCTTTTTTTTTCTTTATGAGCCTTACGTTCGCAATGCATACCAAGCCAGTTTTAATTTATAGCATTGTACTCTCTAGAAATTAATGTAACTTTGTGTTTTTATGGCACCAAGTCAATGAAAATACAGCTCAGGAGCTTTTTTTTTTTTTTTTTTTTAAAGAATTGGATACCAGGCTTCTTTAAATATATGTATTTTAGTCTTGTTGGTCAATGGAAGGCAAAACGGTTAGTCTGTTTTTTAACATTTAATTATTTTTTGGTTCACCGAATCATTCCCCAGGAGAATAATCTCTCAAGAAATGTGAAGATGCAAAACAAGTGAATGTACAAGCCTAGAACGAAAAACAAAAGCTTTTGGAATAATAGCTAATCGATTTGAAGAAAGACAACACAAAATCCTAAATTGCTGCGCATGTACACACACTCTTTCACCCCAAAGCTTTCTTCTCTCACCGCCTATCTCCCTCCCTCTCTCTCTCTCTCTCTCTCTCTCTCTCCCTCCCTCCCTCTCTCTCTCTCTCTCTCTCCCTCCCTCCCTCTCTCTCTCTGTCCTTCCATGGCCCCTCATTCCCACCTCCAACCCTCCATTTTCCTTACCATTCCTCATTAATGACCATGTGCAAAGGTGATGGATTTATAAACACAGACAAATTGTACGCCAGATGACAGCATTGAACGAGTCTGGTGAAAATCGCTGGAACCGTGATGTTCTCCTCGTCCTCACAGGCAGTTTTATCATTGTCTGTTTTCCTTGAGGAAAATGTGGGAAGAAAGCAAAACAAAGATATAAATAACAACAACAATAGAATTTCCAGTTCACCAAACAAGAAAACGAAAATTTAAACAACAACAATATAATTTCCACATAACTAAAGGAAACCGTCCAAAGCAATTGATCAGCTTAAATAGCACCAGGTCGCCTGAAAGAATGTCCTGTGCTGGGCATTGCTATAGGAATTGCCTTTGATCTTACTCCATGTTGTTTACAGTCCAGCCAACTAAAGGGTGAGTGGTTGAGGACGAGGGTACATTAACACCATCAATATGTCCACATTGATTTTATGTTTGCATGTAAAAGATGCAAAGCAAACGAGAAGAAGAAGAAGAAGAACACACACACACACACACACACACACACACACACACACACACACACACACACACACACACACACAGAGAGAGAGAGAGAGAAAGAAGAGAGAGAAGTATCTCAAAACATCTTGATCCCATGCAAAACATTTCCCTCTTTCAGGAATTAAAAAAAGACGAGTAGTGAACCATTTCTGAACAAGGTGTTCAGGACGTCTGCTGTAAAGTCTTGTGTTAAAATGTGATGTAAACCCTAACAATCTATACAATTACGTTATATATTGAGTGATTCATCGCATAGTATACACTATGAAGCCCCCTCACCTTTTGAGAGAGAGATGGAGAGACAGACAGACAGACAGACAGACAGAGAGACAGAGAGACAGACAGACAGACAATGAGACAGAAAGAGAGAATGTTTAGTTTGTTTCAGCCTGTTCAACATATTTTTTTCATTTAGGTCTCTGTAATTCACATCGATTTTGTGTTGTCTCTATTCGCTACAAAACACGCCTTTTTTCATCTGTGTGGACACTCCTGTGGCGTCCTTACCTTGTCATTGCCCATGTGTGTGTGTGTTAGTGTGTGTGTGTTAGTGTGTGTGTGTTAGTGTTAGTGTGTGTGTGTGTGTGTGTGTGTGTGTGTTAGAGAGAGAGAGAGAGAGAGAGAGAGAGAGAGAGAGAGAGAGAGAGAGAGAGAGAGAGAGAGAGAGACGTACTCAAACTTTTGCAAGCATGACCGAAAACAATTTTCCACACCTCAAACATTGGTGCATCCTCCTGCGAAGAGAACGAAATCCAGATCATCGCCTTTCATTAGAACAGCGCTGAATCCGCTGCGATCAATCATCCCCCTCGCCATACAGCTTCCCTCAGAGGAATTGCTTCTACTGAATATACATAAAATTTTTTGATTAAAAACAAACAAACAAGCAAACACATACAATAAAAAACGAACACAAAGCACACAAAAACAAACTCTCTCTTCTCTCTCTCTCTCTCTCTCTCTCTCTCTCTCTCTCTCTTTCTCTCACTGAGTTGAATTCGCCGATGTCAGCGGCATATTTGTTTACCTCCGACAAATAGGGTAATTAATCGGCATCGAGACTGACTACTGAACACAGAGTTCGCAGATCAGTTCATGTGGTACCATGCCCTCTGGACAGCTTGATTTCAGGGCCCGTTGTGGCTGTTTTGTGATAGTATTTGTCAATTTCATGACAAAAAGAGGAAAAAATCGAGCCGCCATGAGACTGAAAACATTGAAGCTTAGGACCGTGGCAGACGGTGTTACCTTTGGCTGTCTCCTGACGCTTTTGTTCTGGGGCAGTTTTTTTATTACAATGCGGCGATGTTGAGCTGAACCCAGGACCACAGAAGACCTCTCTGCGACAGACCAACCTAACAAGTGGAGACCGCAGGGAGAGTGTGGACAAGCCCTCAGGACGCACGCCAACTACTTCTTCACGAACTACACCAACCACCCAACATCCTTCAAACCTCGATCTGATGTCCATGCTCCAGTCGCTGAACACGAAATTTGATGGGATGATAGGCGACTTGAAGAACTTGAGTGATGGATTCGCTGCGCTTCATGGAGAGCTAAGTTCTCTGAAGCAGGAAGTGACGGAGCTGCGACAGGAAAATGATTGTCTCCGCACCAGCAATGACAGCCTACAGAAGAAAATGGATTTCTTGGAGCGAAAGGTTGATGATCTGGAAGGCCGCTCAAAACGAAACAACTTGATCTTTCATGGACTTTTCCGGAGAGAAAATGAAACCCAGCAAGACTGTGAAAACCTTGTCCATGACTTGCTTGTGGACAAGCTGGATATGACTGGAGACATCCATTTCGACCGACTCCACCGCCTGAATTCAAAGGACAGCTCGCCGGTCATCGCTTGCTGTACGTTTTTCAAGGACAAAGTTAAGATCTTGAAAGCAAGACATAAGCTTAAGGGAACACAGGTGTTTATAGGTGAGGACTTTTCACTTAGAGTCAGAGAAGTAAGGAAGAAACTAACTCCTCACTTAAAGAAACTAAAGAGTGAGGGAAAACGTGTGGCCATGATCTTCGACCATCTTCTTATCGAGGGGAAGAAGTATGGCCTTGACGACAGTGATGGACAAAACCTAAAAGAAATAATATAGGGGGGAGGCCGCCCCACAGTGACACCGGTATCTCCAGTGTGGTGTGTGCAAAAATCCCGTGCAGAGAAGGAAGTGTGCGATGGGGACAACGACGCTGCCACAGTGAGTGAACAGTCTGCCTCTGACAATGTAAACATGGGTTCTGTGGTGGCGCCGGGGTATGATTGTCTTGTAAATAGTGATGGTAACCAGCTTTTGGATTTTGTTTCTTCTGATTATAGTTAAAAGTATTGTTATGAAAGTGAAAGTGATAAATTGGTATGTTTTCCGTCTGATGACAATTACAATGACACAGCTGACCAGAGAACTAGGGATGATTATAATGCAGAGCAAAGACATATTTAAGAGAAAGCACGTGGTGTCACAGCGGAAAACAATAGGTGGTGGTCACAAAAGAAAAAGTATAGCAGAGATGACAGTGTTTTTATTCCTGTTTATGCCAGTGAAAGAGCAAGTGGTGTCACAGCGGATAAGAATATGGGGTGGTCACAAAAGAAAAAATGTAGCAGTGATGACAGTGTTTTTATTCCCGTTTATGCCAATGAGAGAGAGCTGTCAGTGTCGGATCATGAAAGACGTAATGAGAATTGTAACAAAAGTAAACATATTCTGCATGATAACGGAGATAAAACAAATAATACACATTCAAAATATTTTACGTTCCTGCACTGGAATATTAATGGAATTCTTTCCAAGATTCACAATAAAGATTTTCTTTCTTATTTGTCCAAATTTGACTTTATCTGTCTTGTAGAGACTTTTGTGGAAAATCTTGAATTTAATGTGTTTACTGGCTATACTGTGTTTAGCAAACCTGCTGTTAAGTTTACTCGACAAGGCAGACGTTCAGGGGGGTAATATGTCTGATTAAGAATGATTTTGTGCACTATGTCAGAGAACTCCAGATAGATTGCTCAAATGCTCTTTTCTTTTTGATTGACGGGATATTGTTTGATCTTGCAGAAGATATGTTATATGTTTGTGCATATGTGCCTCCTGAGGGTTCACCGCATTATGCTTATTTTGATATAGACAATGGTATATGTTCTCTGGAAGAATGCCTTACTGAGTGTATGCTTGATTTGAACAATATACATGTGATTCTATCTGGAGATTTGAACAGTAGAACTGCAAATGTCTCTCAAGATATTTTTTATGAGCATGATAAGTATGGTGTTGATTTAACCAGTTGTTCCAATTTTTCGGAAAGAAAATCTTCCGACAGTATAATCAATGGCTATGGAAAATGTTTGTTGGATATGTGTACTTCACTTGGACTGTGCATATTAAATGGAATATGTCATGGGGACCTCGATGGGCACTACACTTATATATCAGAGTCAGGGTGTAGTGTAAATGACTATTTTTTGATGTCTCGAGAATTATTTTCACTGTGTGTATCGTCTTGCAGTTTATATGTATCAGAACGATTGGAATCTGACCATTTACCCGTGGAGCTTCATTTTGAATTGCCGAATTTAAACCCTGTGTTTTTGACCGCTGGAAAGGAACGTGAAGTTATTAAAAAGTTTGTGTGGAAGCCTTCTTTTGAACATACTTATGTCACTGCAATGCATTCAGATGAAGCATTGTCATCTCTTGACAGTGCTATTGATATGATTGATCATGACTGCAATGAAGCCTTGAATATGTTTCTTACATGTGTTAAAACTTGCTCTTCTTGCATGGAAAAACAACTCTGTTTGAACAATGCTGATGAACAAAATGACTGGTATGACAAAGAATGTAAACTAAGTAAATCGAAAGCAAAAGGATTGCTACACACATTTCGGCAAACGAAGGATAGTTCTGATCGTGATGCCTACTGCATAGCTAGGAGAGAGTATAAGAATTTGTTAAAATTTAAAGAAAATCAGCACAATGAGCAATTGTTAGGGGCGTTAGTTGATTCCGTAAGTGATCAAAGGGAGTTTTGGGAAAATGTCCATAAAATTTCTTCAAAACGAAAGCAGCCACGTAACAATGTAACAATTGATGATTGGTATAAACATTTTAAACAGTTGCTTGAAACAAATTCAGAAAACGAATTTACGTTAGTATCTAACGACAACATTGATGATAGTTTTGATGAATATGAATATGGTGGTTCCATGAACCGCCCAATATCTAGAGAAGAAGTGTTATTGGCTATAAGAAAGTTAAAGAACGGTAAATCCGCTGGTCCGGATGAAATTATCGGCGAGTTGCTGAAAAATGCTGGTGATCGAGTAATTGACTTCTTTGTTAAACTGTTTAACACTCTGTTTGATAAGGGAGTATTCCCAGATAACTGGACAGAAACTATTATCTTCCCTTTTTTTAAAAAAGGTAATGTAGACGATCCCGTAATTATAGAGGGATATCATTATGTAATACAAGCAGTAAAGTTTATAGTTCTATAGTAAATAATAGGATTCAAGAATGGATTGAGCTGCATAATATCACAGGGGAATATCAAGCGGGGTTTAAAAGGGGATACTCCACCATTGATCACATGTACACATTATTAGCTTTGATCCAAAAACAGTTTTGCTTTAACCGTAAACTCTATGTCGCCTTTATTGACTTTGAGAAAGCTTTTGACTCTATAGAAAGGAATCTACTGTGGCCTATTCTGGTAAAAAATGGTATCAAAGGAAAACTCCTTCGGTGTATTCATAGCATGTATACTACAGTCAGAGCTAGAATTCGCTCGGGTGCAAAATTGACAGATTACATAAACTGTACCCGGGGGTAAAACAAGGAGATGTTACAAGTCCAGTGCTGTTCTCTTTATTTATAAATGAATTAGCAATAGAAGTGATTAGAAATGGGAAGCATGGTGCAACATTTATGCATGATTACTTTGAACTATTTATATTACTTTTGGCAGATGACATAGCTCTTCTGTCGGAAACAGTAGTTGGGTTACAGACGCAACTAAATAGTCTACATAGGGCAGCAACAGCACTCCATCTGAATGTGAATATGAATAAAAGTAATATAGTTGTATTTAGAAAAGGTGGGTACTTAGCAGCTAGTGAACATTGGACTTATAATGGAATCCTTATGCCTGTTGTTAATGTTTATAAATATTTAGGCATCTATTTTTCAACACGGTTGAGATTTACTGTTTCTTGTAAGAACCTTGCCTGCAGAGCAAAGCATGCGTTGTTATGCATATTGCAAAAATTACGTAAGTTAAAATGCAATTCTCTTGCTGTATATTTAAAACTATTTGACGCGCAGATACAACCCATTGTTCAGTATGGTGCTGAATTGTGGGGGCTAAGTAATGCTGCACACTTTTGTGAAAAAGTACATCTCTTTGCTCTGAAAAAGTTTTTAGGAGTTCAGTTACAAACACCGAATGACCTTGTGTATGGTGTGACAAATAGATACCCTGTTTACATAAATTCTGCCGTTAGGTGCATGCACTACTGGTTAAAGTTGACAAGAATGGATGAGTCAAGATTACCGCGAAAAGCATATAGAACATTATTTGAGTTAGACTCTCGTGATAAGACAAACTGGGCGTCTGACATTCGCTGTAAGTTATACATGTTTGGTTTTGGTTATGTGTGGTTAAACCAAGGTGTTGAGGGAGTGGAACAGTTTATTGCTGACTTTAAAGAAAGACTTGTACTTTGCAGATGGCAAGAATGGGATTTTCATGTCAAGAATAGTGACAGATTTAGTGTATATAAGACTTTTTGCACAATGGCAATAGATAAAATGCATTTAACGTTAAATCTAGACAGACATATCAAGATTATTACAACAAGATTCAGACTGGGTATTTCAGATATTGCTGTACATAGATGTCGATACAAACAACATACCCCTGTTGATTTGATTTGTCCATTGTGTAAAGAAGAGAAAGAAGATGAAGTGCATTTTGTTCTGTGCTGTCCTTCACTAAACGAAATAAGAGAACGTTATATACTTTGAAATACTACAGATTTCCAAGTCTTTTCAGATTAAGCTTACTTCTAGCTTCCAATAATGAACGAACAACTATAAATCTGTCCATTTACCTATACAAAGCATTTAAGTTAAGATCTGTTCTTGTTTCTTAATGTAAAGCATTGAATCAGTTTTTGAACGTGTAAAATATCGAATGATTTTCAGATGCACCCCTTCACGAGGGGCAATGGCCTATTTGTGAATAAAATATCCGTATCCGTATCCGTATCCGTATCTCTTTCTCTCTCTCTCTCTCTCTCTCCACACACACACACACACACACACACACACACACACACACACACACACACACACACGCGCACACACACACACACATGAGACACACACACACACACACACACACACACACACACACACACACACACACACACACACATATATATATATATATATATGTGTGTGTGTGTGTGTGTGTGTGTGTGTGTGTGAGAGAGAAGAGAGAGAGAGAGAGAGAGAGAGAGAGAGAGAGAGTCTTTGGGATCGTCTCTGGACATAGACATGTTTCATAGGGAAAAGTCCATGATAATGTGACAAAATCACTCCATTTCACCATAGACGTGCACAATTCCTCATCTGATGCCTCTCTGTCACTGCAACTGGCACGGGCGGAGGGCAAAAGTATTGCGAATCAAGGGAAAGGCTTAAGACGGGGAGAGATGAAGGCAAAAGGAGACAAGGGCCGGCCAGTAAGCAACTACAGAACGTCAGTCAGACGAACACACACAAAGGACATACAAAATTGGAAACACAATACTAAGTTTCCACTTTTAAAAAAAAGAAAAGGTTTATGGAAAGTTTCTTGATCTGTGTCAATACCCCCTCCCCATCCGCCTACTACACCTCTGCTTTTTTTGTTACCGCTGCAACATCACTGGTTGGCAACAAAATACTGACATCGCTTTTCAGTCCTGAATGCTCTCTCCCCCTCCCCCCCCCCCCCAACACACACACATATGCACACACGTACTCACTCACAGAGAGAGAGAGAGAGAGAGAGAGAGAGAGAGAGAGAGAGAGAGAGAGAGAGAGAGAGAGAGAGAGAGAATACTCTCGTCGAAACGGAACGGTATCGTTCCCTAGAATGTACCGATGAACACTTTCGACACACACATCAATGTGATTAGAGTTCACTCATCCATGTGGAAAAGTGGCCATGCGAATGACGCAGTCGCCTGTGATACCAGAGATTTAGGAGGTCCGAGGTTCAAGACTCGCTGGGTGGGTATTTCTTTTTACTCGACTACTTCCGTTATTTTGTTTTAATTGTTTATTCATTTATTACCATTTTACTATGTCATGTTTCGTGAGACTTCACTGGCATTGCCTCCAACTGCTCATTTTCAATCGCTGTCCACAGCCACATCCATGTTTGTCCAGTGAGAGCCCTGGTATTGACGATGCACAGGGAAAGGCAATGTCAAGCCATCATGAGGCAACCTACTTTGTCAGGCCAAGTTATGGGACGTGAATGTTAGAACAAAGAATACGCTCATTTGAAGGAAATAAATGTCAACAATTTTCATCGGTTTTAGTCGTACTCACAGTGGCGTGATCAAGAAGAAAAGTCAATAAATCTTAGACGCATTTGAAACTTGTCACATGGACTCGTTCTTATTTATAACACTCAGGAGAGAGAGACTAATATGAAGACATCACATACCATACATGACAGTAATGAACAAGATCACGAGAACGATGTTAGTCTGTGATGTAATGTACAGAAAAGAAAAATGTATTCAGTAGTGAAAAAAACACATTCACGAAAACCTCAAGTTAATATGAAATTGGCCAGGTCAACAAAAGGTCATTAAAACAGACGGCGATGCTTCCAAACAATCGAAAGCAGTTTAGTCTGTGTAGATAAACGAACGAATGTTCGATTAAGAAAGGTACTGTCTGGCTATTCATGTACAGGTACGGTTTTTTTCAATTCTCACCCAACTCTGTCTGGTTCTTCCACTTTGCTGCATTTCAATATACAAATATCTGGAAATTATGTTATCTTTCCCAAAATGTCTCCAACACTTTCAGACGATGTTGCTGTCTAATACAGAATAGGAAATATTACAGTGTCAAGCAAAAGTCAAAGTAGATGGTTCTTCACCAAATACAAAAGTGTCTGCCCATATCCTTGAACTAGCAACTTCATGGATTCTTTCCCATTCCCTTGGTTTTGTTCTGACGAGGTAGTCATGGTCAAGTTGATTCATTTTCTCTCAAAACCCCTCCTCTTCCTCTAAATGGCAGACTTTCCTTAACGACCAGAGACCCGACCCCCCCCCTCCCTCTCTCTCTCTCTCTCTCTCTCTCTCTCTCTCTCAGAAACAGGTCTTTTATGCTCACACACACACACACACACACACACACACACACACACACACACACACACACACACACACACACACACACACATCCTTCCTCTAGATTATGTCTTCAAAGGCTCTCACTAAGCGACAAGCAATTAGAATTCTACAGAAAAGTCACAACACTTAATTCCTTTACACAGTACACTTATCTTGTCTTCCTGCCATGAACGACTGATGCATTTGTTTTTGCGGGAATAATTTTCCTGTTTGAATACACATGTTCCCTGCAGGCAGCAACACATCTTTTGTCCCTTTTCCAGGTGATGTCTTGAAGAACTGACTTCATTTGGCAGCATCCAAATCACGTGTGTAAAACTGAGGCGAAAACAAGCATGAAAATAAAAGATGGCCTTCTTCTCTTCTGGTATTGGTAGTAACAAAAAGGCCAGTCCGTTGGGAGGGACGGCGATGGGGCTACTTCATTCTTTCCCAAACAAAATCCTCCAGCTCCCGCCCTGAGCCCCTCTCCTAGCTTGTCACCTCGACACTGCTGCCATCCTGGCATCCGTCACTGGACATCTGCCCGGTACGTGTCATGTAATCAACAGAGACAGGCACCTGCGAGCAATTTTTCTTCAAATTAACAACATTAACAGGGTGTGCCTGGGGTGCAGGAATTTTTGGCGCGCAGACCTGTGCTATAAAGATTATTCAGAAAAGAAATGTATCTCTGTATTTTCTTTTCACTGGTGGCATGCATATGTTTGGGATACGTTTTCCTTACCAATGTTGTTTATGTTTGGATAAACATCACTGCAGTGAAAAACACGTTCTGAGATCGTTCAAAGTACTGGTACGCTACGTTGCTTATTACTGGCCATTTCACATTTGAAGCAAACAAATAGTTTTTAGCTTGTTCATTCATTTAAATGCATATTAATCATAGAAACGAAATGATTAAATACAAAAAAAGAAAAGAGGCCAGGACATCAATCTAGGTCTGAGCAAGTTTTCAAACAGAAGATTACCGGAGAACATCAGCTACAACACTGAAATCCTTGAAATACTAAACCCAATTCAGGTCTTACGTATTTTTTATTCAAAGACGTAATGTGGATAAAACAGAATTCTCATTAAAACGAGCTATAACCCAGACAAGAAGAAAATGACAAATAAGCAGAAAACAATTTTATTTCCTTATCGATCATTTCAATAACATTTCGATAAAAAAGTGAACCTGCCGGTAATCAAATGTAACAAAAACAAAATAAATAACTTCAAACACAAGAGAAGAAGAGACTAAATCTTTTCCCTGCTTATTGATCACGTGACATGATTTGGATCGTGGCATTTAAAGATTGATGGCAGTGGGTTTTGGTGAGGTATCATTATTTCAACGAAGATAAAGACTGTTGGCTACGGTTTGTGGACATTCCTTCTCTCTCTCTCTCTCTCTCTCTCTCTCTCTCTCTCTCTCTCTCTCTCTCTCTCTTCTCTGTGTGTCTCTGTCTATCTGTCTGCCTGCCTGTCTGTCTGTCTGTCTGTCTGTCTGTCTGTCTGTCTGTCTGTCTCTCCACCTTTTTACCTACCACTTCCTCCATCCTCTGTTTCTTTCTTTCCCATCACTACTATGCCAAACGAAGCAGTGCTTTGTTATCCTGTATTACCCATACGTAAAAATCGGAGTGTCTATGGAAGCCAAACAGCTGATTGTTTGGAATCTCACAGAGAATAAAAAAACAGACTATGCACGTCCTGGAACTCGTGACTTCAATCCCGTGGTCAATCTCGTTTTCTGTGTTGTCTAGCTCAGCAGTCCAGCTCACGATTAGCTCTCCCATCTTCACGAAAAGACGAAAAGACAGACCTTCTACTTCATGACAACACCCACTGCCATGTTTTCTTCATCTCATCTTTCCTCTTTTTGTCTTCCTCCTGCCAACCATCCTTTCCGCCCTCTTTCTGTCTACGTCTACCGTCGTCCTCCTTCTTCAATGTGACAGACATTCTAAATATTGACCAGCCCTACGCCATTTAATTTCCCGAACACCCTTTCCCTTCTTCTCTTCCATTTCTTTTCTCTCACCCTACAGTTACATCTAACATCGACTAGGGAAGTATCGGCCATCGTGGAGTTAAAACGCCAGTAAACGCTTCCCATGATGATGTTATCTCGCCGCATGCGCTGGCCCCAGACACTGGTAGAAACAACTTCATTTTACGGCGCCACAGTCTAATATCTACAACAGTTATCACTGTCTGTGACCTATTTTCCACGCTGTCAATGACCTCAGTAAAGGTCTTGCCCCCTGAAAAGCCTTGGAACAAGAGGCTCCCTTTTCTTCCCTGATTTGTCCCCCATTTTTCTCTCATTTCTCTCTTTCAGACCAGCATGGTTCACATCGTAATATTTATCACAATTATCAACTTTTGGCTGCGCAATAGTTAAGATTATATTCAGGTGGTATGTATGTGTGATGATAACTAACGACTGACATTTTTATCAACGGTGTTCACAGGAAGTGTAGTAGCGTTCGTTATGAACAGACTGTAAAATTATAAATGTTAGTACACTGGTGTGCAATACAAATGACAAAAAGGACATTTGACAAGGTGGGAAACTTGCTCCGCAATATACGAGGGATGGGTTCGAATCTGAAAAGCGTCTGATTCGTGATGTGTGAGCTGATCAGGATAGGTGGAGGCCTGCACTAAAGGTACCGGAATCCACCTTAGCATTTCCTGGGTCATGGAAACAAAACAAAACAAACAAACAAATTGTGTAGCGAGACACCTGGATACAAGATGAGAACAAACATATCCCATTGCGCAATGACACGCCGTTCTGAATATTCTGAAAGCAGAAGTATGATTGCACATGTGTATGTCACAACACCTGTTCAAAGTATTGGTAATTGACTGTTCTTGATTGCCAATACAACAGTGCTTTTGGGCATGGCTGTATGAATGGCAATTATGGCTCGAAGAATATGTACCAACTATATGTTTTACTAAATACTTATGCAATTAATTGTGTGTAGGTGTTTTCATAACATTTGAGACCCATTTGACAACGGATAAAATTAACAAGATAATGTTTGCACATCGTAAACGAGCATTCTAACGATGACAAATACCAAAGAGGTTTTGTTTAAAAAACATTCCAAGCACCCTATTCATTCCACAACTGGCAATCAGAAATATAGTGGTTTTGTTTTCATAAAGATGGAAAGGCCTATGGTTCTCTTGTTTTAATACCATTTTAATCTTGAACAAAATGCTGTCTAAATTAGCACGAGTCCGTTGACACATTGCCGTTACCACATACAACCAAATCACAGATATATAAAGCCTGCTCTGAAACCTGTCACTCTAATATTTCACCAATCTAACAACAACAAGAAACAAAAAAAATATCTGATACTGAAGAGATTTGCTGCTTCCTATAGCTGTCCTTACAGAGTTAGGCAAAACCTAATGTAGGCGACTCTATCAAAGAAGAAGAAGAAGAAGAAGAAGAAGAAGAAGAAATTATAGACAGAGCATCATGTCCACATCCCTGAATTAACAAGTTCTTTACAGCCGTTTTCCTGTGTCATCTGGCTCATTAGGTCAGCTTAAGATGATTCATCATTTTTATTTTTTCCACGCCTTCCCGTAAATGACAGGCTTTACAGTTCTTGACCAGAGGCTTATCTACTCCCAGGAATGATTTTCACGTCGTCCCTATCAGTTTTCTGCTTTTCGTCCGTCACCCTCCTTTGTATATTAAAACAAAACCTTGACTGAAGCTACCACACTTACTTAATCTAACTGACTCACTCTTCTTTTCCTTCCCTTCTCCCTCCATCCCTACACACATGCGTCGCCCCTATTCACTCAGTTACCAACTACTGGCTGGTTGACCACTATGAAGCTAACTTTCCTCAGTCCCAAACTCTGCCTAGAAAGCCACGGTACAGCTGCCTCTCACAGCTCCAGACTCTCGCACAGCTGACTTCATTTTGCAGCAGCATGGTCACATGTCTACCACAGAGCCAAACGAAAAAAAAACCAACAACACTTGGATCAATATTAACGGGGGGGGGGGGGGGGGGGGGGGGGGGGGGGGGGGGGGATATTTTTTGTTTCACAATCCTGCCCTGTAAAGACAATTCAAATGGCTTCATATCAACTACTTCTTTGGCGTTGTTCTTTTGCAAACTCAAAGCAGCAGTGGGACGGTTTTGATCAACGACGCTCTTTATTCCATAGTTAATGTCATTCCTGTTGTGATAAACCTCACAGCAAAGAAAAGGAAGTACTAAGATGGCTCAGAATAGTGATGTGGTGGGTTGTTTAAGCTTTGTTTTGATACATTTTCATTTTGCAAATCCTTACAAAACTATCTTATTGTTTGTGCTTGTTAACATATTCATTTGAATGAAAAACAAAGACATACGGTGTCATTTATGAGCAAAAAAAAACACACTGCTTCTCAAACCTTGCTTAAAACAAATCAAAACAGATTTAGGAGACAACAGACGATTACCAAAAGGACGAAAGGAAATATTCTGAGGTTCTTTGAAGACTGGTCTCAAGTCACTCTTTCCTTTAGTTTTATTTGAAGGATTAAACATGAGTCTCGTAATCAAGTTTTCGTCTGATGACGACCAAGCATGAAACACGTTTCTTTCCCTTAATCTTTATCACGTTAATTCCTTTGATAAATGGGAGCGTGGAGGGAATAGAATAGAAACAATTTATTAGGGAATGACGCCTGAACACGGAATGGAAGAGAAAGAACTAACTGATTCTTCTCTCGCTTATCGATTATTTGATGGCTTCTAAACCTTGGCACAGAAAGATTGAGCAGGTGATTTTATTTGAGTTTGTAAAAGGAAAATTGTATACTGCCATCTAGGTTTTGCAAACATCCCCTTTTGTATTTATGCACACACACACACACACACACACACACACACACACACACACACACAACACACACACACACACACACACACGGGCGTGCGCACTCATGCACACATGAGAGAGAGAGAGAGAGAGAGAGAGAGAGAGAGAGAGAGAGGGGGGGAGAAATAGAGAGAGAGACAAAGACAGAGAGAGAGACAGACAGACAGACAGACAGACAGACAGACAGACAGACTGACAGACAGAGACAGTGAGACTTTTTCCTCACTTTAGATGTTATGCCCATTGCCTTGTTTCCATCTGCTTTCCCCCTCTCTCCCCTTTCATGCTTTGACACCACACCTAAATCTGTACCATGTTGTCATAGCACATAAAGACACTAGAGTCTGAGGAATGGTAAGACCTGTCACATCACGGAACTCCACATTCTGAATCCTGCGGTCAGACTGTTTCCTTTTGAGTGGGGTTCTAGGAACGGCAATTATTGATCACGAATCTGTATATCTATTTCTTTTATCAAGTATCTATATAACTAATTGTTTGTAGTTGTTATTCACTGAGAACCATTTAACAATAGGATAAATAAGAAAGATAATGTTTTCACACTGAGAACATGTATTTTGCAATTAAATATACAAAACAGATTTTGTTTAATCGAAGGGCGAATCACCTGTTCTCATTCATGTTGGTAAAGTTTCCAGAGACCCACTTATTGTATACCCAGGTAATCAGAGATTAATGCTTTTGTTGCCGTAAAAGGCTGACGTGAAAGGTGTTCTTTTGTTTTAACATCATGACTTTATCCTTGAACAAATGCCGTCTTTGCTCAAAATTCGTGGACACCTTAGCATTGCCATATTCAACCAAAACACTAACATATAAAGTTTACTCTAAAATATGTCACTCTAATGTTTCAATTTAATTTCAAAAACACCATTATTTTGATAGTGAAGTGGTTCGCAGCAGCCTATAGGAGACCTTACGGAATCAGGCTAAACTTAGTGAAGCAGATTCTCGACAACAAAAATCATAGACAGAGAGACCTGTCCAAACCCTGAAGCAGAGAGTCCTTTACAGCCATTTCCCATCAGTTCAGCATACGATCATTTATCATTTGCATTTCCTACACCCTACCACTTAAAGAATTTCACGCCCTCCCTATCCATTTTCCACACTTTCTCCCCCTCCTCTCTCCAAATGACAGTCATTTAAAAACCAAAATCCCCCACATCTAGTTGGTCTACTTGGCTCACTGTTCCCCCCCCCCACTCCCCCTGCACTTTTCCCCGATTCATGCAGCTATCAACTAACTATTTTTTCTCAGTCCCAAACTCTTTCTAGAAAGCTGTACTACAGCTGCCTGTTCCACCTTCAGAGTCTCGCAAAACTGATTTCGTTCATTTTACACCTGCAGATCAAGTGTCTACGACAGAGCCAAATAAGAACAAAAATATCAGGTCAATATTGATTGGGGGTGGGGGTGGTTATGGGATGACAGGGGTGAAATATTTTTGTCACGCAGTCCTGCCCTGTAAAGGCATCAAATGGCTTCAAACCGATGTACTTTTTTTTGGTATTATCATTTTGCTAACAGGTAGTAGTAACGCTTCTTGGGGACAGTTTTGATTAACGTCACTCTGTATCCGTCAGTTCTCCGACAGATGCAATTTTCTGATTTGATAAACCTCACCGCAACGAAAGGGAAGCTCTAAGATTGCTCGGAATAAAGGTATGATATATTTGTTTGCAATTTTTTCATATTGCAAACCCTTGAAAAACTATTTTATTGTTTGTATCTGTTTACTGATTTATTTGAACGAAAAGGAAAGACACGAGGTGTTGGAAAATACACAGCTTCACAAATCTTGGTTAAAAGAAAACAAAAGATTTATTTAATCAAGAATCACTATTGGAAGGACAAAACGTAATAGTCTTAGATTTTCTGAAGACTGATTTTCAATGACTTATTCATTTAGTTTTTATTTGAAGAATTAGACATGATTTATATGGAAATTTGCCATAAGCAAGATTTTGTCTGATGACGACCAAGCATGAGCTGCAAGGATTTCTTTTCATTCTTATTCGTTATTTCGTTAATGTATTAACCATTTTTATAGATGGAGCTTGGAAGAAAGAGAGTAGAAACAGAAGTTTGGTAAATGACGTCTGAACATATAATGGAAGAGAATAAAAGAACTAACTGATTCCACTTTGAATTATTGATTACCTGGCAGTAGTGCAAGAGATGGATTGAGCAGATGATTCTTTCTGAGTATGTAAAAAAGGAAACTGGATACAGCTATCTGGGTTTGGAAACACTGCTGTTCTCATTTGTGCCCCCCCCCCCTTATACACATCTCACACACACGGGTACGCATGTGCGTGTACGCACACATCCATCCCAATCGCCTCGTCCCAACCCACATAGAGCGTTTCTCTAAGATTAAATTGTGTGATCATTGTCCTTTTCCCATCTGCTTCCCTCTCACCCCCTTCGGGCTTTGACACCACAAATCAAACTATACCATGTTTTATCCCTTACCCACAACTAACATACTGGAGTCTGGGGAGAGAAACCATAGACCACTCACATCATGGAACTCAAGATTCTCAATTCTGCGTTCAGACTGCTTGTCTCGATTTATCTGGTACAGTGGTCCATCTCATGATTACTCACCACCTCCGCCATCTCCACAAAATAATCGACCTTCCACATCCTAACACGACCCAGGCTGTTTTCCCTCTCTCCACACCACTGTCATTCCCCCTCTCACTTCCATCCTTACCCCCTGTCTCTTCCCCCTCTCTTTCTCTTTTTAGCCTGTCTATATCTGTCTGTCTGTCTCTGTCTTTCTCCCTCGGCTGACATTTTCGATCTTGACCAACTCCAACGTATTACATCTTCAGACCACCCTCTCTTTTCATACGTTCCCTTCATTTTGGTTCTCATTTCTAAAATCTTGCCCTGCAGTCAGTCAGTGACGTCTTCCCCTTCGGGGGATTTCACTGTACTGGCTGTAACTCTTCCCCCGGTGCCGTCATCTTCCCTCTGTTCCAGTCTAGGCACTGGAAGAAATAACCTGGCCTCCTGCGTATGCTCCATCAGAACAGCACCACTGAACACAACTGAAGTGACACATAGCAATTGCTATAGCTCCTCTGCAGGCTAACCTCACGAAATAGACAATGACTACTCCCTGTTTATTGCTGATGCCCGGGTTTCTTCGGGACAAGCCAGGGTGTGGCTGTGGACAGGAAACCGAAATGAGAGTAGTGAGTCAAGGGGTTAAGGCCACTAATGTGGCTCAGTAGATTACACAGATGAAGAATGTCGCTCAGTATATGACATAGGTGAAGAATGTTGCTCATCAGATTACACAGATGAAGAATGTTGCTCAGTAGATTACACAGATGATGAATGTTGCTCAGAAGACACATGCGAAGAATGTTGCACATCAGATTACACAGATGAAGAATGTTGCTCAGTAGATTACACAGATGAAGAATGTTGCTCAGTAGATGACACAGGTGAAGAATGCTGTTCAGAAGATTACACAGATGAAGAATGTTGCTCAGAAGATGACACAGGTGAAGAATGCTGCTCATCAGATTACACAGATAAAGAAAGTTGCTCAGAAGATTACACAGATGAAGAATGTTGCTCAGAAGATTACACACAGACGAGGAATGTTGCTCAGAAGATTACACAGGTGAAGAAATACCATTTAATTTATATTAACAAATATCTGTTTACACCATGTACTTATGTAGATTATTAATGAACACGGCAGGTCTCACTCAAATCCATGCACTTATACTGTTTTATCGCTTTAAAACGCCGATAGCGTCCACTACATTAACCATGTTTTTAATCTCTCGCA
>CM065720.1:51662145-51689645 GCA_033310375.1 Conus canariensis
TCATTACTACTTCTTCTTTTTTTTTTTAGTAGATTAGGCTTAATCAATGAAACCCTTCAAAGATACTGTTTAGTCATTCATTATTTGCATCTCCTTTTGTGAAGTCAGGGCTGCTTAAGAATCTTTACCCATGGGTATGTAGACTACACTGACACACTGTCCACATTTCAGCTCCAGGAAGAAACTACAGGCAGCAAACGTGCATATACTTCCTGTGTCGTCAAAGTTGCCAACACAATCATCACCTGCATGCTTCCCCTGCGTTTACTAAAATGACTAGCAGAGATGAATTAAGAGGAATCCGGGCGGTTAATATGTAATAGACACCTTTGCACCAAAAGGATATACTAGGATCTTTCACTATGTGATACTCCATGAAAGCTCGTTGTCATAGAACGCACCCTGAGGCTGGACGCATTATCTTGACGAGCCAGCCACAGTGGCAGGGGTCTAGACGGGAATAAAACAGTGTTGCCCGCGGGGATCATTTCCTTTTCATGGAGCAGACACTCCCCCTCCAGCCACTTTGATACCTCTACAATCTGAGAGCTGCAGTTAAACGGGATTTACATCAAAAAGTAAAGTACTTCTGGCTAGGGAAGGTACAGAGCGACATGAGCTCGGGGTGAGACGAGTAGGAAGAGGTGGGGGAGGAAGAAGAGGTGGAGGAGGCGCGAGCTTGTTCCCTTATGAAATGTGGTAGGTCTTTGCAACGTACCATGGTAGTTCTCCACAACCTTCCTTGCTAGATCTGAACCTAGTTTGTTAGCTTTGAACTTGCTTTGGCAGGTCTCCCAAACTAACTTTCGCTGGACCCTTTTCTTTGTTGGTGTTGGACTCTTGTTATCAAAGAATAAGCAAAACCACCATGGGGCAGTGGGCAGCATGCCGGACAGACTTGGAGGCTATGTGTTTGAAGCTCATCAGAACTAACATCATCAGTTTAGGATTTTTCGTCCGGATCTTGTCATCAGCAAGGGATGTGTGAAGGGGAAGGGAGCAATTGGGGTGGGATGGGGGAACAAGGGTGTGAACAGCATGGGGGTGGGGGTGGAGGTGGCGGCAGATTCGAGGTAGGTGGGGATGCTTGCCATAGGCGACTGACTCCCCAACCCTCCCCCTTCCTTTCACCATAAATATCAAGTCCCTCTTTGCATGTATTAATCTCATCCCCAATGCTGCCAAACATCTTCAGGATGCTTTGCATTACAAGTAGTTAGAGAGACTGTATTTTACAGTACATTTTTTTTCTACGGACTTTCTCGCACATTGTTCCTTGCTACTCTCTCTCCCCACCCCACCCCATTCTTCCACACTCCATACACCCATTCCTTGCAGCTGACGAACTGCAGCTCATTTGTCCCCTTTCTTCCATCCACCCCTTGTCCCTGCATTAAATTCATCGCCTTTGCTGCAACGCACCAACATTTTGCTGTGCAGTACTAGCGGCCTAACAATTTGTTTATTACATTATTTTTCTTTTTACTGCATTTTCTGTTTTGTATGGACGTTCTAACACATTGTTCCCTGCTACCCACCCTTCACCTTTCCATCCACCCCATGCCTCCTACATTTTATCTCCACTCCCCTTCTGCACACAGTCATACTTCCCACATGGATGACAATATCCAGCTGAATTCTCACCCTCCTCCAATCCCCCTCCCACCCCTCCTGCTTCTCTCTGTCTCCCCATTCCAGTTAACGAAAATTTTATGCAAATCCGTGTCTATTCAGTATGGCCTTACTGATGACAAATTAAAAAAAAAAACACTGAAGAATGTATGTGTGTATTTATATAAAGCATTCAAAAGGCGTGTGACTGCAGTTAAAGAATGTGAATGTTAATATTGAATTATATGTTTGTTGTACTCCGTAGTCAAAAGATGTTGAAATATGTCATTATTACGTTGATGTATCTTTTCTTCTTTTTCTTTTATTGTCGTTAATGTGACATTGTATATAGACCCCCCCCCTCCCCCTCCCGTTCAGTAGGGGCTGTGGCCTGCACTGAATAAACCATTTTCCATCCATTTCCCATTCCAGTTATCTGTCTCAGGAAATATCCTCAGTTTCTTTCTCTCTTCACGAGCTGTCTGTGATTGTTTCATGCATTTCGTATGTCTACTGTGTGTGATGCCAACATACTGGTCGAACATTTGCTTCTCTGTTTTGTATTGTGTGTTTAATGAGCACCCGATTGCACTCTAATGCGTGTATTTATGTGTATTTCGGCTTGACAGTAACGCTGCAGTCAATCTCATGTTGTTTTTGCCCCCTTTCTGGGCACTTCGTTTTCACCTCTTCCAGCTGTGTCAGTTTAAAAATTTTAGCTGTCCTGAATTTTTTTCATCTTGCCTGAAGAAGACCTAAGAGGTCCAAACGCATTGTGTTATGTCTTGTCACGTGTTTGTTCCTGTTTTTGGCGGATTCACTAAGATTTCGTCTTATAATTTATAGTTTTAAGTTGTTCACCAATAATATACACGTCAGTATATGCAATGAACCTGATAAATTGCCCGTAAAACAAAATGTCACGTATATCCTGGAACTATGGCTTCTTCAACCCTATGTTCAGACTATTTTCTGAGTTCTCTGGCTCAATCGTCGATTTCGTTATTGCTCACTTCCTCTTTAGTTTCCTAAAAATGACAGGCCTTCTACATCCTGACAATATCCACCGCCACCTATTTTTCTCTCATTTTCCCGATCGATTCTTTCCAATGCTACATGTCTGTGTCTCCCTCACTCTGTCTTCATTTTCTGTTTCTTTCAACACAGATTGCACCCCATCCACTTTGCTTCAATGAATATTTATGAAGTAATGTTTTCATGGACTTTGATGGTGTCTGGTGACACATACGTTGATATTTAGCATTTTCCATATTCTAGCACAAAAAGTTACATGGAAAGTTACTCTATCAGTTCTTACTATTGCTTATTCTGGCGTAAAAATCATTTTCTAGAATCCATTGACCTGAAACAACGGATCAAGGATCAGCGCAGCATTATTACCTCAAAACTTCCAGTGAATATGAACACAGAAGTTAATGTTGACAAATCGTTTGCTATTTATTATCTAACGCGTTATCATAGGGTGTAAAACGTTTCTAGTGGTATAAATGTTAATATGGAGAACTTTTCACATCTCATCACACACACACACCACACACACACACACACACACACACACACACACACACACACACAACACACACAAAACACTGCATGGGAAGTATCTCTTAATTCTAACCTATTATTGCTTTCGCTGGTGGAATAAAATAATTCTTTTGTGAAGATCTGCGTTCTCTCGTGTGCCCCTTTTATTGTTATTGTAACTATGTAGTTGTATGTTGCGTTCAGATTCTTTGACAGACAGGAAATTAACGCATTTCTGGAAGAGTGAAACCAATACTTTAGCGTAGTTGCCTATGTTACATGCTGATGTGACCACATGCCGATGTGACCACATGTCGTTGTGACCGAATGGCTTATAACATGTAGTCACATCGGCAAGTCCACCATTCTTTGGTAAAAATACTGAAAATCATGGTCACAACGACACTTGATCACAACGACACTAGGGCACAACACTTGGTCACAACGACACTTGGGCACATCACTTGGTCACAACGACACTTGGACAACACTGTCACAACGACACTTGGGCACATCAACTTGACCCCGTTGACTGTTGACAAAAACATCCCATTTTTCCTTTACACAGCGCATTTGATGTTCTCATGCTACTGCTCAGTAACAAGTCTACAAAGAATAAGGAAATATATCAATGATGAAAAGGTCAGATCTCCAACGACATTGCACCAAACCTAAAGTTAAAATGGAACTGGCCTGGTCATCAGAAGGTCTTAAAACAAAAAGCACTGACTTCCAGTCGATAGTATTTTAGTCTACGTAAACAAATCAACGCTAACTTGATTAAAAAAGCTAAGTTTATCATGGCGAGCATTGCTAATGGAAACGTGCTCGTCTGTTTGGAGCACGTTTTCATTAGCAATGTTCGTCATGATAAATATCACTTCAGTGAAAACTAAGTTCTAAGATTTTCAATAGGTCGACATAACATGTTTCCTTTTACAATTCAGTTTGATTATTTCACAGTACAAGGCCATCAAAAGGCAAACTGATATTTATTTTTCAACTTATTTTTTCATTTGAATGTACATGAATGAAAGACAAGTTAAATTAAAAAAAAAAGCTCATCAACTTCTGTGAGACAAAGTCTTTCAAACAGAAGATTATCAGGGAAAATAGCAACGATTGTGAAATCTTTAAGGCTGGTCGAAAATCAGATCTAATGTAGTGTTTATTAAGATATGAAATTGATAAAAAAGAATTATCATCAAAGCGAGCCATAACTCAGACAAAACAAAATGATGAATGAGCTTGAAACAACTTTGTTTCCGTATTATTCGTTTCATTAAGCCTTGGATAAAAATATAAACCTGCGGGTAATTGGATATATATAAGAAAAATATCAGTGAATGACGTCAAACACAAGGGAAGCAGAAACTAATCCTTTTGTCTCGTTATTGATCACCTGGCGTGATTTGTATTGTGGCATTCAAAGATTGATGGCAGTGGATCCTGGTGAGGTTGTTTATTTGAATGAAGAGAAACAAACACAGACTGTTAGCTACAGTTCATGGATATTGCTTCTCTCTCTCTCTCTCTCTCTCTCTCTCTCTCTCTCTCTCTCTCTCTCTCTCTCTCTCTCTCTCTCTCTCTCTCTCTCTCTCCACGTCCTCCGTCTTCTGCTTCTCTCTTTCCCACTATTACATTAGAAGCGTTTTATTATCTATAATAATAATAATAATAATGAATACTTATATAGCGCCTATTCTCGGCTGGAGACCAAGCTCTAAGCGCTTTACAATCAACACTCGCTTACACAACGGGCTGCCTACCTGGGTAGTGCCGACTGAAGAGCTGCCAGCTGGGCTCGTCTTGTTCATCCAGTCAATATCGTTCAATATCGTTCACTTAGTTTCTTTACTTCCTTCATTCTTTCCATTTCTTACGCAGGGTGCATGCTGTGTGTAACGTGTCATCCATACCAACGGCCAAACTGGCCTACTCTTCCGAAAGTTGGTGATGGGATTTTACGTGTGTGCAGATATTATGCGTGCGTTCACACACGGAACCTCGGTTTATAGTCTCATTCGAAGGACTGTATGGGAAATGGAGTCAGAACTAATGTTAACTCCGAGGGAAAAATCCCCCTGTACCGAAACGCCCCGGCGGAGATTCGAACCCGCAACCCCAGGATCACCAAGATTACGAGTCAGGCGCTCTACCAACTGAGCTATTCCGGCAAAATCACAGCGTCTACGGCAGTAACAACAGCTGATTCCTTGAAATCCACAAACAAGAGAGACGGACTACATCATAAACTGGTGACTTCAATCCCGTGTTTGGACTGTTTTCCTGTGTAGTTGAGCTCACGATGATGTTTCCCACTTTCACCTTCTACATCCTGACAACACTCACTACCATCTTCTGTCCATCCCCACGGCTTTCTTGTTCCCTCCTTTGTCTTTCTCCCGCCAATTTACCTGTTTCTCTCTCTCTCTCCGTCTGAGTCTGTCTTCGTCTTCCTCCCTCAACGTAACAGACATTCTAAATATTGACCAGCTCTGCGCCATTAAATCTCCAGACACCTTTTCTCTTCTTCTCTACAGTTACATCTTACATCAACCGGGGAAGTATATTCCATCGTGACGTTAATTTGCCAGTACAAGTCGGAAGCGTTTCCTGCGATGCTGTTTTCCTTCTGCGTGCCCTGGCTCCAGACAGTGGTAGAAATGACTTCAATTTACAGCATCACGGTCTAATACCTATAACATGTATCTGTGTATACGACCTATTTTCCATTCTGGCAATGACTTCAGCAATGGCCTTGTCCCCTGAAAAATGTTGGAACAAGAGACTCCCTCTCCTTCCCTAATGTGTCTCCAATCTCCCTCGGTTTTCAACTTTCACACCAGCATGGTTCCCATTTCATATCTATCACACTCCTCAAGTTTCGGCTGAGCAATAGTAAATCATTTGTTCAGGTGGTACATACGTGTATTAATTTCTTCTGACTGTAATTCTGTTGATGGTGTTCAAAGACAATGAAGTAGCGTTCATTCTGAACAATTTTAACAACATAAATATTAGTATGATGGGGTGCAATACAAATGACAAACCAGCCAGTTGGCTGGGTAGAAAACGTGCTTCTCATATGAGAGGAATGGGTTCGAATCTCTGAAGTGTTTGATTCGTAATGTGTGGAATGGAACAGGGTGGGTGAAGGGCTGCACTTAAAATACCGGAATCCACCTGAACATTTGCTGGATCATGGAGACAGAAAAAACATCCGTTATGTAGCGAGACACCCAGAGACAAGATGAATACCAAGTTTTTCATATTGCCTAATGAAATGCCACTATGAGTAAAGCAGAAACATCATTGCTCATGTGTATGTCACGGTACACCCGTATGAGGTATTGGTTATGGTGGGTTTTTTTTTTCATTTCAATACAATATTTTGAGGCAGCGTTGAATGAATGTTAAATACAAATCCAAAATCTTTGTAGCTACATTTTTAACCAAATATCTGTGCAATTAATTGTTCGCAGATGTTTTTCACACTTGAGAACCATATAACAATGGTTCAAATAAACAAGATAATGTTTGCACACTTACAACGTGCACTCTAACAATTAGGAAAACCAAAAAGGTTTTGTCTTATCAAAGGGCGAAACACCTGTTCTCACTCTTACTGAAAAATGTTCGAAGGGCACTATTTATTGTACGACCCGGTAATCAATGATATAGCGCTTTTGTTTCCATACAGACTGGAAGTCACACGGCTCTTTTTGTCTTTGCACACAACTCGTGGACACATTGGCTTTGCAACATACAACCGAAACATTAATATGTAAAGCCTGCTTTGAAACCTATCGCTCTAATATTTCACTAAATTTGTTCAGAAAATACCGTCCGATACTGAAGAGATACGCAGCTTCCTATAGCACACCTTCTAGAGTCAGGCAAAACCTTGTGTTGGAGATTCTAAAGGGAAAAAAAAAGCAGAAGAAGAAGCATCATAGACAGAGCAGGCGGTCCACATCCCCGAAGTAATGAGTTCTTTACAGCCATTTTCCTGTACGCCTTCTTCCTTGCGCTGAACCCTGCGAAGTGATCTGAAGCGATCAAAGCTAAGTGAATTTTCGTTGTTTTATTCGTTTATGTCTCACCTGATGAAGACCTAAGAGGTCGAAACGCGTTGTGTTTCGTCTTGTGACTCGTTTGTCCACGTTCTCTGGGCGGTTCGCTAACATTTATTTAAGATTTGTTTAGATTTCTGCCTGCAGTCCTCTCGCTTTGTAACTAGATCCATTTTCCTGTGTCATCTGGTTCATTAGTTCAGCTCAAGATGATTCATCATTTTCATTTCCTCCACTTTTTCCTCTAAATGACAGGCTTTACAGTTCTTGACCAGTGGCTTATCTACTTCAAGAAGCGAATTTTTCGCCCACTCTCTCCCGTTTTCCGCTCTTCCACCCCCTCCATTCTCCAAACGACAGTCATTTAAAAAGATCTTGACCGAATCCACCACATTAATTTGATATAATTGGCTGATTCTTCTCTTCCCCCCCCCCCCCCAAACATACATACACTTCGCGCCTATTCACTCAGTTATCAACTACTGGTTAGCCACTGTGAAGCTAATTTTTCCAAACTCTGCCTAGAAAGCTGCAATCAGCTGCCTGTTCAAACTGCAGACAATCGCACAACTGACTTCATTTTGCAGCAGCATGATCAAGTGTCTACGACAGAGCCAAATGAAAAACAAAAATCAGGTCAACATTGCTGGGAAGGGGGGGAGGGGGGGGGGGACAGGGGTGAAATATTTTTCATCATGCAATCCTGCCCTTTAAAGGCAATCCAAATGGCTTCGAACCAATGTACGTCTTCGGGGTTATCCTTGTGCTAACTGGTAGTAGCGTTGCTTCTTGGGGACAGTTTTGATTAACGACGCTCGTTATCCCACAGTTAATGAAATTTTCTGTTTTGAAAAAAACCTCACTGGTATCAAAAGGAAGGTCTAGGATTGCTCACAATATTGATGTGGAAAGGATTTTCTTGCAAGGTCTTATTTTGATTTTTTTTTTCATCTTGCAATCCCTTGAAAAGATATTCCGTTGTTTATGTTCATTTACTTATTCATTTGAATGAAAAACAGCCACATGTTGCCTCATTGTGTGAGCAGGGAAATACATTGATTAACAAATTTTGGTTCAAAGAAAAAAGAACCTAAAACCAAAGATCTTGATCAGAAGGACAAAGGGAACTATTCTAAGATTCTTTGAAGAGTGATCTCCAATCACTCATTCATTTACATTTTACTTGAATGATTAAACATAATTCTCATGGAAATCACCTATAACCAAGATTTCGCCTGATGACCAAGCATGAAGCAGAAGGTTCTTTTTAGTTTCCTTATTCTGTGTTTCATTCATTCCTTTCCTAAATGGAAGCCTGAAATAGAATAGAAACAAAATGTTGGTGAATGACTCCTGAACACGAAACGGAAGACAATCAAAGACTAACTTATTGGTCCCTCAGATATTGATTACCTCACTGGTTTCAAACTCTTGTACAGAAAGATTGAGCAAGTGCTTTTATCTGAATATGTATAAAAAATGATACTGTTATCTTAATTTTGAAAATTTTTTTTTTCGTGTTTGTCCACATGCGCGTGCGCGCATGCGCTCACACACACACACACACACACACACACACACACACACACACACACACACACAAAACACACACACACCACACACAGACACACGCGCGCACGCGCGCACACACACATATACACGCACATAAACACACACACATACACACGCACATAAACACACACACACACACACACACACACACACACACACACACACACACACACACACATGTATATATATATATATATATATATATTGTTTTTTTTTTTTTCCTTTTTAAATTTTTTTTTTAGGTTCGCGTACATGAGCACAGAGAGAGAGAGAGAGAGAGAGAGAGAGAGAGAGAGAGAGAGAGAGAGAGAGAGAGAGAGAGAGAGAGAGATTTTCTTACTTTAGACTTTGTGCTCATTGCTCGTTTTCCATCTGCTTCTCCCCTCTCCCACCTTCACGCCTTGACACTCAAGAAACAAACAAACAAACGAACAATCAAACGGACAAAACAAACAAACAAACAAACAAAAATTTACGCCATGTTGTTACGTCTCACTCACAAAAGACAAACTAAAGTCTGAGTAGAGGAACGGTAGACCACTCACGTTATGGAAGTCAAGCTTCTCAATCCTGCATTCTATATACTGCCGATTGTGTGGCACTGTGGTCCATCTCATGATAACTCACCACCTCGGCCACCTCCGCAAAATGATCGACGTTTCCACATCTGAACACGACCCAGCCCGTCTTTAGTTTCCGCACACCAGTGTTTTTCCCTCCAGTCATCCTCACCCCCAAGTCCCCCTCTCCTTCCTTCTCTCTTTCTTTTTTTATCCTCCTCTACTTCTTTCAGTCTCTGTCTTTTCCCTTGGCTGACATTTTCGATCTTGACCAATTCCAACGCATCACGTCCTCAGACCATCCTCTCTTTTCATCCGTTCCCTTTGTTTTGGCTCTCACTTCTTAAATCTTGCCCTGCACTCCGTCAGTGATGTCTCGCCCTGTGGGGATGTCACTGTACTGGCTGTAACTCTTCCTATGGTGCCGTCATCTCCCCCTCTGTCCCAGTCCAGACACTAAAAGAAATAGCTTTATTTCCCGCCATCATGATCAAGCGCCTACAACACGACCAATGAAGCTGCAAATGTATATTATGATATTTCAACCCCTTCACCCTGTGCAGGAAGGGTCTTGATTTCTGGGAGTGTTCGAACAGTAGAACCTTGTTCATTCCACAATTGAGCCCCCTCCTTTTTACCCTCTGTCCCCTTCCTTTATCAATCATAGATCGACTGGTCTGGAATGTGACTGATGGTTCACAAGAGGAAAGAAGTAGCTTTTGTCATGAGCACACTTATCACAGTTACTACTTTGCAGTATTCTGGTTTCAGCCAGTTTATGATCAGCAGCATTTTTAAAATCGAGAAACAGTTTACACACACACACACACACACACACACACAACACACACACACACACACACACACACACCACGCACACACACACACACACACACACACGCACACACACACACACACACACACACACACACAACACACAATATATATATATATATATATATATATACAGCGCATCAAAGTCGCCAGTATCGGCAATTCATGGAGGGAGACGTTCACTTACTCTGGCTCCACGTCTTGTCAACTGTTGTCGTCAGAAGGGGGAGTTTTGGAAGTTGTATCCTTCATGTGTTCGATCAGAGCAGCACCACTGAACGCAGCTGAAGGAAGTTGTGGCCTGCATGTGTTCCATCAGAGCAGCACCACTGAACGCAGCTGAAGGAAGTTGTATCCTGCATGTGTTCGATCAGAGCAGCACCACTGAACGCAGCTGAAGGAAGCTGTATCCTGCATGTGTTCGATCAGAGCAACACCACTGAACGCAGCTGAAGGAAGTTGTATCCTGCATGTGTTCGATCAGAGCAGCACGACTGAACGCAACTGAAGGAAGTTGTACCCTGCACGTGTTCGATCAGAGCAGCACCACTGAACGCAGCTGAAGGAAGTTGTACCCTGCACGTGTTCGATCAGAGCAGCACCACTGAACGCAGCTGAAGGAAGTGTTACCCTGCATGTGTTCGATCAGAGCAGCACCACTGAACGCAACTGAATGAAGTTGTACCCTGCATGTGTTCGATCAGAGCAACACCACTGAACGCAGCTGAAGGAAGTTGTACCCTGCATGTGTTCGATCAGAGCAGCACCACTGAACGCAGCTGAAGGAAGTTGTACACTGCACGTGTTCGATCAGAGCAGCACCACTGAACGCAGCTGAAGGAAGTTGTACACTGCACGTGTTCGATCAGAGCAGCACCACTGAACGCAGCTGAAGGGACACAAAGCAGCAGCGCTGTGATGACTCTGGTAGCTTACCTCACAGCATTGACAGTGACTGCTCCCTGTTTATTGCCGATGTCAGGGTTTGTTCGGGACAAGGCTGGATATGGCTGTGGACTGGAGGCGGAGTGAGTCAAGGGATTAAGGCCACTCGTGTGGCTTGGAAGATAGGACAGAGGAAAAGGAAATCATTTTATCCACATTGATAAATATTTATTTAGAACTTGTGTTCAAGAAAAGTGTTCATGAACACGCCATGTCTCACTAAAATTCGTCTGCTTCTACTGCTCTGTTGTTTTATTGATTTACATAGCCCCCAGTGCATAAACACTGACCTTAATCTCTCACCCAAATATTGTTTTTGTTGTTTTACAATTTGACATGAAAGAGCTGTATTGCGTGACAGAAGAGATGATATCACAGTGTCAAGCAATAACCCATAGCAGATTCTTCGAAAGAACAGGGAGAGCTGCCAACCCATATCCATGAACTAATGAATTATTGATTCCTTTACTTCTGGCGTTTTCCCTACTTGCTTGTCTAATAAATTCACCTCAAGATGACATGTCATTGCTTTATCCTCCTACTGCTTTATGACGAGCCTTTTGTACTCAGACCATCGTCTTCTCATATATCTTGACAACTGAACTTTTTACTACCGCCACCCCCCCTCTCTCTCTCTCTCTCTCTCTCTCTCTCTCTCTCTCTAAATGACAGGCATATACCATCATTATGAAACCCAAAGCATCATTTCTTTCCCACATTCTCACTCTCCTTCTCCTGTCACATTCTATACACCTCTGTCCCTGCTCGTAGGGACTGGGTACTGGTGTTTTGTCCATTGTAAGTTCCTTTGTTTTAAAGCAGTCCCAGAGTCTGCAAATTCTATTGCCATAGAGTCATCCATCCCAGCTACAGATACTGGCAGGAACATTTTAGTATATCACAGAATCAGCATCAATGGTACACAACAATGTACAATCAGCTGAAAAAAATACATGATTTTGCTTCCCCCATGCTATTGGTGGTATTGTGGTGCGTTCTCCAGTGAGACTGGGTTCATCTCTTTTCCACTCAATCCGAAAATGGAATCCTCCACCTTACTCTCTCCATCCAACCCCGTTCGAGCGGAAACTGCTTCCTCTCGGTATTCGCCACCGGAAGCTCATCCAGCGCTTGTCATGTGATGAACAGGTGCAGTCAAGTGTGACTAAATTTCTGCCCGGGGCCAGTATTGACAGGGTCTGACAAGTCTGACATGGATGAAGTTGTTTCCGTCATGCAATCCAGTGTTGTGGAAGCAATTGAAATGGCTTCCAACAAATGTTTTTCTCGCTATGAAATTTGCACTATAAATGAATACTAAGCAAGTTTTAATTTAGCGGCATTTTTCATTCCAGAGTAGATGTGATTTTCTGATTTCACAAGCAAAAAGGCACTGAGAAAACAATTTTGAAGATTATGAAGAGTACTGACACGCCAGGCTTTTTAAAAGAAATGCATTTCACTTTTGGAGAACGATGGAAAGCAAACCAATCTTTCGTTTACACTCCCTACTCATATAATTGTTCATCAAATCATATGACAAAAAAGTTAATTCAGGAAAGGCAGTGAAGATGCAAAGAAAGAGAACTAATAAGTATAAAGGAACAAAAATTGAAAGAATAGCTTATTTGGAGAAAGACAAAGACAAAGACTAAACGATTGCCCATGTGCATGTACTATTCTCCCCATGGCTCTCCTCATCCTTGCCCACCCTCCCCTCTCTCTCTCTCTCTCTCTCTCTCTCTCTCTCTCTCTCTCTCTCTCTCTCTCTCCTCCCCTCCCAGCATACCTTTCCCGACCATTCCTCATCATTGATTCCGTGGAAAGGTGGTGATTCTACAAACAAACACAGACAAATCCCACGCATCATATTTGCATTCAAAAAGTCCCATGAAGGTGGCTGAAATGGAATTGCCACTGTGTACTCCCCACACACTTTTATCATTCTTTATTTTCCTTGGGGGAAATGAGCGAAAAATCAAAATCAAACTGGAAAATGAACAAAAACTACAAAACAACTCTCCAGTTAACCAAACAAAAAAGCAGAAAGCAAGTGATCAACACAAACAGCATCCGTTCAAAACAAAGAATTTACTTTCTTGGGAATTGTTAAGACTAATTTCATTTGATGTCGTTCATAGCCCAGTCAACTGCAAGCTGGCTGAAGTGTGATAAAAAGGCACAGAAAGGCAAACACCATGTCCACGTCGATGACAAATTTGCATGTGAACCAAACAAACCAAATGAAAACAACACCAACAATAACAATGGCAACGACAACAACAACAACAACAACAACAGCAACAACAACAACGACGACGACGACAAAAACAACCACCACCACAACTACAATAATATCAAACAACAACAACAACAACAACAACAACAACAACACACACAGTATTCAATCGCAAACAAAACTTGGTTTTAGTCTACCAACCTACCTACGTACCTGCCAACCTACCTATCTACCTACCTACCTACCTGCCTGCCTAACTACCTACCTGCCTACCTACCTACCAACCTACCTACCTGGCTGCCTACTACCTACCTACCTACCTACCTACCTACTACCTTTTTTTTTTTTTTTGCTGTCCCAACCTCTGCGCCGCCTCAGAGGCAGTGCACCCACGCCGCTCATTCCGACACCCAGTCCACAGCCACATCCCGAGCGGCCACGCCGCAGCCCCGGCACCGGCAATCCACAGGGAGCAGCCAATGTCAAGTCGTCAAGAGGCAACCCACCAAAGGAGACACTGCACTGCTGCCGAGTCACTTCGGTGGTGTTCAGTGGCGCCTGTTCTGATCTAACATATGCAGGACACCACCTACTAAGCCCCCTACTGACGACAATAATTGCTTAGTCGCGGAGCCGGCGTGAGTGAGCTCTCCCTCCAGAGGGCGCCACCACGTCCATCCAACGACAGCCCCCATGGACCCGCCGATACCGGGGACCCTGACGGAACCAAACCAAGGCCACAGATGTGGAGAGGAAATCGAAATTGAGGTCACCATGAGAGCAGGGCATGAAGGGCCACAGAATTTGAGACATTTTTTTTTTCATGCTGACGGATGAGAATGAGGATGATTAAGATGATGCTACGGATTTCCATGTCGGTTTGAGACTACATGACAGGGCTGTACTCTACGCTTCCTTTCATAATATATCCTGGCGTCAACCAGGCCCGAGAGATACAGGAACCTGCAGTGTTGGTCAGGAAATTTGAGCAACACTCTCAGAAACGCATCCATTAAGTGGATGAAACTCGACTGTGTGGTCCCAGTCGTCCCAACTGAGTTCGCAGCAAACTCAACTCTGGGTAGGAGCCGGTCGGGGCAGAAAAACCCACATGACTCTGATTCGAACCCACGACCTCCCAGCCGGAAGTCCGCGATGCTAACCACTTCGCCACGGCGGCTGGTCTACCTGCCTACCTACCTACCTACCTGCCTACCTACCAACCTACCTACTTTCCCTCATTCCTGCCTACCTACATACATACATACCTGCCCACCTACCTACCTACCAACCTACCTACCTCCCTACCTACCTACCTCCCTACCTACCTACTACCTTCCCACCTTCCTAGCTTCCTACCTACTTGCCTACCTACCTAGCTACCTAAATGCCTATCTACCTACCTACCTACCTACTTAACTACTTACCTTCCTACCTAAATGCCTATCTACCTACCTTCTCACCTTCCTAGCTTCCTACCTACCTACCTAAATGCCTATCTACCTACCTTCCCACCTTCCTAGCTTCCTACCTACTTGCCTACCTACCTAAATGCCTATCTACCCGCCTACCTGCCATCCTACCTGCGTACCGATCCACCTTCCTACCTAACTACATACACACTAACCAACCCTCCTACCTGTCTGTCTATCGATCGATCTATCTAATCATCTTATTTCCTATCTATCTGTCTGTCCATTAATCTACCTATCTGTCTATCTATCAGTTCGTCGTCTGTCTATCCATCTACCCACCTTTGTATCGATCTGTGAGGGGAGAGAGAGAGAGAGAGAGAGAGAGAGAGAAGAGAGAGAGAGAGAGAGAGAGAGAGAGAGAGAGAGAGAGAGAGAGAGAGAGAGAGAGAGAGAGACCTTACCCGGAACTGCTTTCAGAAATTTGCAGGCACGCTGGACGACATTTTTTTTTCCCCAAGTTCAAATGTCGGTGCAACCTCGCTCGAAATGAACAAAGTCCAGATCACCGCTACTGCTGAGACAGCGCTGAATTGGCTGCAATCGATCATTCCCCCACCTATCCCCCTCTGTTCCTTCCCCCCACGCCACGATGAATTGTTTCCATTGAAATTACACGACATTCTGTATCAAAAGAACTTGAGGTCTGGAAATCAGCGCACAGGGGAAGAAGAAAGTGGGTAGATACACTTTGGATCCATTTCTTGATCAAACAGGACATGTGTTTGCGTGTCAGGTTTCATTAAAAGGAAGATCATTTTGGGGACATGACATCCCATGTTCAGTGTGTTCCTGATGTCAGGAACTCATCAAAACTATAACCAAGGACACCTGTGTGTGTGTGTGTGTGTGTGTGTGTGGTGTGTGTGTGTGTGTGTGTGCGTGCGTGCGTGCGTGCGTGCGTGCGTGCGTGTGTTGTGTTGTATATATATATATATATATATATATATATATATATGTGTGTGTGTGTGTGTGTGTGTGTGTGTGTGTGTGTGTTAGCATATGTTTGTGTGCTTGTCTGTCTGTGTGTGTGCGTTCGTGCGTGCGTGCGTGTGCGTGTACGAGAGCGCGCGCGCGCGCGTGTGTGTGCGTGAGAGAGAGAGAGAGAGAGAGAGAGAGAGAGAGAGAGAGAGAGAGAGAGAGAGAGAGAGAGAGAGGGAAAGTAAGCATTACGCCGATATTGAAACGATGCGCTACTTATGACAGTGACATCAGCGTTTCCTGGATAACCTTTCTCACTCAAAGAGACTGACTGACTTCCGTTACAGGAGACACTGCACAGCTCAGCATAACGCAGCGTCACTCCTACGATCTTGTGTGACTTCTAATCGAAAGAGAAATCCAGTATCACGTCCATCATTTCTCATCACGTGTACTGAAAAATAGCCTCGTCTTCTGGCTTGGGTGGAACAGGATGTTTTCATTTCTCATATTCCTTCCCATAAAAAAACAAACCTCAGAGCAGTAACGCCACATTAAAGCAAATACCACAGCAAGGTATATGACATCACAATATCAATTCTAACATTTCCTGTTATTTCAGGTGAAAATGGGCAAATGCGTAGGTCAGAGATGTGCTAAGTCGTAGCCTTTTCTTCAATTCTTTCATCTAAGTTATCAGATCATGTATCCTTCAGTTTAAAATTCTGCGCGGCGTGGTCTCGAAACTTAGCAGACGTGGTGTAGCGTATATGGACTAGTCCGCACGAAGTGACAGCTCCTTGATGAAACTGAAACCGGTTCTCTTGTGAAAAGATGTTGTACAAATAACTGACTTTTAGATACTTCACCATATCACTTTTATCATTTATTCTCACTTCACCTTTAATGAAAAGATTTTGAACCAAAATGCAAACATTGCAACATTGCAGGTAACAGCACACATAGTATCCTTTCTGTCATCTGAAATAACTCATAGTGAGAAGACGCTGAATCGAAGAGCAGGTAGTATAACACTGCGTTTCACATTACTGCCTCTGATACATCCTGTCAATTTTAGTTCAAAGATGTTGGATTGATGAACAACACCACATCACTATATAACACAAAGCATTTAACACCTCGCACCTAATATTGATCTATATTGAAACACCTCGCTTCTAATGTTAAATATCATTCCGGTCAAGAAGATGTTGAACAGAAGACAGAACTCGTTACACTGTAAAACAGTCGCACAGAAGAGAAAACACAAGACATTTAACGCAGACTTACTCTGAAGATGAGACAATTCCCAGCACATAGTATAGAACCATATGTTGTGCCTTCCTCTTTCATATATACATCCAAGGCATATGTATGTGTGCGCGTGCGTGCGTGCGCGCGCACGTGTGTGTGTGTGTGTGTGTGTGTGTGTGTGTGTGTGTGTGTGTGTGTGTGTGTGTGTGTGTGTGCGTGCGTGCTTGCGTGCGTGCGTGTGTGTGTGTGTGTGTGTGTGTGTGTGTGTGTGTGTGTGTGTGTGTGTGTGTGTGTGTGTGTGTGTGTGTGTGTGTGTGTGTGTGTGTGTGTGTGTGTGTGTGTGTGTGTGTGTGTGTGTGTGTTGTGTGTGTTGTGTGTGTGCATACTAATATTCTCCAGTCATCTTCCCTTTAACATTTGTATTTGTTGTGTCCCTAGGTCCCCCCACACATTTCTGCCATATTCTGGGCGTGCTGATGAGGAGCACAAACTCCGAAAAACGTGTCCAGGCTAAGATAAACTGGTTTACTTCACACTGAAACTGTTCAAACACCCAAGAGTGTACTTCCATTATAGGGGAGCTGAACGGTATAAACGAAACATCCAGCTCCGAAGGAAATTTGATGTTCCCAGCAGGATCCACGCACACATACAGACTTTAGATTTGTGTTCCTTTCCTATAAATTCTTCGTTTTTCTTTCCTAGACTAGGTAAAGTATGCCGAAACTGAAAAATAGATGTCTTCGCTTTATTTTTCTCCACGACTCAGTCGTTACAAACACACACACACACACACACACACACACACACACACACACACACACACACACACACACACACACACACATGTACACAATGTTTATGATTTTTTAAGCATGACTTGTACTAATTGAAAAAAAAAAAAAAAAAAAAAAAAAAAAAAAAAAAATCAGTCTATCTATCTGTCTGTATATCTCTCTATCTACCTAACTCTCTCTGTCTCTCTATCCATGTATCTAACTCTCTCTCTCTATCCTTCTATCTATCTATCTATCTTTCTGTCAGCTCATTAATCTATCTGTCTGTCTGTCTTCTGTATATCCATCAACCTACCTATATGTCTATCTGTGGAGTGAGCGAGCGAGCGAGCAAGCGAGCGAGCAAGGAGAGAGAGAGAGAGAGAGAGAGAGAGAGTGAGAGAGAGAGACAGAGACAGAGACAGAGAGAGAGAGAGAGCGAGAGAGAGACAGAGACAGAGAGAGAATGAGAGAGAGAGACAGACGGACGGACGGACAGACAGACAGACAGACAGATAGACAGACAATTAGAAATAGACAGAGACAGCGTAGATTTAGATAAAAAGAGAACTCCATATTTTCTACGCACATAGAAACATATTTTGGAGGGAAAAAAAGTCCGGTAATAATTCGAGACGAAAGGTCTCTTTTAACCAAGGACATGCATATTTTCCCTTTTTTTTAAAAATGCTGGTCAATGAGAATGAGAATGATGAAGATGATGCTACGGATTTCCAGTCCGGTCTGAGATTGCATGACAGGACTATACTCTACGCTTACTTTCATAACACACCCCGGCGTTGACCAGACCCGAGAGATACAGACACCTGCAGTGTTGGTCAGGAAATTTGAGCAACACTCTCAGAGACGAATCCATTTAGTGGATGAAGCTCGACTATGTGGTCCCAGTGTTCCCAATTGAGCCCGTAGCACACTCAACTCTGGTTAGGAGCCGGTCGGGGCAAAAAAAAAAAAAAAATCCCACATGACCTTGGTGGGGATCGAACCGACGACCTTCCAGTCGGGAGTCCGCAACGCTAACCACTTCGCCACGGCGGCTGGTACATTTTCTCATCTTACTTGAATACCGCTCTGCCATTGCGATAGACTTGGGCGGAGCAAAGGATGATGGTGAAACAAGGGAAAGAAGTTAATAATGAGACAGGGAGACAGATGAGAAGGAAAGGGGACCAATGGCGGGACCTGTGAACATCTCCAAAAAGTCAGTCAGACAAACAGACACAAAGGGGGCACGAAACTGGAAACACAAATATTGAAGTTCTCACCTGTTTGTGAAAAAAAAAAAAGTTTTTGAAAGTTTCTTGCACTTATGTCAATTTTCCTCCTCTCTTCCCCCTGTCCACCAGTTACATTCTTACTCTCGGCACTCGCTTTGAAATAACTGGTTAGCGGTAAAAAAAAAATGACATCGTTTTCCCGACGTAAATACTCTCTCTCTCTCTCTCTCTCTCTCTCTCTCTCTCTCTCTCTCTTGCACACACACACAGACGCGCACAGAGAGAGAGAGAAAGAGACAGACAGACAGACAGACAGACAGACAGACAGAGAGAGAGAGAGAGAGAGAGAGAGAGAGAGAAAAGGAGGGAGGGAGGGAGGGAGAGAAGGTCTCTCTCTCTCTCTCTCTCTGTCTCTCTCTCTCTGGTACAGACCAGCATCGATTACCACTATCAACTGATCGGCACCTTCAATAGAGTTATCGATTTGGCTGGACTTCACTTGTCCATGTGGATTGCTGACCAAGTGAATAACGCATTCTGTAGGGAAGAGAGAGCTTCCGTGACCTGACTTTGGACCTGGAGGCTATTTCTTTTCTCCCTTTTTCCACTGCTTCCCAACCCCCACCCCCCTTCTCCCTAGGTTTCACTTTTTTAAGCTAATCTAATCTTCCACGCTATTTCCTCGTCTCTTGTTGGGCGCTCCATGCACAGCTATAACGTTGCTTGCCCTGTTACAGCCCTGTAGCTGGCAGTCCACACTGAGCAGTCAATTTCAAGTCAGCACGAGGCAGCCTGTCAGCGAAGACACTGCACTGCTGCCGTGTCTAAGGTTTGCAGTGGTGCCTGCTGCGATCCATTGTCAAGCAGGACACCACCTGTTTCAACGCCCTCCTGACGATAATAACTTCTCAGCCGCGGGCGGAGCTTGCGTCAGCGAGCGCCCTTATCCGGAGGGCGTCACCACGTCCACCCAACGACAATGCTCATGAACTTGCCGATACCGTCGACCCCGATGCGCGACTTCACAAAGGGCAGAGACGGGGACAGTCAATGGAAACAGAGGTTAATTTGTTTGGAATTCCTGTACACATTGATGTACGTGAAGAGAGTTCTCGTCAAATCATCGGTGCCATCAAGTTCACGGGAACTGCTGTTGTTGGATGGTCAAGCTGGCGCCCTTTAGAAGCAAGCCTTTGGTCAGGCTGGCTCTCCGACTCAGCAGCCACAGTTGTCTGTCGGTCACCAAGATGACTTCACAGCGTCATAGTCTCATCTCTCGTCTCCCCATTACGGCTTGATTTTGATCGCTCACTATGGACTGCAGGCGCTCAGACTGATTGGAAGACCTGAGCGTGGCTGAGTAGTTCGCCAAATTTACTATCGTGCCAGAGCTACTCATGTGATTTTCGCGTACACATGCTTATTCTCACGAGTATCGCCTCCTTCAAGTTGTGATTAAGTATTGTACGTTCATCTCAACCACTCTCCTTGCGTGAACTGTTCATCTCTTTACACGCCGTGAGATAAGTGAACCCTAAAAATTTCCTACGTTCATGAAGCGATCTTAAATCGGTCCTGTCATCTTAAAAAAAAAGATAAAAGAAAAAAGGTGTGTGTGTGTGTGTGTATTGTGTGTGTGTGTGTGTGTGTGGTGGGGGGGGGGGGGTATTTCGTTTCTAAAACAGACCAAACCTATCCCTGGCGCGATGATTGTATATATGTTTAATATTTCAAACAGTCTGTCGATGCACAGCCAAGCCAATTTCAAAGGAATCCCTTCCAATGTCAAAGGCCTGAATAGGCTGGACAGCTTTTGAAACGAGAGTAAGCGCCCTTGCAAACAAGATGGAGCGCAAATTAACGATGCACACTACAGACAAAGATGTAAATAAGCTTGGAATTTGTACAGCGTTGGCGACGATGTTTACGTCAAAACCATCCTCTTTGTTCTCTTTCTCAGTGAATGAGCGTCTAATCAAGCTACGTTGCTGGTGAGTTAATCAGTTAGAATGTGCAGTGTCGAGTACCATTACTTGTGGACAAATTCATTCAAACAGTGTCCATGACGGATAGAGTAGCCACGTGTCGCAGATGTAAGTATATACTCTATTTTGCATGTATGACAGATAATACTTTCGGTGCACTGGAAAAATACTCATGAGTATGTTCTCGGCATCGGTACACCAGAAAGAGCTGACTGAAAAACACGGAATAAATGACATCACCAAAACATTCAAAGTGGAAACAAAAAACAAAAAAAAAACAAAAACAAAAAACGAAGCCACCTGCAAAGAATCCACCAAGTCGTACAACCTTCCGACCACTTGCCCTTTTTTCTGTCTGCATGTACTCCCCCACCATCCCCGCCCCCTGCTACCCCCTCCCTCCCCTTCCCGCCTCTCTCTTTGTACGAGTCTGTGCTTCCTCATTTCTTTCTCCCGCGATCTTTCCCTGCTACGCCCCCCCCCCCTCCTCTCTCTCTCTCTCTCTCTCCTCTCTCTCTCTCTCTCTCTCTCTCTCTCTCCCCAGTTGGCCGGTGCTCTAAGAATTGCATACAATGGCACCAGGGAAACTCAATTTAAAGTAACTACAGAATCGCTGGCGCCTTATGCTCCCTGTCCGCCCACCACCCACGGTCCCTCCCCCTCCTCCCGCATGGGTATCCCCCCCCCCACACACACACACCCTCCCCACCCTCACCCTAGCATGGCTCCGGGTCTAGACTGTTTGTTGTCCGGAAACCTCATTACGACCTGCCGTAAAGTGGCCGAGAACACCACTGTGAGAGAAGAATACAGCTCATCCTGTGCCCTACACTGGATGTCCATGTCCGCTGAAGCCAGGGCTTGCTGGAGATAGGGGACTAGGGGAGGTAGAGGGTTGGGTGGTGGGTGGGGGTGTGGGGGTCGGGGATGATAGATGAGGAGCCCGTTGACAAAAGGCAGGCTGTAGGTGGTGTGGCCGTGTGTGCAGGGCTGGTGATAGCCCGCCCGGTCCGGTCCTGTCCCCTCCTCCTCCGCCACAGGGAAAACACCATTTACCGCTCCGCCATGAATATGGAACGACCGGTTGCGTAAGTGAGCTTCCAACAAGATAGATGACCTGAAGGGAATCAAGCTTCCACCCCTCTCCCCCTCTCCTACCCCTCCCCCAGCATCCTATCCCCCTCCCACCCCACCCCCTTCCCTCCCATCCCTCTTCCAACCTTCCCCCCCTTCCCCTTAATCTCATCTTCTCTGGCATTCCCTCCCGTGGCGATTTCTCATCCCCCGCCCGGCAATGTCAACGCTGGGTGGGCCGTTGTTCGTCGGCCTGTCTTGGGCTGAATGAATGCCGCCTGATCCGCCCCATTAACCACCATTAACGAGCTGCGCGCTCGGGAGTTGCGTGTTTAAAGCGTGGAAAAGGGGTGGAGGGTGCGGGAGGCCTGCTGTTCCTGTTGTCCCGTTCCCGCCCTGTTGTGTGTGTGTGGCCGCTCAAGCTGCTGTCTCGGTGATGTAGAGGTTTGGGAAACAGGATAGCTTACTCCCCCCCAGAGGTGTTATTTTTCTGTGGGAGACGTGTGGATAGTTCACAGTTATCGGCTAGTCTTGTTTCCGCGTCACTTGTACCTCAGCCTGGTGGCTCTTTGGCTGTTAAAGTCGCGTGTTGCATTACATTTACGAATCCAAACAATCTGTGCAACATACGTTTTCAGGAGGGTCTGGAAACAGATTTATTTTGGACTGTTGTGGGCATGCCTTTGTGTTATTAGTTCGTTCAAGTCCGGGTCTTTTTTTCTATATATTATTTGTCTTGATTTAATGGATATGATGTCAAAAAAATTAATGGCGTTATTCTTCTATAGCTGTAACCGTCTGGAGATCGATACCAGCATGGTCATCATGCAAAGGGGAGAAGGATTCATGGTAGAAATAAGGGGTGTAGAATCTCTGGTGTCTGGAACAATTTCAGAAGCAATGTTTCAACCTGCGAAACTGATAAGCTTCTTAGGAAAATACATGAACGTTATTTCAATCTCTGTGCAATATCTTCGTTTATTGTGTCATGCTAGTGTTGTGTGGATGTAAAATCTGAATTTTTTCCATTCAATGCAGTCGCAATATTCTTAAATACTGGTATCAGTTTTTTTCCTTTTCCCTGTCCAGTTTTAGTGCGGTCAGTGAGTTTCCTTTTGTGTTGTTTGGTTGCTGTTCCATCTTGATGTCTTGCCAGTCATACTACCACCGCGGATTTTGTTCCATCTAACCGCTATTTTGTGGCATAAAGTTCACAGATTGCACACGTGTGTGTGTGGGGTGTGTGTGTGTGTGTGTGTGTGTGTGTGTGTGTGTGTGTGTGTGTGTGTGTGTATGTGTGTGTGTGTGTGTGTGTGTGTGTGTGTGTGTGTGTGTGTGTGTGTGTGTGTTTGTGTGTGTGCCTGTGTGTATGTATGTATGTAAGAATGTCGGTGGGGAGGATTACCATTTTATCTGATACTCTTGCAGTCATGTAACACAAAATGATGTGGTCTGGTTGCTGTTTGAACTCAATACTGATACCAATCGATTTTTTGGTCTCATCTTTCGTGTCAGTGGCATTACCCCACAACGCCCGCTCATTCTGGCATCCCGTCCACGGTACCCCAACCACTTGGTCTGTCGGAGTTCTGGCATCGGGCATCTACAGGAAGGGTCAACGTCAGGTCGTCACGAGCCACCCCATCAGCAAAGACACTGCACCTGGATGGTGCTCGATGGGGCCTGTTCTGATCCAGTATACGCTGAGGACATCACCTACTAAGCCCCTTACCGACGGCAATAACTGCTCAGTCGCGGACCCCTCCGAGCGCCCCTCACCAGAGAACGCTACCGCATCCGTCCAACGCCCATGGACTTGACGATACAGCGATCTCGACACGAAATGACCAAAGGCGCAAGCTTGGAGAAGTTTTGATATTGACACCACCAGACAGCAAAGCCATGTATTTCGAGACTCTTTTTTAATGCTGATGAGAGCGGTCATGATGGTGGTGGTGGTGGTGGTGGTGGTGGTGGTGATGATGATGATGATGATGATGATGATGATGATGATGATGATGATGATGATGATAATGATGATGACGACGACGATGATGATGATGATGATGATGATGATGATGATGATGCAGACGACGACGACGACCACGACGACGATGATGTTATGGAGTTCAAGTTTTGTTTGAGACTCATTACAAGCCTGTACTCTTTGCTCACTTTCATAATACATCCCGGCGTGAGCCAGGTTCAAGAGATACAGAACACCTGCAGTTTGAGAACCACTCTCAGAGACGCATCTCCATTACGTGGGTGAAACTTGGATGTGGTGCCAGTCTTCCCAGTTGAGCCCAGGTCAAACTCCATTTGTGGATAGGAACCGATCACGCGCCGAACATCCCACAGATACGAAAGACTGATGAGAATCGAACCCACGACCTTCCAATCTGATGTCCGGGACACTAACTGTGCAACGGCGGCTGTGTGTGTGTGTGTGTGTGTGTGTGTGTGTGTGTGTGTGTGTGTGTGTGTGTGTGTGTGTGTGTGTGCATGTGTGTGGAGGGGTGGTGGTGGTGGAGGAAGAATTGTTGTTCCATCTTAATACCGTCTCAGTGATGTTATTCCAACATATTTCATTAGCTATTTCATCTTATAGCCTCTCGGTGATGTCACCCCAATGCTGCCCCTTCAGACATAGCGGCACCCAGATATAATGTTATACCTGTAGCTCAAACAGTTCCCAAGGGATCTGTGAGTGTTGCAGTTCTCCCACCAGCTAGCTATTGCCGAGTCATTGTGATGGTAGTCAGTGATGCCCTTTCTGACAACGTATGCGGGCTATCGCCTACTAAGCCGCACATGCTAATCACGATGTGGTTTAGTTATTATTGGTCAGCATCACACACACACACACACACGCGCGCGCGCGCGCGCGCGCGCGCACGCACGCACGCACGCACGCACGCACGCACGCACGCACGCACGCACGCACGCACGCACACACCTGCGACACACACACACACACACACACACACACACACACACACACACATGCGCACATGTCATACGCCTACCACGTACACACACACACACACACACACACACACACACACACACACACACACACACACCACACACACAGACACACACACACACACACAGACACACACACACACACACACACACACACACACACACACACACGCACACACGCACACACACCTGGACCAGGGTCCACACACCCATGCACACACATTTACGCACACACGTGTACACTCACCACACACACACACACACATACAATGATAATAACGGTACAGTCGGTGTTAGGTAGGTACCCAAGATCTAACCGGCGCGTTGGGCTAATGCACCGGTTAGACGTCTGCTAAGTCGTAGCCATGAGACCCTAATCTTAAAATCTCTCATCTTAGTCTATAATTCATTTATCCATCAGCTTCAAATCATGCGCACTGTGGTCTCGAAACTTAACGGATGTGGTGCAGCGTACATGGACAAGCCCGCACGCAGCGACACCTTGAGGAAACTGAAACTGACACTACTGGGTCAAACGTAGTCATCTGTGGTGGGCAGATTCTTAGAAGCAACTGGTGGAGCTCTGCACTCCAGAAGTAGACGTTGACTGAGCGTCCACCCCGGCAGTGGAGACTACCGCCAGGTTCCTCCAACGACTTTTCCCACGAAGCTGCCCACGAGAAAAGCGAACACGAGCTCACCACAGGCGTAGAAACTGAGATCACTATGAGAGGACGACCTGAAGGGCTACGGTAGAACTGGTGACACACTGAGTTCGTTTTTATCAATGAGGAGAAGTAAAAGGATGCTTTGAAGTTACATTTCCGATCTGGAACACCACCGAAGTGACTCGGCAGCAGTACAGTGTCTCCTCCGGCGGGTTGACTCTTGACGACTTGACATTGACTTCTCCCTGTGGATTGCCTGTGCGGGGGCTGTGGCGGGCCGGGCCGGGCTGTAGAGTTGGACGGGAGGGAAGGGGTGTGTATGTGTGTGTGTGTGGGGGGGGGGGGGAGGAGTGAGAGGGGGGGGGGGGGCGTCGAAATGAGCGGCGTGGGTGCAGTGCCACTGAGGTAGCACAGAAGATGGGACAGCAAAAAAAGAAAAAGATAAATAAAAATGACAAAGAATAAAAGAAAACAAATCCGATGTCAGTGTAAAATGACAGGACCTTAAGCTTTTTTCCCCTTTAAATTCTTTTCAGATATTCCAGAATTAACCAAACTGTGACACTGCAGCTGCATAATAGTACTGATGAAAAAAATATTTAAGCACCGTCTTTAAAACCCATCTGTGAAATGGATTGGACATCATCAAATGGTCGCTGTCTTCTCACGTGAGAATGTGGGAGATTTGACTCTGGGCTGACAAATCGTAGTCTGTGAATATGTGGAAGGTTCTGAGGGATTTCGAACCCACGATCTCACAGTCTGTCCACGATGCCGACCACTGTGCCACGGCGATGTTTCTGGTCTTCGACAACAAAAGTTCATAGAAAGAAGAAGATAACTGAGGAGATCTACCGAAATAGGCTAAGGAGACGTACCATAGTAAGTTGAAGAGACCTACCACAGTAAGTGGAGAAGATCTACCAAATTGGTTGAGGAGACAAGTAAGTTCGCGCCTCCCCCACCTCTTCGTTCCCCCGCCCCTTCCTCCCCCCAGCCCCCCCCCCCCCCCCGCCGCCCCCAACCTCTTACTCGTCCTAGATTTACTCCATGTCCCTCTCACCCCCACCCCCCCCCCCCCTCCCGATCGGGTAGCACTCTACGTTTCGCGTGTAAATCTTGTTTAACTGTAGCTGTCAGACTGTGTTTGTATGGAAGTGGTTGGAGTGGTGGAGAATGAACTGTCTGCTGTACGAAAAGGAAATGATTCCTTGGGGAACTCCCCGTTTTATTCCTGTCTAGACGGGGGGCTACAGTGGCTGACTGCTGAGGATAACGCACCCAGCCTCGGGTTACCTTCTCTTGGCCCAGAGCTTTCGCCGATTAGACAGAAATTGATCCCCGTTATCTATCTATCTATCTATCTATCTATCTATCTATCTATCTATCTATCTATCTATCTATCTATCTGTCTGTCTGTCTGTCTCTCTGTCTGTCTGTCTGTCTGTCTGTCTCTCTCTCTCTCTCTCTCTCTCTCTCTCTCTCTCTCTCTCTCTCTCTGTCTGTGCCAATATTCTTTCTCAATAGTCTTTCCGCACTGCAATCTAAGCATCCCGTGATTTTGTGCTGAAAAAAAAAACAAACACCGCCACAATAGAGAGAGAGAGAGAGAGAGAGAGAGAGAGAGAGAGAGAGAGAGAGAGAAGAGAGAGAAGAGAGAGAGCATCTACTGCATTCGAAGTATGCACGTCATAACTCACAGAGTCTTCTTTTTTTCTTTTCTGTGTGGACGTGATTTTTCC
>CM065720.1:51694645-51702145 GCA_033310375.1 Conus canariensis
AGAGGTAAGAGAAAGGGTTCAGAAATAGACGTGTGGCCGGCCTTCTGGCAAAGAAAGTTCAGTGACTTTTCAAGAGGGGTGGCGGGCAGGGCACCGGAATCAAAGAGGTAAGAGAAAGGGTTCAGAAATAGACGTGTGGCCGGCCTTCTGGCAAAGAAAGTTCAGTGACTTTTCAAGAGGGGTGGCGGGCAGGGCGATGAAAACCAATCATCTCCCCGTGTCCAAACGGGCGAGTGTGTTATCCGCGTCTCAATAGAGATCCATTTCAATTAATATCGGACTATAGTTTCACACCTTTTGAATACTGAGTCGAGGAATGCTCTAGTTCACTGTTTGCGGCAGACAGACGGATGTCTGTCACCCACACGTTGGTATCAAGCTCCCCCCTTCTCCCCCCCCTACACTCCCCCCCCCCCCTGAATATTTTCTCAAAATGATTGGTGTTGGCTAACAGCATCGAAGTGTTACGTACAGTCTTACCTTTCACCAGGAGGTCGTTCCTTGCCTGTCTGGTTGCAGAACAGCTCCTCCAGAGACCGCTGATGTTCTGAGCACTGACAACACTGCAGTGGCACCGACTACACTGCAATGGCACTGACAACACTGCCACGGCCGGCTGTATGTTCCACAGTCAAACACAGCTCCAGTCCTGTCACTCCGTTTGTCACAGAATCAAGGGTGTCCCGATCTGTCACAAACACAGGTTGAAATGGACATTTTAAGCTGTCAGCGAATGGTGTATTACGACGAGCTTTTAACAGACGTATGTTGGGGAAAAAAAAAACCCGCATGATCTCACATCATGAATCAACACATGGAGAGCGAACAAATCTGTGACTGCGACCCACAAGTGTTACTCACCGACTCCAACTGTATTAATAATTTAACCAGACTGTAATTCAATCATATACGTCAGTCACTTTTAGGGGGTATGGAGGTCGATTTTGTTGTAGACTTTGGTGACGTGGCCATCGTTTATGCCAGTTTGTCGTCTCCTGCACACGCTTTTCCCGGACATGAAAAGCCGACTGTGTCAAAGTATGGTGTGCATACCCGTAGGTAAAAATTCATAGCAAATTCAAGTCACCCTGACTTCATAAAAGGCACGCAATCAATGAACGACCAAACTGAACCTTGCTACTGTTTCTTTAAGCTGAGTAAACTGGAAAAGGCTAGCAGTAAAAAAAAGTGAAGGGGCTTTTTTCCGGTAGAATTCCAAACTACAAAACTCTGGTTGAATGTATTGCCACATCAAATTTGCTGCATAAGTAAGACCGCTTCCAAAACATTGAAACATTGTCTGAAATGTCCTCGTACCAAATCTTATGAAACTGTGGCAAAAAGGCTTAACTATTTGTATGATTGCAGCCCGTCACCGCGTTGAGGTGTTAGTGATAGACCTTTGAGGGCAAGACTGATTGTGAACCAAGTTCCAACCAAAAACTACCCGGACCTACTATTGGATTCACGTTTGGTATCTACAGCAGTGAAATAAATCAAATGACATGAAGAAAGTGGGGCGAAATTTTGACCAAACATAATCGACCAGCATCTCTCTCTCTCTCTCTCTCTCTCTCTCTCTCTCTCTCTCTCTCTCTCTCTCTCTCCTCTCTACATCTGTCTCTGTCTGTCTCTTTGTCTGTCTGTATCTGTCTCTATATGTCTCTGTCTGTATCTCTGTCTTTCTGTGTCTCTGTCGCTCTGTCACTTTTACTGTCTGTGTGTTTCTCTCTCTCTCCCCTCTCTCTCTCTCTCTCTCTCTCTCTCTCTCTCTCTCTCTCTCTCTCTGTCTTTGTCCACCAGTATCTGTCTGTGTCTGTCTTTCTGTCAGTCTCTGCCCCCCCCCCTCTCTCTCTCTGTCGCTCTCTCTCTCTCTCTCCCTCTCCCCTCCCCTCCATCTCTTTCCATGGAGATACCAGGGACTTTCTGGCTAAAAAGAGCTCCTCCACCTTTTTGAACTTTTGTACCACTAACCTTTTCTCTTTTGTTGCTTTCCATCACTCTGCTCTATTTTTTACCCACTCGTTTTGGTCTGTGTTTATAGTCATCTAGAGTTTTCTTGTGTGTTTTTTGTTGTTGGACATTTTCATGTTTTTGTTTTGAAAACTTTATTCACTTGATTTGGGTCACAACTAGATTGCGAAAATGGTACGCACTGTCCAGGTTATCCTACAGTGTATATAAATCTACATGGCTTTGTGTGTGTGTGTGTGTGTGTGTGTGTGTGTGTGTGTGTGTGTTGTGTGTGTGTGTGTGTGTGTGTGTGTGTGTGTGTGTGTGTGTGCGTGCGTGCGTGCGTGCGCGCGCGCGCGTGTATACATATATTATATATATATATATATATAGTGTGTGTGTGTGTGTGTGTGTGTGTGTGTGTGTGTGTGTGTGTGTGTGTGTGTTTTCCATGCTTTTGGGGATTTTTTTTACTTGCTTTTAAATCTGGTTTCGAGAAATCAAGCGGAAAAGCTGGAGCTATCAGCCTGGCCTTGTTTTATCCGCCTAAAAGATGTCTAGCGGTAGCGTAGGAATGTTTTCACATCAGTGGATGGGTGGGGGCTGGGGTGAGGGGGGGGGGAGTGCAACCAGAAAGCACGAGGGTGAAGAGGGAAAGGGGTAGAGGTGGGGGAATTGTTTGAGAGGATCGAGGATCGACAAGGGATGGGGGAGGGGACCAAGGTTAAAGTTCCAACAAAAAGGAGACGGTTCTTATATCAAGATTGGAAATAATTCGAAGTCGCTGTTTTCATATAATACACAGGCTGTTCACATGTTGATGGAAGAGAGAGAGTATCCAAAAAGAGGCCGAGTTCAGGGGCCGCTGAGGTCAGTGAGGAGTTAAGGGGCAACGCCTTGCTTTAGGGAGTCGGGTGGACGATGCTCCTCTGACGCGGAAGGTAATGTAATCTTTTCTTCTTTTTTTATTTTTTGATGCAGCGGAGGCCTCTCTTGGAAGATAACACGGTGTGTTTCTCACTGAATATGCAGGCGTACATATACCCCTATTTACAACATAAACGGGGATCTGAGAAACCAGGAGCCCCCGCCCCCTTTCACCTCACCCCCTACCCCTCCCCTTGTGCCTAATAGTACAGAGAGAGAGAGAGAGAGAGAGAGAGAGAGAGAGAGAGAGAGAGAGAGAGAGAGAGAGAGAGAGAGAGATGTGATCTACTTCAGGTTAACATAGTCTCTTTCTTCTTGAAACGCATGGGAGAGCATGCAATGTTTGGGTCATGATTTTTTTCAGGCAGTGACCTTTTTCAGGATGCAATCTTTTTCAGGATGTTGACCTTTTTCATGGTATGATCTTTTTTCAGGGATGAGACCATTTTTCAGCATGGGACCAATTTCAGGATGTGACCTTTTCCAGGATGTAGCCTCTTTCAGGATGTAACGTTTTTCAGCATTTTTTTTTTCAAAATATGACCTTTTTCAGGGTGTGAACGTTTGTCAGTTTCTTACTTTTTCCCGCATGCGTTTGATAGTCCAGAAAGGGCCCCGTGTTGTCGGCTTGGCTGGAATAATGAGAGAGGAGAGAGAGAGAGAGAGAGAGAGAGAGAGAGAGAGAGAGAGAGAGAGAGAGAGAGAGAGAGACAAAGACAAAGTCTTTTATTCGTATAGGCCATAGCCCCTTAGAAGGGGGATGTGCACAGAGCAACGTTACACGATACATTTCTAGTAGATGTAAACAACTTTAAGCTAACATAGAGTTTCGCCGTTTAAAACCTCTGTACAAATAAACAGCAAACTGTTTCACTATTTTATCATTTGTCGATGCCATTAACAAGACTAATATAAACAAGGATGGATGTCTAAAGTATTTAGGAGGGATATACTGTTGTCTTAGATCACTTAATTCTGGACATGAAAGAACAAAATGAACTTCATTTTCCTGTGATTCATGACACAATGGACAAAAAAAATCATACGATCACTTACAACACTATATCTTTGAGAATGTGCATAAACAGAGAGACAGACAGACAGAGACAGAGAGATAGAGATTGAGAGAGAGAGAGGGAGAGAGAGAGAGAGAGAGAGACAGACAGACAGACAGAGAGACAGAGAGACAGAGAGAGAGAGAGAGAGAGAGAGAGAGAGAGAGAGAGAGAAGAAGCTTGTAAAGTACGTTTTCTTTAAGAAACATAATGCCACAGTCCAGATAATTTACCTGCTCTGTATGTATGAGGAACTAAACTCCGGGCCTCAACCCCGGCTGGTATTCCCTCAACCGGGGAAGCTCTTTCGCCGCACATGTCCTCACAACACGTAAACCTCATCTGCAAGTCATGCGGTCTGCCAAGCAAGTCAAATCATGTTACCGGAAAAGATGTACCTTATGAGGAAATAGATAAGAAGGGGGACGGAATTGGGGGGCGGGGGGGGGGGGGGGCGGGGGCGGAGGAAAATGGGGTGTAGGGAGAGGGGAATGATAGAGGAAAGCGACTGAAATGTTGGGGGAGGAGGTGGTCCGAGTCGGGACAGAGGTGGGATTGACCACTGATGCTGCTGTTACGGCAACGCTTTGAGGGGAAAAACCAATATTTGGAACTGAATCCAGCAGAAGGGAATGATGGAAGCATGTCAAGCAGAACTAAATGAAGGCTTTAAAAATATCCTGTGGTTTCCCCACTTCCACAAAAGAGCCGCTTTCCTTCGAAGATTGAGATCAGTTTATGGAAAGTAAGGTGTTCCCAGATAAAGTCATTTGTGACTGAAAAAAACCGTACTTCAGCAAAGTCTAATACGAGTCATAACTACGAGTACAACCACCAGTAAGTTCAAATTCTCGGAGTTTCTCTTCAGTGGGCAACCAAGAGTTCTCAACCCTGAAAAGTCTTCCTACTCTTGGCTCTGATGCAGTTACAGACTATACCTTCCTTTGGGGACGATTTGAAAGTCAAGAGTCGGTCGACCTGGTGAGTAAGCCGTAAGAATTGCTCCAAGGTGTAGGGCTCAATCCCCAGCGGCGACAGAGCGGCTGGAAGAGATTCTGTCTCTCTGGAATTAACATCTCTGCAGACCCCAGTCCCTTCCAACCCATTGGATGAGATTCTAAACTGAGGGTCCGTGCGTGAACACATGCATTGAAAATTGCTTGCCAGTTAAATCGCATTGCACCTTTAGGAGAAGGCGAAGCCTTTGCGTTTCGGTGGGACGGATGACACGAGAATGAAACACATGCACACTGGCGTTGTGTTCAGACATCATCCCCGAATACGGAATGTGGCTACCTTTACGGCGGGATCGAGTACGGTCACGTATGCAAAGATCCCTCCGATGGTCAACTTCGGTATTCTAGCCCGGTAACGGAAGATAGAAAGATAGGAAACTGGAAGTAGATCCATTGTTGGTTTCAATTTTTTTTTACAACATCAATTAAAGTTTAAATTCAACATCATATGATTTACACCTCAGCTCCAACTGGCCACGAAAACTTTCTGGTAAGAAACATCAGCTGCCATGTAAGAACATTTTGTTAATATATATTCAGTTCTCATGAATGTCAAGCATACTCTAGACACACACACACACACACACACACACACAAACCCACACATGCACGCATGACGCACGCACGCACGCACGCACACACACACACACACACACACACACACACACACACACACACACACACACACACACACACCACTGGCGTAGGAAGATTTTCAAGAGGGGGCGGGGTGGGGGTAATCCTAAAGCGAGTGAGGATGGGGGGGGGGAGCTTAGAAGATTGCGGGGGGGGGGGGGGGGGGGGTAGGGGATATAAGGGTAAGGTTTGCAGTAGCAAGAATGTTCTTAAAATGAACTGAAATTAGCTATGTTCATTGTCATGCCATTTCATTTCTGTCAAGCTATGACATGGGTGTCATGCAATATGATGGACGCTATGGCATATCATGTAGTAATGCTATAGTAGTATGTGTCATGTCATCTATTTTGTGTCAGATGATGGAATTTGGTGGTAATGTTAGTATGTGCATAAACGAACATTTTACCAGCATATACTAGATAGCTTGCTGACCGCATAGTCGAGATGTTAAATCTACGGTTCATAGCATTGTTATAACCTTTTGGTGTGTAGTGTGCAGAGGAAACGGTTTTTAAAAAGTTCATGAAAACCTGTTTAAGCCAAAGTGGGTGCATAATGGAATTGACTGTCAGTTAGTGCTTCATTTTCATTGTCTTGAATGTTATTTGCCCTGCCTGAAGAAGACCAAAAAGATCGAAACGCCTCGTGTTTGTCTTGTAATTTGTTTGATTCTTTCGTTTGGTGACGTAGTAATTTCTTTCTTTTTAGGATTGTTTTAAACTGTCTGTGTCAACTGACTGCTGTACCCCAGTTGTACATTCAGCAGCTATTGGTATAGAACAGGATAGTAATAATGATCAAGTTGTGCTACCCACATTGTCTGTCCTAGTTGAAACGTATAAAGATGTGAAAATCGTAGATCATCTGTTTCCTTTCCGAGTTTCCCACCTGAGAAATTGTCTTAGAAGATTGTGAAGATGTCCTTACGGATAAACCTTGTAATATGAAAAGTGTAGAATCCCACGAAATTAGCTTAACAACGGTCTCCCTGTACACAGCGTATGTTGACGTCGAGCTGGCTTTTGACAGTGTTTGACAGGGAATTAATTGCTTATGCATTACTATGGGTTTCCATCAAAATTTATACTCATTATCCGGCAACTGTATGGCAAGTCCACGTATTAGACCAGCCGCCGTGGCGAAGTGGTTAGCGTCGCGGACTCCCGGCTGGGAGGTCGTGGGTTCGAATCCCATCAGAAGTCATGTGGGTTTTTCTGCCCCGACCGGCTCCTACCCAGAGTTGAGTTGCTGCGGACTCAGTTGGGAAGACTGGGACCACACAGTCGAGTTTCATCCACTTAATGGATGCGTTTCTGAGAGTGTTGCTCAAATTTCCTGACCAACACTGCAGGTGCCTGTATCTCTCGGGCCTGGTTGACGCCGGGATATATTATGAAAGGAAGCGTAGAGTACGGCCCTGTCATGTAGTCTCAGACCGAAATGGAAATCCGTAGCATCATCTTAATCATCCTCATTCTCATCGATCAGCATAAAAAAAATGTCTCAAATTCTGTGGCCCTTCATGCCCTGCTCTCATGGTGACCTCAATTTCGATGTCCTCTCCACGTCTGTGGCTTTGGTTTGGTTCCGTCGGGGTCACCGGTGTCGGCGAGTCCATGGGGGCTGTCGTTGGACGGATGTGGTGGCGCCCTCCGGAGGGAGAGCTCACTCACGCCGGCTCCGCGACTAAGCAATTATTGTCGTCAGTAGGGGGCTTAGTAGGTGGTGTCCTGCGTATGTTAGATCAGAACAGGCGCCACTGAACACCACCGAAGTGACTCGGCAGCAGTGCAGTGTCTCCTCCGGTGGGTTGCCTCTTGACGACTTGACACTGACTGCTCCCTGTGGATTGCCGGTGCCGGGGCTGCGGCGGGGCCAGCCGGGCTGTGGCTGTGGACGGGGTGTCAGAA
>CM065720.1:51707145-51709645 GCA_033310375.1 Conus canariensis
TACGGCACTGGTGTATGATTTCAAGCACGTTTTCCCCCCATAATAGATGTTGATCTCACGGAAGACAAACGAAGCATTTTGAATTATTCGTTGAACTTCTTTCCGCCTATAGATTCTCTTTTCTTGCTGGAAAAAGTGGATTAATATTCCTTCCATTTTATAATCGCTCCCACGACTATTTCGACTCGCCTGTAATTTGTAGGAGGGAGGAGGGGGCAGGGGAGGGAGGTGGTTAAGTGCGGAATTTGCATTGGGTACAGCGTTGTACATCTATGCGCATTGTTTAAAAAGTCGTATTTGAATAAAATTGTGGTTTAACATGCCTTGTGTTGATAATCGCCAGTCCCTGAGGGAAAAATAAAATCCACTCTCTATCATAAAGTACTGTGAAGCGCGAATCGGGTACTACCCACATTTACCTTCGTTGGCTATGATAATGTATAATTTGAACGAAGCTCAATGAATAATTCATAGATTTTCTTGTTGATATATTTTGTTTTCTTAGGGGGAGTAAAATACGCAAAGCAACTCGCAGAAATATGCAGATTGGTACATTTTAACAAAATCAAATTTAAGATATTAACCGAACGAATCTCTGTCTGTCTGTCTGTCTGTCTGTCTGTCTGTCGTCTTCTCTCCATCTCTCTCTCTCTCTTTCTCTCTCTCTCTCTCTCTCTCTCTCTCTCTCTCTCTTCTCTCTCTCTCCAGTGGACGAAAGGCCTCGGAGCAGGCGACATGGATAGTTCTGTTTCCAAGATGAATCGCAATGGTTCCAATAAGCTGCCAGTTAAGGATCTTATATCTATAATATATTGCCCTGATTTTTCGTTCCCATTTTTTCTTTCTCCACCCCACCCCCGCCTCCCCCTCCCGTCCCCCAAGCACACATCCCCGCCCCAAACACACACACACACACACACACACACACACACACACACACACACACACACACACACACACACACACACATTTTTCTTAATGTTTGCAGTGATTTATGTAATGAATTGTCAGCCTGTACTTGTTTTCACCTGTAACTAAAATGTTCAATATAACATACATACACACACGCACACGCGCGCGCACACACACACACACACACACACACACACACACACACACACACACACACACATATATATATATATATATATGTATATGTTGTGTCTATATAAAAAATGTATATAGACGTGTGTGTGTGTTGTGTGTGTGTGTGTGTGTGTGTGTGTGTGTGTGTGTGTGTGGGCGCGCGCGCGCGCGTGTGTGTATAAGTGGTAATACAATTGTCTGGACCCAAACGCCTTCAGTTACCAAGTCGTTGTTGGTCCTGCTGATCTCCCTTAGAGAGGAGCAGTACAGCAGTGAAAGCACTCGCTAGAGGGAGATTTTCGCTCATACCATCTTCGCCGTCAAACGCAAGTCTGCCCTTTTAGAGTTGAGGATTTTAAGTGGCACGGAATTCCAATCCATGTGTAGAAATTAAAGTATTTGGGCTCATTTCTAAAAATTACTACTTCTGTATTTGCATGCCTTGCGTCAGCTTGTGAGCACTTCAATTTTGTGGAGGTATCTTCTGTGCTTTAGCTCGTATTTTTCGAGAGCACTTCATTAATCCTTATGGTTTTTTCTTCTCTAGTTGCTGGCCCACATAGGCTTTGTCTTTTACACTTCTGCGTTTTGATTTTTAGACAAATTTGAGCCTATTCGCGTTCGAAATTCTTAATTTCCTTCTTCCCTGGGTGCTTTGTTTTCTGGAGACACTAATTTTGTAGGCAGGGGGATCTTCGCGATTTTCTCGGGTTTCCTTTTTGCTTATATGGAAATTGTTCTCGCTGAGGAGGTAACCAGGTTTAAGGAGCAAGTCTGAAGAATTTTCAGCAAAGCAAAACAGTTATTTGTTGGTTCTGCATATTTCTCCTTTGAAGCAAGAACACAACAATGAAAGCATCTCTGAAGATTTTCGCTCATACCGTTATAGATGCAAATCTGACTTTTAAAGTTTAGTATTATAATCCGAAGGATTTTGATGTTAGTTCCACTCTCTACCTGGTGAAAAAATCCCCACCAGAATATCTAAAGGCATTTGGACCCATGTTTTAGTATAGGGTTGCCTGTCCTGTATACATCTGTGACCCCTTCAAGCCTGTGGCGCGGTGTGCAGTGTTTTCCTTCGATCTGTTGGCATGCCGACGATATTTTTGCCTTCAATTTTGAAATAGGATGTTCAACTTTGGCGCCATGTTCTCGCGTCATTATTGCGGCAGTGCCAAGATGGGTATCAGTTCTTTTCTCTCTATTACAGTCGATCAGAGAGTATCTGTGTGCGACACCTTAGTTCATTCTGAGCCATGAATGCTCACCTTTCGATCGATTGGAAGCCCAAACATATGACACGTGGTAACAGCAACTCGAGAGTGAAGAATCTGGCACGGTTAACAGCAGTATTCAACAGTTCTTTTGTCGGACTTGAATCTCCGAACTTTAAAGAATGAAATCTCCAAAC
>CM065720.1:51714645-51717145 GCA_033310375.1 Conus canariensis
GTGTGTGTGTGTGTGTGTGTGTGTGTGTGTGTGGTGCTGTGCGCGCGCGTACTTAAGTGCGTGTGTGCGAGTGTGCGTGCCTCTCTCCTCTCCTCTCCTCTCTCTCTCCCCTTCTTGTTGTGTGTGTGTGTGTGTGTGTGTGTGTGTGTGTGTGTGTGTGTGTGTGTGAGTGTGTATGTGTGTGTGTGTGTGTGTGTGTGTGTGTGTGTGTGTGTGTGTGTGTGTGTGTGTGTGTGTGGTGCGCGCAGCGCGCCCCAAAGGGGCCTACGATTCACAGAATTTCCCGTAGACAAATATTAAGAGTGGTGACCCGTGAAACTGACGGGTCGTGAGTTCGTGCCATAGTACAGTGAGGTCGAATAATTTTGGGTTGAACGCCCTCTCCGTCCACCCAGGAGTAAACGAGTTACGTTTTCAGCTCAGGAAGGTAAAAGGTGGCGAAGAGAAGGATGGCCTCCGCGTTCCTTTATACCATGCCATAGTGAGCCTGTGATCTTACAGTTCATACATTCCTTTATACCATGCCATAGTGAGCCTGTGATCTACAGTTCATACATTCCTTTATACATGCCATAGTGAGCCTGTGATCTACAGTTCATACATTCCTTTATACCATGCCATAGTGAGCCTGTGATCTGACAGTTCACTGCGTCTTTAACCCAAGTGAGCTGTGATCTGACAATTCATGCGTCCTTATACATGCCATAGTGAGCTGTGACTGACAATCACTGCGTTCCTTTATACCATGCCATAGTGAGCTTGTGACTGACAATCACTGCATCCTATACCATGCATAGTGAGCCCGTGATCGACAATTCACTGCTCCTACGGCCCATTTTAACCTGTGTGTTTATCAGACTCATGTACGCTCAACTGAAGTAACACTTACAAAAGATAGATAGAAGGAAAGAAAGAAAGGAAAGGTAAGAAAATAATCCTAGCACACCCAGATGGCTTCAGAGAGATATTTCAAAAGTCACCACTAGAGACTGGGAACTCTTTTCTTGCCCAGCTGACACGTACTAAATATTACCCGGATAGATGCGTTCGCTTTGACTGGCATTCCTAAGGACTTTGACAGACCACAAAACTTTATCATGTGTAAACCCTGCTGCATTCAGTCTCCAGAGACGTTCAGTAGTGTTTCTCAAAGAAAAGACGCTTCCTAACACTAAAGTCATGTATCAAGCAGTATCGTAATACTAGGAAGCTCGCCCCAATAAAGAAAAGAAAAAGAAACACCCGAAGGTGCTGGGGAGGACCCAGAGAAGCACTGTCTTCACCTGCCTTTAGAGCAGTCCTGTACCACCCTTGGAGGCCTGCGCTGTGTTGACGATGGATACAGGCACGCGCAGGACACTCCATTAAGATATCAAGGGACATAACTGCTCCTGAACAGAGGTAAATAAGACTACAGGATGCAACTCATAACAGCCTTAAAGTAGCATCCCCATGGGTGTACCAGCCCGTATTTCATGACTGCAGAGCCCACCGGCAAAAAACACCACCCTCCAGCTCTCGAGCATACCCCACAGACCCAACCACCCCTGCCCACGGACAGAAGAAGACAGTGCCACTCCAGACACAGCCAAGCTTTCGCCATACGGTCTTATGTGCCCTCAAGAGAGAATCCAAAGTTGTAGTCTTTCCCACTGTCAACAGGACTTTCCCTGTGGTCAGTGGGTCTTTCCTCACAGTCACTGGACCTTTCTCCAGGGTCAGCTTAGTTAAGGCAAAGATCAGAATGATCTGTTTTCGTTCTGCCCCATCTTCCTCTCTCTCCATTGCATTGGCATCATCTTCTACCCCGCTCATTTTGATTCCCCGTTCACATTCACACTTTGGCTCGTCCCGTCGCTGCCAGGGCACAGGAAGTCTGCAAGGAGCAGTCCATTAAAAGTCATCATGAGGCAACCCACCAGAGGAGACACTGCGCTACTGCCGAGTCACTGTGGTGTTGGTCAGCGGTGCTTGTTCTGAACCAGCATGGGCGGACACCATTTACCACGCCCATTCTGACGACAGTCGCGGAGCCAGCGTGAGTGAGCGTCATCTCACTCGTTGTCAGCTCTGGCATGTCACACGTGAGCCCAGGCACACAGCGGCAAACGACAGTGTTCTGACCGTCACAAGGTAATTCTTGATGGAATTTCCGAACAATGCCAGAGTTGGTGCTGCGAACTCTCGACCTCGACACAAATATTCAGGCCAGTTCTGTCCTAACTCTGCGTGTTCCTCTTCTTCTTGATATCCTCATCCACCCCCTGTCAGTTCAAGAGGTAGTATTCATAACAGAGGTCGTGATAACAGTAGTAAAAATTATCCGTGGGTTTACGTTTACAAAAACAGAATGCAAAGGGGAGCAGTTCATGGTTTGTGGTATGCAAAAGGTATGGTGGTATGGAGAACTACCAGGCCTGATATCCGTTGTCCCAACAATGGAAATACAAGAAGAATGAATAATAATAATAATAATAATATGATAATAATAATGATAGTG
>CM065720.1:51727145-51733073 GCA_033310375.1 Conus canariensis
TACAGGCCTCCCTGGAGAGTTAATCGCCCAGACATAAAACAGGTCCCCCCCCCCCCCCCCCGCCACCTCCCCCCTCCTGGGGAGTTACTCTGGCATCAGCCCAGAACACCCCTCTGGAGAGTTAAACTTGACCTGTCCTAGAACAGCACCCCTTTAGGGGAGTTAATCTGGCACCGTTATGGAACAGCCCCCCCCCCCCCCCCCGGAGAGTTAAACTAGACAAGGCCCAGAACAGCCGCCTCCCCCTCCTGGGGAGTTAATCTGGCACTGGCCCAAAACAGCCCCCCTAGAGAGAAACTGGACCTGGACTAGAGCAGCCCCCCCCCCTCTCCTGGGGAGTTAATCTGGCTCCAGCCTGGTACAGGCCTCCCTTGGGGTAAACTGGCCCTGGCACAAAACAGACCAACCCCCCCCCCCCCTCTACTGGGAGTTAATCTGGCACCAGCCCAGAACAGCCCCTCTGGAGAGTTAAACTGCACCAGTCCCAAAACACCCCCCTTCAGGGAGTTAATCTGGCACCGTAATGACCCCCCCCTCCCCCTTGGAGAGTTAAACTAGACAAGGCCCAGAACAGCCCCCTCCCCCTCCTGAGGAGTTAATCTGGCACCGGCCCAAATCAGCCCCCCTAGAGAGTTAAACTAGACCTGGCCTAGAACAATCACCCCCCCCCCCCCCCCCCGTCTCCTAGGGAGTTAATCTGGCTCAAGCCTGGTACAGGCCTCCCTGGAGAGTTAATCGCCCAGACATAAAACAGGTCCCCCCCCCCCCCCGCCACCTCCCCCCTCCTGGGGAGTTACTCTGGCATCAGCCCAGAACACCCCTCTGGAGAGTTAAACTTGACCTGTCCTAGAACAGCACCCCTCTAGGGGAGTTAATCTGGCACCGTTATGGAACAGCCCCCCCCCCCCCCCCCGGAGAGTTAAACTAGACAAGGCCCAGAACAGCCCCTCCCCCTCCTGGGGAGTTAATCTGGCACTGGCCCAAAACAGCCCCCCTAGAGAGAAACTGGACCTGGACTAGAGCAGCCCCCCCTCTCCTGGGGAGTTAATCTGGCTCCAGCCTGGTACAGGCCTCCCTTGGGGTAAACTGGCCCTGGCACAAAACAGACCACCCCCCCCCCCCTCGACTGGGGAGTTAATCTGGCACCAGCCCAGAACAGCCCCTCTGGAGAGTTAAACTGCACCAGTCCCAAAACACCCCCCTTCAGGGGAGTTAATCTGGCACCGTAATGAACCCCCCCCCCCCCCCCCCTTGGAGAGTTAAACTAGACAAGGCCCAGAACAGCCCCCTCCCCTCCTGGGGAGTTAATCTGACACTGGCCCAAATCTGCCCTCAAAGAGAGTTAAACTGGACCTGGCTTAGAGCAGCCCCCCCCCCCCCCCTTTTCCTGGGGAGTTAAAATGGTTCCTGCCTGGTACAGGCCCCCCTGGAGAGTTAAACTGGCCCTGGCACAAAACAGCCCCGCCCCCCTCCTGGGGAGTTAATCTGGCACCAGCCCAGAACAGTCCCTCTGGAGAGTTAAACTGCACCTGTCCTAGAACAGCCCTCTCCAAGGGAGTCAATCTGGCACCGTCATGGAACAGCCCCCCCCCCCCCCCCCCGCCGGACAGTTAAACTAGACAAGGCCCAGAACAGCCTCCTCCCCCTCCTGGGGAGATAATGTGGCACTAGCCCAAAACAGTCCCCCTAGAAAGTTAAATTGGACTTGGCCTAGAATAGCCCCCCTCCCCCCCTCCTGGGGAGTTAATCTGGCTCCAGCCTGGTACAGGCCTCCCTTAGGGGTAAACTGGCCCTAGCACAAAACAGGACCCCCCCCCCTTCCCTTCCTGGGGAGTTAATCTGGCACCAGCCCAGAACGGTCCCTCCGGAGAGTTAAACTGGACCTATCCTAGAACAGCCCCCCTCCAGGGAGTTAATCTGGCACCGTCATGGAACAGCCCCCCTCCCTCCCCCCCACCCCCCTGGAGAGTTAAACTAGACAAGGCCCAGAACAGCTTGGGAGTTTATCCGGCCCAAAACAGGCCCCATGGAGCGTTTAAATGGACCTGGCCCTGGCACAAAACAGCCCCCCCCCCTCTCCTGGGGAATTAATCTGGCACCAGCCCAGAACAGCCCCTCTGGAGAGTAAAACTGCACCTGTCCCAGAACAGCCCCCTCCGGGGGAGTTAATCTGGCACCGTCATGGAACAGCCCCCTCCCCCCTCCTCCCGCCCCCCCCCCCCCCCCCCCCCCCCCCCGGAGAGTTAAACTAGACAAGGCCCAGAACAGCCCCCTCCCCCTCCTTGGGAGTTAATCTGGCACTGGCCCGAAATAGCCCCCCTAGAGAGTTAAACTGGACGTGACCTAGAACAGCCCCCCCCCCCCCCTCTCCTGGGGAGTTAATCTGGCTCCAGCCTGGTACAGGCCTCCCTGGAGAGTTAAACTGGCCCTGGCACAAAACAGCCCCCCCCCCCCCCCTCTACTGGGGAGTTAATCTGGCACCAGCCCAGAACAGCCCCTCTGAAGAGTTACACTGCACCTGTCCCAGAACAGCCCCCGTCCAGGGGAGTTAATCTGACACCGTCACCCCCCCCCCCCCCCCCCCCGGAGAGTTAAACTAGACAAGGTCGAGAACAGCCCCCTTCCCCTCCTGGGGAGTTAATCTGGCACCGGCCCAAAACAGCCCCCCCCCCCCCCCCCGAGAGTTAAACTGGACCTGGCCTAGAGCAGCGCCCCCCCCCCCCCCCCCCCTTGGGGAGTTAATCTGGCTCCAGCCTGGTACAGGCCTCCCTGGGGAGTAGAACTGGCCCTGGCACAAAACAGCCTCCCCCCTCTCCTGGGGAGTTAATCTGGCACCAGCCCAGAACAGCCCCTCTGGAGAGTTAAACTACACCTGTCCTAGAACAGCCCCCCTCCAGGGGAGTTAATCTGGCACCGTCATGGAACAGCCCCCTGGAGATTTAAACTAGACAAGGCCCAGAACAGCCCTCCATCTTGGGGAGTTAATCTGGCACTAGACCAGAACAGCCCTACTGGAGCGTTAAACTGAACGTAATCTAGAACATCCCACCCCCATCCTGGAGATTAAATCTGGCACCAGCCCAGAACAGCCCCCCCCCCCCCCCCCCCCCTGGTGAGTTGAACTGGACCTGGCCCAGAGCAGCCCCCTACTGGAGAGTTTATCTGGCACCAGCCCAGAACAGCCTCCTGGAGAGTAAAACTGGACCTGGCCCAGAACAAACCTCCTCCTGGGGAGTTCATATTGCAACAGCCTAGAATATTTCCCCTGGAAAGTTAAACTGGATCTGGCTCAGAACAGCCCCCCTCTCCCCCCCCCCCTTGGCACCAGCCCAAAACAGCCCCCCCCCCCCCCGAGAGTTAAACTGGACCTGCACCAAAACAGCCCCCTAGAGAGTTAAACCGGACCTGGCCAAAAATAGCCCCCCACCTGGGGAGTTAATCTGGTACTAGCCCAGAACAGGCCCCCTAGAGAGTTAATCTGGACCCGGCCCAGAACAGCCCCCCTCCTGGCAGTGAATCTGGTACTAGCCCAAAACAGCCCCCTAGAGAGTTAAACTGGACCTACCCCAAAACAGCCCCCCCCCCCACACACCTGAGGAGTTAATCTGGCACCAGCCCAGAACAGTCCCCTGGAGAGTTAAACTGGATCTGCCCCCAAACAGCCCCACACCTGGGGAGTTAATCTGGCACCAGCCCAGAACCCAGAACAGCCCTCCTGGAGTGTTAGCTTGACCCGGTGTAACACCCCAAAAGTACTCCCCACCCAGAAGTACTCCTGGGAGTACTTCTGGGCCCGCGTGCCAGAATGATTCCCGGGACTACTTCTGGGACAGTACCTCCTCTTGGTCCCAGAAGTACTCCCCCTATTGACAACTTTGCAAATAAATGTTTGTTTTATGTAACTATCTTATAACGATGATTCCTTTAGACAGGGGAGTACTTTTGGTACCAGTCCCAAACTGACCCCCGATTCCCCCCCCCCCCTCCCTGCACCAGAATGACTCCCGGGAGTACGTCTTGGCCCAGCCCAAATGTACTCCCGGAAGTAACTTTGGCGCGGCTCCAGATGTACTCCCCCTAAAGTTGATTCAGAGAATATTTCATTGTTGATTCAGATAGAATGTTCATGTATGAGTTTATGTCCATGTATGAGTTTCTAACCAGTAAGTAACAAACCTGAACACATTAATGAATGAGATATGCAAGGGGGGGGGGGGGGGGTTACTTCTGTGACCGGCCCAGAAGTTCTCACCCTAAAGTTGAATCAGTCTATATGACAATGTTGATTTAGATACAATGTCCATGTGTGAGCTTATGACCAGTAAAAAAAAACAACCCTGAACACATTAATAAAGGAGATATGCAAGGGGGGTGGGGGTGGAGGGTACTTCTGGAACTGGCCTAGAAGTACTCCCCCTAAAGTTGATTCAGACTCGTTTTTAATGTTTATTTAGATAAAATGTTCATGTATGAGTTTTTTGGCCAGTAAATAACAACCCTGAACACATCAATAAAGGAGATCTGCAAGGGGGTACTTCTGGGACCAGCCCGGAAGTACTCTCCCTAAAGTAGATTCAGACTATACTTTCATGTTGATTGAGACAGAATGTCAACGTGTGAGTTTATGACCAGTAAATAACAACCCTGAACACATTAAAGGAGATATGCAAAGGAGGTACTTCTGGGACCGGCCCAGATGTACTCTCCCTAAAGTTAATTCAGACTGGTTTTCAATGTTGATTCAGTTAGACTGTCCATGTGTGAGCTGATGACCAGTAAATAACAATCCTGAACACATTAAAAAAGGAAATATTCGGGGGGGGTTATTCGGGGACCACCCCAAAAGTACCCCCCCTTTAAAGTTGTTTTCAACTGGGTTTTCAATGTTGATTCAGATAGAATGCCCAAAGTGTGAGTTTATGACCAGTAAAAAAACCCCCCTGAAACATTAAAAAGGAGATATGCAAAGGGGGGTACTTCTGGGACCGGCCAAAAAGTACTCCCCCTAAATTTGATTCAAACTCGTTTTCAATGTTGATTCAGGAGAATGTCAATGTTTGGGGCTTATGACCATTAAATAAAAAACCCCTAAACCTTTGGGTAAAGGAAATATGCGGGGGGGTTTTACTTTTGGACTGGCCCAAAAAACTCCCCCAAAAGTTGATTCAGACTATTTTCAATGTTGATTCGGGTTTAGAATGTCCATTATGAGTTTATAACCAGTAAATAACAACCCTGAACACATTGATAAAGGAAATATGCAAGGGGGGAAACTTCGGGGACCGGCCCAGAAGTACTCCCCTAAAGTTGTTTTCAGACTGGTTTTCAATGTTGATTCAGATAGAATGTCCATGTGTGATTTTAGGGACCATTAAATAAAAACCCCCGAACACTTTAAAAAAAAAAAGGAGATATGAAAGGGGGGTACTTTGGGCCCGGCCCCAAAGACTCCCCCTCAAGTTAAATTCAGACTATTTTTAAAAGGGTTGATTCAGATAAAATGTGCATGTATGACTTTATGATTAATAAATAACAACCTTTAAAAAACCTTAACGGAGATAAAGCCGAGGGGGGGGGGGGGGGGGGGGGATACTTCGGGGCCGGGGCCCCGAAAGACTCCCGGGGGTACTTTTTGAAAAAAGGGGGTCCCCTTTTTTTTCCCGACCCCGATGTACTCTTGGGGGTCATTCAAAGGGGGCGGCCCCAGTGTAAACCCCCCGGAAACACTTTGGACGGTGGTACTTTTGGGTTTTTTACAAACCCTAAACCGTGTTTTGTCCAATCCGCCCTTTTGTCGCACGAGACAAAACGGTGGACCCTTTAACCGCTGTTTTGTCGCTATCCCCCCCGGGTTTTGTTGCCCTGTGTGACAAAAGGGGTTTGGGTGGATAAAACAGGGTTTACAGGGGTTTCTGTTCTGGACCAGGT
>CM065720.1:51740673-51743173 GCA_033310375.1 Conus canariensis
GTGGTTAGGGTGAAGGGTGGAAGGGGGTATGGGAGGGAAAGGGAAGAAACGAAGGGAGAGGGTTGGCGTAGGGGTAAGGTGGTGTGGGTAGGAACGAAGTGTGAGGGGGGAGGTGTGTGTGTGTGTGTGTGTGTGTGTGTGTGTGTGTGTGTGTGTGTGTGTGTGTGTGTGTGTGTGTGTGTGTTTTCTTTGTTACATCACCCAATACTCACATCACTACCCACACCACCTTACCCCTACGCCAACCCTCTCCCTTCGCTTCTTCCCTTTCCCTCCCATACCCCCTTCCACCCTTCAATGATTTATGGTGAAACCGGAATCTATCCTTTATCTGTACTGATTAAAGTGAGAATGATAAGGTTCTGGGCTAACTTAGTTGTTCCTGATTCTAAGAAGTATTCAAACAAAGTATATAATATCTTACATGAACTATATACAAAAGGAATTTTCGTTTCACCATGGCTTAGTTTTGTTAAAAGCATTTTATTTGAAACTGGTTTTGATTGTGTTTGGGAATCTCATTCATTCACAAACAGAAGTAACTTATGTGAGTGTGTTAAAAAGGAGTTGCAAAATAATTATGCTCGTGATTGGCGCAGTTCTCTTGAAAACAGCAACAAGTGTGTATTCTATAAAAGTGTAAAGACTGTCTTTGGAAAAGAACATTATATTTCTACCTTACCAGATACTTATGTTATATCTTTATTTAAATTTAGATGTAGTAACCATAAATTGCAAATTGAAATTGGAAGACACCATAATGTTCCAAGAGAATTGCGTATTTGTCGTAACTGTGAAATGGGTGAAATTGGAGATTAATTTCATTGCATCATGGAATGTCCAAAATATAATGAACTTCGTGAAAAATTCATCCCTAAAAATATCTAAAACCAAAGCCTGTTTTCAACTTTTGTAATCTATTTCAAAAAGGAAGACGCATTTGTTTGAATATTAGTAAGTTTCTAAAAAATGGGAAGATTGTTTAATGAGATCATTACAGTTCACCAGAATTCAGCATTTCGCAACTATGTTCACACATGGTTCTGAGTGAGTTTCGTATTTCTCTTTGTTACATTTGTATCCTCCATGCCCCAACAGGGGTCAAAGGATTAAATTTGAATTGAATTGAATTGAATTGTGTGTGTGTGTGTGTGTGTGTGTGTGTGTGTGTGTGTGTGTGTGTGTGTGTGTGTGTGTGTGGTGCCGTTTGTCCTGAGTGCACGCGCATTAGAATATTATACACTGAAAGGCGGGAAGTACATGAAGATGTTCAACGGAAGTGTTCCCTCCAACTCCACAAACGACACACATAAAACAGAAGTTCACAATGCATAGACAGTGAGTATTTGATGTAACTTCAACTTTTTGAAACACCCTCTCACCATCTCTCATTCACACGCCTAGTACAAACTCTGTATCTCAACAAAGTATCTAACTCTATATGACCAAAGGGCACGTTAATTTTTCTTTGTTACATCACCCAATACTCACATCACTATGAATTGACTTTCGTTCCACAGAGGGAAGTAAAGAACATGTTGAAACGCCTTCTCACAATCTCTCATTCATACGTCCACTACAAACTCTGTATCACATATCATGGGACTCTACAAGGTCCGTCAATTTTAATTAGCTACATCACTCAGCGTTCAAATGACAATTAAGTCGCATTCGGTCCACAGCAGAAAGTACAAAGAGCACGTCAATGAAATTTCAACAGGAAAAAGGAAAGAAATGTGTTCCTTTCACGTCTTGGGCGAAGACAGTTCATCGATCCCAAAGGCTTCTTCTGCATCCCACAACTTGACATAAGATATGGTATTTCACCGTCTTTAGGTTAGTATGCTTATCAATTTCGCAAGGTACGATAAAAAGAACGACTTCTGTTTTCAGTTATATTTCAAGTATCGCGGTAGGTGGTTCATTTAACACAAAACTCTCTGTTACGGGTGTTCATGTGGGTGAGACACTTCAACTCATAAAGCTGTGTCAGTGATGTTATGCTAAGTTACACACATAAAGCTCTGTATAGTGAGTCACGCTGGGAGATACACTCTTACAGAAACACGTGTTATTGTTATCACGATGATGATGGTGATGATTATCAATGATATTATTATTGTTATTTTTATATTATCATTATTATTATTATCATCATCAATATTATATATTATCATTAGCATTATTAATAATAATAATATTAATAATAATAATATTAATAATGATATCATTCTTATTATCGCTATCATCTTCATCATCATCATCATCACCATCATCATTATCATCATCATCATCATCATCATCATCATCATCATCATCATCATCATCATTCATTCACAGTACTTACGTGGCACCAATTATTAGTTTGAGACCAAGCCATACACGCTTTACAATTAATATTGTCGTTCACAAAACGGGGTGGCGACCTGGGTAGAGCTTATACTAAAGACGTGCCTGCTCGCGCTACATTCAGTCGTTTATCACACCATTCAGTCGAACA
>CM065720.1:51753173-51771069 GCA_033310375.1 Conus canariensis
GCTGAACTGAAGTACGAGAGCCTGAAGAAGGAATAGATGCACCCCTATGTGTTCTATTTGTGCCATGGAAAATGAAAAAACACAAACAAACGAGGCTTGGAACATTCGATCCCTAATGCAAAACGCTGAAAATCACAGATAGTTGTGGACACCCACCACCACCACGACTACACACACACACACACACACACACACACACACACACACACACACACACACACACACACATACACTCACACACACACTCAATAACTCACTCACTCAATACAGCAAGAGCTAAATTTGGGGTGGAACGGTCTGGGGAAAATATCAGGGTGTCAGCCTGGTATGAGCTCTGAACACTTTGGAACACAACAAATGTAGTTTTATGCAAGGTTACTGAAACAGAAGACCAAACGGGAACGCCCTGCCACTAAAGCAAATCTCTGAACGAGCTTAACAAAAAGAAACTTATATCATTTTAACACTCACATACTTTGGAAAAATAGTGTTGTGCAATCCTCTTTGGTGCGTCACTTTAGGAATGCTACTTCGATATGTTTTGCACAATTTCCTTGGGCATTAGCTTGACATTTAAAGAAGGATTCATTTCTTTGTTCTCTCGACACGAATGAAAATATGATAAAAGTCCACTTGTAAAATAGATTTCGTCCATAAATGGTCTCTCGTTCAAATTCCGCCGTCATTAATACCTCTCAGCTTGATCTTTTTCCTGCAAAATTCATGAACAGTCGCACCTAAGACTTGAATAAGCTTTTTTCCCTTTCTTAACAGAAACAGAAATTTGAACTGAAAAAAAAAAATTCTGCTTTGGCCTTTTCATGATTTTTTCGTTTCTTGCATTTTCTTTTCTTTTCTTTTTACTTTTTCTTTTTAAAATGAAAACATGTAAAACGCACGCATTGTACGGTCTGCTACAAGCTAGAGAGAGAGAGAAGAGAGAGAGAGAGAGAGAGAGAGAGAGAGAGAGAGAGAGAGAGAGAGAGGGGTATACCAGTTAAAATAAAACAGCATAAGCAGGAAAGAAAACAATTATGCAGTGGTGCCATCTTATGAACTGGTAAACTAGTTGAAAATGACACATCATACACAGGAAACAAAACAGCAAAATAATGGTCAAGATGGCGCCAATCTTATGAGCAGGATAGAAAGATATGATTTAAACAAACCAACCAACAAACAAAGAAACAAATCATACAGGAGCACAATAAAACGATGATATGGTTCAACTAACTCAAATTTAAAAAAAGGGCGAATTACAAAACACAAAGGAACACACAAATTCATTTAAAAAGACTAAACGCTATAGGATAGGAATACTGATAAAAGTACAAGATATTGCAATAAAAAATACATGACGTTCTATTCAAGATTGATCAAAATGTGTGACATGATGCGATGCTTTTTTGTTCTGTACATAAACAAGCGTTTGAGCATGTTTGTGTGTGTGTATGTGTGTGTGTGTGTGTGTGTGTGTGTGTGTGTGTGTGGGGTGTGTGTGTGTGTGTGTTGTGTGTGTGACACAGAGCGAGAGAACGAACGAACGAACGAACGAACGAATTTTATTTTCAGAGGGTAGTGGAGTAAGCATAACTGCTTTTTTACATCCAGCCCTCCGGGGCCAAAAAAAAAAAAAAAAAAAATAAAAAGAGAAAAGAAAGAAAAAGATACAAATTCTGAAATATACTAATACCAAATGCAACAAAACTAATGTACAAGAGTTAACACAGAAGAAGGGGTGGGATATGGTGGGGTGGGGGGCATTAGAGGAGGGAGAGAGAGAGAAAGAGACAGAGAGAGACAGAGAGAGAGAGAGAGAGAGAGAAAGAAAGGGAAGAAGAGAGAGAGAAGAGAGAGAGAGAGAGAGAGAGAGAGAGAGAGAGAGAGAGAGAGGGTTGTAAAAGAGAAGGTAAATATTATATCATTAAATTCAGGTCTTAACTGAAAGAAACCAACCATTTATAACTTTTCCATTAAATATCTGTGGTATGCTTTTTTGAACGATAATAAACTATTTTTGTTTTTTATGTATTCCGGGATTTCATTCCATAATTTTCCTCCTGAATAGATAAAAGATGTCATAAAGAGATCAGTTCTTGGACGAGGGATAAATATTGTGCTTTTGTTACGAAACTCTCGTACGGGAAATTTCTCTCGGAGATAGAATGGTGCAAGGTTATTCATAATCTTAAACATAAAGACAGCTTTGTTGAAGATACATTTAAATTCAAAAGGCAAGATGTTTAGTTCTTTATAGTCACTTATTTCCAGAGAGGAAGATTTAAGAAGTATAAGTTTGAGAGAGCGTCTGTAGAGACTTTCAAGATGCCTTAAGGAGGCTTTACTAGCTAAATCCCAACAGGGTGAAGCATAATCCACATCGCTTTGAATATAAGCATGAAAAAATAATTTCCGAGTGTGTTGATCCAAAAAATGTTTGATTCTATTAAGCTGAAAGACTTTTTTCGATATTCTTTTTGATAAAGTCGAAAGCTGATTCGACCAGGATAACTTATTGTCGATAATAAGACCAAGTAGTTTATGAGAACTTACTTCATCTAATACGTTATCATATATTTTTAATTCCTTTAGATTATCTTTAATATTTTGTCGCTTTTGCCTGGTTGATATTAACATGAATTTAGATTTTTGAGGATGAAGTGCCATATGATTAAGTTCAGTCCATTTTATGAGCCTGTCAACGTCATTTTGTAAGTCAGCGCACACTACATCTACATTTTTTCCTTTATTGTGTAAGGTAGTGTCATCAGCGAAAAGCTCACAAGAAGAGGAAATGTAAAGAGGGAGATCGTTAATGTAAATCGTAAATAATATCGGTCCTAAGACTGAACCCTGAGGCACACCGAAATTGACTGGCATAAAAGTGGATGATACCATATCCTGAACAACTATCTGCCTTCTATTTGATAGAAAAGACGAGAGAAGATTGACAGACTTTGGAGTTAAACCATACAAAGTAAGTTTTTTTAAGAGGAGATCATGGTTAATAACATCGAAGGCTTTAGCAAAGTCCACAAATATCGTTCCTGTGAGAAGATCATTATTGATATTTAAATGCCACTGTTCTACTAGATTCGTGAGGACCGTCTGACATGAATGATTTTCTCTAAAACCGCTTTGATTTGAATGAAATAATTTATGTGTAACGAAGTGCTTTTGAAGGTTTTGCTTAAGGTGCTTTTCTAAAGGTTTAGACAAATTAGACAGAATGGAAATCGGTCTGTAGTTCGAAGGATCTTGTGGGTCACCAGATTTAAAAAATGGCAAAACTTTAGCTTCTTTAAAATATTGTGGATAATAGCATTTCTGAATACAAAGGTTATAAATATAAGTAAGGCTATCAGAGATAATAGGTGCGGAAATTTTCAAAATTTTGCTGTCTATATTATCTAATCCCCGGCTCTTAGATTCCTTCAATGAATTAAGTTCTCTACATACCTCGTGAACACTGATAAACTGAAAGTCAAGTCTGGACCCTATTCGTCTAGTATCACAAAATTCTCTTAGTAACAACAGTTCATTATGTTTAGTACAATCAGTTTTAATAGTCTTTTCGACTATGGTAGAAAAGTGTTTATTGAGATTATCGGCAGACAGAATTAAAGATGACGGAGCTGTTTGTTTTGACGATTTACCTGATAATTGATTAATGGCTTTCCAGATCGATTTTGAATCTTTTTTCGATGAAATAAGGTCGCTAAAATGTTTTTTTTACGAGCAGATCTTTTCATAGCTGTAACTTTGTTACGCTGTTTCTTAAACTTTGCATCTTTTCCTGTTGACTGTAACAAATTTTCACGAATTTTAATAGCAGCATTAATTTCATCATTTAACCACGGTGGTTTTCCATCGGGTTTGACACGTTTGATCTTAGTTGGGACATGTTTGTCGTAAATAGGGACAAATATGTTATACCAAAGAGAGAGAGAGAGAGAGAGAGAGAGAGAGAGAGAGAGAGAGAGAGAGAGAGAGAGAGAGAGAGAGCATGCAATTGAGTTTGTACATAGTTATGGCAACTGGGACACGCAGGGATTGTGCAGAAAATGGAACAAAAAGACATTTTAGGATATTTGGTTGTATTAAAATAAACTAACTGCACCTGTAATGAATTATTGTGATTATTTACTCAGAACCAAAGTCTGACTCTGTACAATGTCTTGTCTTATTTCTACATCCTTTCAAATATTATATAATTATCACACGCATACATTTGGAGTTTAGCCTTAATTGTAATCACCTATTTGGATTAGAAATACATTAGTTAGAAGTCAGAGTGGAGGATTTTTTTTTTTAATGAATTATGAATATCGCATTCAGTGCCAAAACTTTTCATACACGAATATAATATCTAGAGGTGTTAGGAAAGACCAAACCTCAAACAAGAACATTATTACACAAACAACAGTTAATGTTACAATTATTCTGCAATAGTTAAAGGATGAGACAGATGCCAATGCAGAACCGTGTAAAGTAGACGTTCTGTGAGGACCAGTTGCCAAGACTGGCCAGCAACTGATTTCAAAACTGGGAAATCGAAATATACGTGAAAAGCACCACCAAAAAGGTGGTAACACCGAAAGACTTCATGAAACTGGATAGAAACGCAAGCAAACCTAACGACCCCTCCCGTTTAGAAATCGATAAAACATAAAAAAAAATGCAACCAAATCATTAATAATGGAACATTTTCCATGAAAATTCGCCTGCTCAGTTGAGACACACCTGAAAAAGGCAAGCAGTGTGCAGGGATTTTTTAAAAGTGAATGGAATAAGACAACAAACAGACATAAAAGTATCCATTCATCGCTTCTTCAAAAAAAGATTCAAAGAATGGTTCGGATGTAAGTAAGAGCAATAGTGGGTAGACCGTTGTCACTGGCAGCCTTTCTACTCCTCCCCCCCCCCCCTCCTCCAAATTGCACTGATCTCAGTCAACATCTGGGAAACGAAGCAACATAGACTTTGGACACTCAGGCATATACAATACTATTGGCATATACTTCAGACATCCATATTCATTTTTAAAATTGCTGATTCTAGTTCATTGTCAACACCAAATACAAGTCTTCTTGCAGGTGGTGATCACCTCAGCACAAATAGCACATTTTACTTGATTCTGTCATGAACATAACTGTATAACTACACATGCAAATATGAAAGTACGACACCCATCCCCCAACCCCTTACAACATGTTCTTTATATTTCAGGAAAGGTACACAATCTGAGAGAAAAACATGACCATACTTTTGAAAATGAATCTGGTGCCAATGTTGTATCCTCTTCAGGCTTTTAATATTTGGAATTAAATGTTTGCAATCAGACAGACAGTGTCAGCGCGACACAATGTTACAGAAGACAGCCAGACAGTGTCGAAGGAAAGTGTTTAAAAGATATTGTGTAGTATGTTTGTAGAGAGGCTACTTTTTTTCAACTTCTTGGCACAGAAGATGGATTGTCTTAGGATTCAAATTTATCCCAAACTTAGGGTTGATAGTATATGTTCTGTGACTCCAGTTAGCTCCAATACAGAACGACCTCAACGTAACTTTCGACTCAATCGAAACTGGACGGCTACAGATATGTTGCTGGCACACACACACACACACACATGTCCCAAAAATAATGTTTCATGCAGTTATATGAATTTGCGTTGACCTTCTTTGAGAAGTTTTGACCATCTGACACGCGCTTATACATGTTTGAATGCACCAGTCAAATTGGTCTCTATATGGAATTATTGGTGTGAAACACACTGGTTTCACTGATAGGTGTGGAATAATGGTTGCTTTGACAGAGAGAGAGAGAGAGAGAGAGAGAGAGAAGAGAGAGAGAAGAGAGAGAGAGAAGAGAGAGAGGTGAAAGAAGGAGAAAAGAAGTAAAATAAGACAGAGACAAGCTTAAGAAAGAAGAATTAGAAAAAGAAGAAGACAACAACGATGGTGTTGTAGAGAAGACAATGACGATGATGACAAAGAAGACAAAAAGAAAGCAGAAAAATGTCGATCTACATAGTAAAAAAAAAAAAAAAAAAAAAAGAAACCCAAGGTCTGAAAGCACAAGAAACAGAGAAAAAGAAAATGGGACAAACACAAGATAATTCAAAAATAGCTTACAAACGACCAAAATGCCAAATAAAAAGCAGAAACCAACAAAACAAAACATTAAAAAAATGGAAACTACAAGCTGCTCCAAAAAGTAACGGAATATCAAAGATGTTTACGGCAAAAATCAACAGAATTCGGACCCAAATGCACCTGAAAATCAGGCCAAAGCATACAGACAAACCGAACCGAAATGTAATCATAAAACGGGACACAGTTTTATATAACAAGGAAAAAAGTGAATTAAGTTAACATCATTTTGTGTGCATCATAAAATACTCTTGACGTGCTGTCCGCCATGTAAAAAATAAATCACAATTGTAAATAAATTACCCACGTTTATGCTTACATATTAGGGACTTTGGTAAGTTCCTGAACTTTAGGAAGGATGACATTATCATTCTTCAGGCTACCAACAAAACATGCTGAGATGAAGCGGATGAGGCAGGTTTTACTTTTATTTGTTAGTTGTGCATATGTGTTATTGCCAGATAGTGTGTAGTATTAGGGCCATGTACTTTGTGCACATCATTATGTACTTATCATTCTTCGTGCTCGTTCATTTTTGTCTTTGGAATGAACAATTTTAAGAGTTGTTCTTAATCTTGTATTGTTTGGTAAATAATTTCCTGCTTATGGTTCTATTATTTCACAGAAAGGAACTTTGTTCACTGTCCTTTCAATGCAACCAACCAATCATTTTGTTGACGACAAACCACCCTTCTTACAGATCGCAACACTCCGCTCTCTGCTGTCTGTATAAATACAATACGTATCGGTGGCAAATAGTTAATGTTAATGTTTCACATTATCCAGCAGTTGTTGGTGTGAATGAGCACATAAAAGTGCTCTAGGTTCCATCATTCCATTTTCATCGTTCCCAGCAATTGCTGTGTCAGCTGTTGTTCTGTTCTTTCTTTTATTATGTTTTACTTCATCTATCTTCTTACATTCTGATAACCTTGACCGTGTTTTGCCTGACTGCGTTAATGATTTATGTTTGCAGTGAGAAAGAGCCAGACATAAAATGGCTTCGCATTCGGGTCCGTCATAAAATCCGGTAGAATTTGGTTCGCTTTCTCTCAAACTTCCACAAATGCAAATCAAGCCGTTTAGTTGGTGGATATAATTCTGAATTTAAGACAATGAAGGATACTTCTCGAGCGCTGACCTTCCCCATTGTCGAACAATTCTTGGCTCAACCGTTCAAGTTCATGAGTAATAGCAAAACTATTTTCACTCTATGAGACGTAATAGTTAGCAGTACTAAGAGAGTTACTTCCCATGCAATGTTTGTAAACAGAACACGCAAAATACCAAATTGCCGATGCTTATATCACTAGAAAGTGTTAACCTTCCATGAATGTATATCATTTCGCTGATGGTTATCAGTTCGTGAAAATACCATCACAGTCCTTATCGTTTCCCGAGAAAAATCTGTAGTCATCATATTCATTGCAAGAACGGATCCTGGATTCGCTATTTGATCCAGATCCGCACCAAATTCAACGGCTTCATCCCACAGACCACACTTTCTACCAAGTGTCCTGAAAACAGGTAGCATAATGTTTGTGTAATTAAATTAGTAACAATCTTGATAACTGACTTTGAATATGCAGTTTGCTACGGACCCTGACTGACTGACTGAAACCAATTTATTGTCAGATTAACTCACGGTTGTACTAACACTACGGACCCACACCAAAATTTCATGGTATGGACTTTCCACAAAGTGTGGTTGAAATAGAGTCAGTTTTTTGTTTGTTTGTTGTTGTTGCTGCATTTTTTGATAGTACTGCTAACAGAAAATCAAGCCAAAAAACGGATGGGGGGATAAACCAGAGCCTCGTAGGTGTAAGTGATCACTGAAACGTTACTGGTGAGAATGCAGACCACCGTCAAGATCCATCTGATTCTGGATCCGCCCTCTGGTCTGGATCGGCAGCACAGTTAATAGGTTTCGCTCCTGGATTACCACAATGCCAGCAAGTTTCGTGAAGAATCCCTTCACTACTTCTCTGCGTTGCCTTGCTGAGAGACACACAGACAGACAATCAGACAGACTGATAAGCTGGCAGACGAACAGGCGCAGTGGAACGCATAACCTCCTCAACAGAGCTAAACAGAAGACAGAGATTGTCACTTTGCATTAGAGTAAGTGGAAATGAAGCTCGTAGTTCTGTAATATGAACACTCATCCTCACCCCCCCTCCTCCCTCCCCATCCTTTCTCCTCCTCCTACACACACAGAGAGAGAGAGAGAGAGAGAGAGAGAGAGAGAGAGAGAGAGAGAGAGAGGGGGGGGCGCAGGGATAGTGACTAGCGGCAAAAGTTGATCTGAAATGTAAAATCTCCATTTCATATTTAACTGCTTATCGAGTCCTTTCACACGCAATCTCAGAACATCTTGCAAAAAGTACATCTCTTCTGAAAAGACATTCTGCAAAACTCCGTAGATTAGACCCCAAAGCCGGAAGAACTTTGTTCAGTACTCAGGATTAAACACCCGCACAAACATCATGCCAAAGTGTTGAACGTTGTGAAGAGTGCAGTGTACTGAACTTGTCACTGCTGGTAAAAACGAAGACAACAACAACAGCAAACGTACCATCAAAACAAACAAACACAAACAAACCCGTGACAAAAAAGAATCAAACTATCAAACGAACAAATAAACGGAAAAACATGAGTAAAGAGCTATCTGCAATGACCATAGCTATTACAGTATATTCAGTTTAGTAGACTCGCAGTCGTTTTTAACGGTTCTCAAAAAAAAAAAAAAAAGAAAAAAAAAGAGAAATAACTAATAAAAAAAATCCTTTCATATGCAAAGGCCTCAACCTGAGGTCTGATGGTAGTGGCAAAGTGGATGGGGAGTGTGGGGGGGGGGGGGCAGGGGGGGGGATAAGGGGATTCATATCACAGGAAACGTTTTCCGGGGAACACATACAAACGTGGAACAATTCAAAGAGAACTATGACTACAAGGAATATCATGGTCACACTGCATGCCCGACACCTTTTTCTTTATGGACATCCTGCTCGTCCCCGTCTCAGCAACAATACATAGAAAGTAGTCTTGTTTGTAATTCTGTTCAGAATTTTTTTCGCCTGTTCTTTTTTTCCTGAGGAACGTAGCAACCGAAGAGTAGCGAAAGGTTGTCCGAAAATATGACAAGACATATTATTCGCCCTTCCCCTCCCCCTCCCACCTTCCTCTTCACACACACACACCCCCTTCCCGCCCCCCCCCTTCCTCCATCCCCCCGTTTCTTACTCCGTTGCCTCCTCTCTGCCAACACGACAGATGTGCTCAGCCATTCCAGAAGTAGAAGTGTGATCACAAGTTTTAGGTTTTGTCGTAATCAGGTCAACTAATTCAAGAGCAGGCTTTGGAACGTCATCTGAATGAGCAACGATTGGCCACACCTCCTTTGCTGTTGCAGCTCAGGTGACACGAAAGGAATATCAGCAAATAAATAAATGAATAGACACACAAGTAAATAAATGAATAGATGAATAAATAAATAAACGAACAAGCCACACCCATGCTGAAGGTTGCGGATCAAGAGAAGTACTGGTAATGATATTGCGTTTTGGTTGTTTCAATAAAAAAAAAAGGAAGAAAGAACTGGAACGCAAGGCAATGTATTTTAAACAAGATTTAATTTCATCAATTGTGTGCGCGCGGGCGCGCGCGCGCGCACACACACACACACACACACACACATACACAAACACCACACACACACACACACACACACACACCCATCAGATGCTCGGGTTTGACATGACTTTTTTGTATAACCCAGATCTTTGGTAAAATTAAGAAGAAAAAAAACAGCTCAAAAGTAAATACATTAAAATTTTAAAAAGGGGAAATGAGAAAAAAAATTGTTGTTTTTAATGCAGAACATCATTAGCAAACCTACTAAGAAAGAGAAAGACGGTAAGCGTTGCATAACTATTCAGTTCAGAAATGTCTCAGCAGGTCGGACCGGTTTCTGCTTAAGAAACAGCTTTCACAGAGCTCAACATAATTTCCTCATAAAGGTGGAACATCCCACGTGTGTGTTTGACAGACCAGATTCGATAAATAATACATACTGATCTGTTTTTGTAACCACGAATAAACTCGAACTAATTCCAGATTTTCGATTTTCTTCTTACCCAATCTTTTATGCCATATTCAAATCGGTGAAGAGGTTTGTGGTCATGCCTGTTAATCCACAGCTCTGACATATCCGAAAAGACGAAAGGTAATGATACTGACGGTACAGCTATCCACGCTGGCGATGTCAGCAACAGGTAGTCTCAGTCGCGTCAGTTTATATAGGAACAAATGAACATAAACAAATGAATATCAAATGATTTCATTGGTTCTATGTGAAGAGTAGCTTCAGCCGCCCTCAACACTTTATCATCATTTTTTCCCATGTAAGGCGTCAAAGTGAACGGACTGCCTGCAGCAGGGACTAGGTAGGCCGTCATCAAAGTCAAAGGGACGGTGATTTCAGACAGGGCGGTTACGAAGACTGCATTTGATTTCTGCTCGCTAGATAAAGAATCGGTCCTTTCTAGCAGTTGGAAACAACACGTCATACTTGTACGATCAGAAGTTTAGTGGGTTTTTTTTTTTTTTTTTTTTTTTAGGAGGAGTGTGTGTGTGTGTGTGTGTGTGTGTGTGTGCGCGTGCGTGCGTGCGTGCGTGCGCGCGTGTGTGTCTGTGTGTGCGTGCGTGCGTGCGTGCATGCGTGCGTGCGTGCGTGCGTGAGTGTGCGTGTGTGTGTGTGCGCGTGTGTATGTGGAGAGAGAGAGAGAGAGTGAGCGACAGAGAAAGAGAGAGAGACAGAGACAGGTTGGGGGAGACCGTGGTAAATGGGGGTAGTGGGAAGTGGGGTGTAAGAGGAAGACAGAAGGAGAGAAACGGTAACTGACATGCTGAAGTACGTCACTGTGGCAGATGAAGTTGCTGCAGGTAAAATCAGAAGTCAGCAAACACAAAATTTAGAAATGTAGGCTAAATAACTAAATCACACACACACACACACACACACACACACACACACACACACACACACACACACACACACAGAGAGAGAGAGAGAGAGAGAGAGAGAGAGAGAGAGAGAGAGAGATCTAATTGTTGATAAAAAACAACAACAACATGAAAGACAAATTCCGTCTCGCTGTAGCAATCTGGGATGTTATTTACACTGTACAGTACACGTCACAGTTTGAATCCGAGCCACTTTTTGTCAATGCCCTACCACGTTTCTGGAACCATTTTGCGGAAAAGCACACCCCTGTGTTTCTATTTTCCCAGGTACGTGTGTTTCTTAACCAACTCAGACCACCATGTGTTTACTTCCCATATGTGTTCATTCACTTAGCATGACAACAGTGTGTGTATTTCCCACTGTTCCTCAACGAGCAGCACAGACCACGCGGTGTTTGTACTTCGCCCGGTGCGTCCCTCAATTAGCACAGAACACCATGTGTGCACTCTCCCCAATGTGCTCTTCAGTTCGTTCAGACCACCGTGTGTGGATTTCCACTGACGTGTTCTTCAGTTAACACAGATTACAGGGTGCGTACTTCCCTACCCCCCCCCCCCCCCCCCCCCCCCCCCCGTGTCTATCTCAACTGGTAGAAACAACAGTCTGAGTATTTTCCCCACTGTGTTACTCAATTGGGTCAGACCGTAGTGTGAGTATTTCCCCGGGTGTTTCCCTCAACCAGCACAGACCGCTATGTGTTGACTGCTACCGTTGTATTCCGCAACTAGAACAGACCAATGTGTGTGTATTTCCCCCCGGTGTGTTCCTCAGCTAGAACAGACCAATGTGTGTGTATTTCCCCCGGTGTGTTCCTGAACTAGAACAGACCAATGTGTGTGTATTTCCCCCCGGTGTGTTCCTCAGCTAGAACAGACCAATGTGTGTATATTTTCCCCGCTGTGTTCCTCACCTAGCACAGACTAATGTCCGTATATTTTCCCTGGTGTATTCCTCAACTAGCACAGACCAACAGACCAATGTGTGCATATTTTCCCCGCTGTGTTCCTCATCTAGAACAGACCAATGTATGTATATTTCCCCCCGGTGTATCCCTCAACCAGCACAGACCAATGTGTGTATATTTTCCCTTGTGTGTTCCTCAACTAGCACAGACCAATGTGTGTACATTTTCCCTGGTGTGTTCCTCAACTAGCACAGAACAATGTGTGTATATTTTCCCTTGTGTGTTCCTAAACTAGCTCAGAACAATGTGCGTATATTTTTCCCCGGAGTGTTCCTCAATCAGCACAGACCAATGGTGTATATTTCCCCCCGGTGTGTTCCTCAATCAGCACAGACCAATGTATGTATATTTTCCCCCGGTATGTTCCTAAATTAGCACAGAACAATGTGTGTATATTTTCCCCGGTGTGTTCCTCAACTAGCACAGACCAATGTGTGTACATTTTCCCTGGTGTGTTCCTCAACTAGCACAGACCAATGTGTGTACATTTTCCCTGGTGTGTTCCTCAACTAGCACAGACCAATGTGTGTATATTTTCCCTTGTGTGTTCCTAAACTAGCACAGGCCAATGTGCGTATATTTTCCCCCGGTATGTTCCTCAATCAGCACAGACCAATGTGTGTATATTTTCCCCCGGTATGTTCCTCAATCAGCACAGACCAATGTGTGTATATTTTCCCTGGTGTGTTCCTAAATTAGCACAGAACAATGTGTGTATATTTTCCCCGGTGTGTTCCTCAACTAGCACAGACCAATGTGTGTACATTTTTCCTTGTGTGTTCCTAAACTAGCACAGAACAATGTGTGTATATTTCCCCGGTGTGTTCCACAACTAGCACAGACCAATGTGTGTATATTTTTCCTTGTGTGTTCCTAAACTAGCACAGAACAATGTGTGTATATTTTCCCCGGTGTGTTACTCAACTAGCACAGAACAATGTGTGTACATTGTCCCCCGGTGTATTTCTCTACTAGCACAGACCAGTGTGTGTATATATTCCCTTGTGTGTTCCTAAACTAGCACAGAACAATGTGTGTATATTTGCCCCGGTGTGTTACTCAACTAGCACAGACCAATGTGTGTATATTGTCCCGTGATGTATTCCTCTACTAGCACAGACCAATGTGTGTATATTTTTCCCGGTATGTTCCTCAACTAGCACAGACCAATGTGTGTATATTTCCCCCCGGTGTATTCCTCAACTAGCTCAGACCAATGTGTGTATATTTTCCCTGGTGTGTTCCTCAACTAGCTCAGAACAATGTGTGTATATTTTCCCCGGTGTGTTCCTCAATCAGCACAGACCAATGTGTGCATATTTTCGCAGCTGTGTTCCTCAACTAGCACAGACCAATGTGTATATATTTTCCCGTTGTGTTCCTCAACTAGCACAGACCAATGTGTGTATATTTTCCCTTGTGTGTTCCTAAACTAGCACAGACCAATGTGTGTATATTTTCCCTGGTGTGTTCCTAAACTAGCACAGACCAATGTGTGCATATTTTCCCTGGTGTGTTCCTCAACTAGCTCAGAACAATGTGTGTATATTTTCCCGAGTGTGTTCCTCAATCAGCACAGACCAATGTGTGCATATTTTCCCTGGTGTGTTCCTCAACTAGCACAGACCAATGTGTGTATATTTTCCCTGGTGTGTTCCTCAACTAGCACAGACCAATGTATGTATATTTTCCCTTGTGTGTTCCTCAACTAGCACAGACCAATGTGTGTATATTTTCCCCGGTGTGTTCCTAAACAAGCACAGACCAATGTGTGTATATTTTCCCTGGTGTGTTCCTCAACTAGCACAGACCAATGTATGTATATTTTCCCTTGTGTGTTCCTCAACTAGCACAGACCAATGTGTGTATATTTTCCCCGGTGTGTTCCTAAACAAGCACAGACCAATGTGTGTATATTTTCCCCGGTGTGTTCCTCAATCAGCACAGACCAATGTGTGTGCATTTTCGCAGCTTTGTTCCTCAACTTGCACAGACCAATGTGTGTATATGTTCTCCGGTGTGTTCCTCAAGTAGCAGAGACCACCGTATGTATATTTTCCCCGGTTTGTTCCAGAACAAGCACAGACCAGTGCGTGTATATTTTCGCCAGTGCGTCCTTTAACTAGCACAGACCAGTGTGTGTATATTTTCCCCGGTGTGTTCCACAGCTAGCACAGCTCACGGTCTCTGTACTTCCGCATGTGTGTCTCTCTCCTAGCACAGACCACTGTGTGGGTTCTTCCCTTTGAGCGTCTCTCAAGACTGATTACCGTGTGTGAATCCACCTATCCTCCCCCCCCCCCCCCCCCACGATGTGTTCGTCAACTAACAAACACTCCTGTGCGTAAACTACCCCCCCCCCCCCCCCCCCCCCGTATTCCTCAACTATAACAGGCCACTATAGAGTCACCTCCATCCATGTGTTCCTGAACAAACAGAAAACTGTGCGTTATGGCTTGACTGCTCGGTCTACTATCGCACATTGCGAGGTCCTGTGAGCAGGGCTGACCACAAACACACAATGATTTATGTGACCCCCCGATCCCCCCCCCCCCCCCCCGCCTCTACCTCCCCGTCTTCTTCCTCCCCCAAAACAAAAGTGTATGCATTTTGATTCAAGAAAAGCTTTTTTTTTATTAGCATCAGAAGAAATGTATTACTTGGATAAAGCAATTCTGTAGATTGTTGCCTAAAGTCGACTTTGGAATGACATTGGATTCTCCTATAACCTCTCCATAGTCCTCAACTTTGTGGTCGGAAAACATACGCAGATATTGTTCCCAGGATGATGTTGATAGAAATTCCCCGAAAAGAAAAGTAAACAATTGTCGAAACAAAATCTCATTTCATTTCCTCTGTTTTCTTTCTGGCCCAGCCTAGGGAAGGAGATCATTTCAGGACTGTCATGATGCCAAAACCCATTCCATATATGCATGAAAGAAAAGACAAACAAAACAAACAAATATGTCTCAAAACCAGTTCATTCCACATAATTATGATAAAACGGACGAAAACCGGATCTATGTTCCAAACCGGCTCGAATCAAAGAAAGATATTTATCCATTTGACAAATGGATCCCAAGCATGTGAGGCCCTTCGTGCATGTTTCGTTAAAGCGAATCATTGTGAAGAAAAAAAAAAAACGCATAAGTTATATGATTGTACGACTCGAAACTCATCCGTAAAATTAATTCGTAAAATGGGTGGGGAGAAAAAGGGGCCTATTCCATACAGATACAGACAAAAACAAGAGCACAAACAAGCGAAATAAAACAAAAAGCTCACACACACACACACACACACACACACACACACACAACACACACACACACACACACAGATGTTGGTCTCGTGTAGTGATGCTTCAGATAACACAGGCACTATCGTAGGAACTTCGAATTTGCATCCATACTCAGAGCCTAGTTTAAACGAAACAAAAGGACACATGTTATCAGTCTACATTTCGTCTGTAAATTCGATTAAAATTCGTCTGCGGGGCTGTTTCATTTAATGCACGAATAAAAGTGATAATGAGGAACACTTTGTCGCGACAGGCTGTAATGACAATGCAAAATATCTCGAAATAAACTCCTATAAAATGGTTGACCACCGACAAATCACATCAAATTGTTAAAGAATACAAAACATACAAGCATAAAAAGGTTGAGTAGAGAGGAATAAATCGTACAGCAAATTAATTCAACCGACCAAGGAAACAACTGAATACTTATGAAGAAGCAAAACATCATAACGTAAAGAAACAACAACTACACAACACTCGAAAGAAATCCTGTTCCTTTGCAATCTAGTGGAACTAATGACATAATTATGTGGGAGGATAAAGAAAATGGCACATTCCCACTGAAACATGTAAGGTCGTTTAACCAAAAGCAAACATTTCCTAAAAAAATATACAACAAAAATAAAACCTACATGAAGGGACGTATAATTTTTGTAATCGCCGCGTCAACACGATAAGTAAAAGTTGTGTGGATTCTCTTGTAGTCAAACAAGCATAAAAAATCAACCAAGCAAACAAACGAACGTGATAGAACAACTATGCTTTTTGCACCAGTCTGGAGAGCGGATGTCCCTCCCCCCCCCCCCCCAATACAAATGCTGTCCACGGTCTTATCTCTGATCAGCATCTGACAAGACCTCATCCCTCCCCCTTCCTTCCTCCCCTCCCACCTGCCCCCTTCCCTTCCCTCCCGCCCCAAAGTGTCAGGAGTACTGATCTTACTATAATCACATTTGAACAACCTGTATTGTAAAAGGATACAAAAGTCCCTTTTTGTTAATTCCCTCCTCGTGATTCAACACAGTTATCTGTTCTTAGTTAAGCAGCAAGGGGTGAAAGTAGAGGGTGTGGGAAGGCCTGAATGTTGATGGGGGAGAAGAGGAGAGTAGGGGAGACGGGGAGAATAGAAAAAAAAAACCCCGCAAACATTAAATAAAAATTGTCGTTTCGTTTAAGATTGAAAACGGCAGTGAGAAAAATAAAGCCGTGTGTGACATATGTGCAAATATTTGTATCCTGTGAACAGAAATCCCGATGAAACGTGAACAAGAAGACCGACGTGGTTCAAGCTATTGGTTTTCATCCAAGCAAGATGAGCAACCAGGCACATGCAGAATGGTTGTTAAAATCAGTCTGACACAGCAGCCAACGCAGAGTTAGCAACCAAACCAGCCTACGGGCAACTCACTCGAACGTGAAGAAAGCGTCAAAAGCCAACACACTAAGCAAAAAGGCAAGCGATTCATGGTGTTCATCGCCCGGTCAATCACGGTGGCTGCGTCAGGGTTGAATCAAGCAGGAAGCAAGCAAACAAACAAACAACGAAATCAATTGGTTAATCACCATGCAGTTTTTTTAAGGAGGTCTCCCGCTTGAAGTGATTCCTGTTTCAGTGTCATAATCAGTATAGAGCAACCAACCCTCCAGGGCTCTTTCGGGCTGATCAACAAACAGGGAGAAGGAGATTGAGGAGATGGGGCTTGGGTGGGGGGGGGGGGGGGGGGGGGGGGTTCTTGTCCTATAAAGAACAACAATGTGAAACAGAGCTAATAATGACGGCGAGGGTCAATGGGGATGGCGAATGGTTGAAGTGGGAAAGGTGGCATCGGTCTTAAAAAAACAAACAAGCAACAACAAAGAGGAAACAAACAAAAAAATGATATATAAATAAAATAGATAAAAATAAAAAGGCGCCTACGACATAATTATCATGAGTCATCTGTCCCACTATTATCACCAGTAAATATACTATGCACAAAAAAACCGCATATTTTTATTTCAGTTATTTCATGCGTCATTGAGCATTCAAAATATTACAACCACAGAAGAAATAAGACATCAATCTACTGTTATGTCTATTCATTATGTCTGACTATTCACACTGGACAGAGTTCCCTGCTATACGGGGCATGTTTCTGTCAAAATTTTCCTTAATATTTTCAGCGAAAAAAATATGCGTTTCTTTTTGTGCACAGTATAGTTCCCAACGTGGATAAGAAGAGTGATGATAGAAGGGAGACCATCCAAAAGAACTCACGCAGGTGGCTGGGATGTATTATGCAGTGTACAGCATGCCGTCCAACTCACTGCCCACAACAGCTCTACGCTGGACAACCCCCCAGGGAAAAAAGAAACCACCGACATCTGAAAGCAGCCTGGCACAGAACAGTGGGGGGGGGGGGGGGGGGGGGGGGGGGGGGGGGGGGGGGGGGGGGGGGGGGGGGGGGGG
>CM065720.1:51771169-51786169 GCA_033310375.1 Conus canariensis
CCTGTGAGCAGGGCTGACCACAAACACACAATGATTTATGTGACCCCCCGATCCCCCCCCCCCCCCCGCCTCTACCTCCCCGTCTTCTTCCTCCCCCAAAACAAAAGTGTATGCATTTTGATTCAAGAAAAGCTTTTTTTTTATTAGCATCAGAAGAAATGTATTACTTGGATAAAGCAATTCTGTAGATTGTTGCCTAAAGTCGACTTTGGAATGACATTGGATTCTCCTATAACCTCTCCATAGTCCTCAACTTTGTGGTCGGAAAACATACGCAGATATTGTTCCCAGGATGATGTTGATAGAAATTCCCCGAAAAGAAAAGTAAACAATTGTCGAAACAAAATCTCATTTCATTTCCTCTGTTTTCTTTCTGGCCCAGCCTAGGGAAGGAGATCATTTCAGGACTGTCATGATGCCAAAACCCATTCCATATATGCATGAAAGAAAAGACAAACAAAACAAACAAATATGTCTCAAAACCAGTTCATTCCACATAATTATGATAAAACGGACGAAAACCGGATCTATGTTCCAAACCGGCTCGAATCAAAGAAAGATATTTATCCATTTGACAAATGGATCCCAAGCATGTGAGGCCCTTCGTGCATGTTTCGTTAAAGCGAATCATTGTGAAGAAAAAAAAAAAACGCATAAGTTATATGATTGTACGACTCGAAACTCATCCGTAAAATTAATTCGTAAAATGGGTGGGGAGAAAAAGGGGCCTATTCCATACAGATACAGACAAAAACAAGAGCACAAACAAGCGAAATAAAACAAAAAGCTCACACACACACACACACACACACACACACACACACACACACACACACACACACACACAGATGTTGGTCTCGTGTAGTGATGCTTCAGATAACACAGGCACTATCGTAGGAACTTCGAATTTGCATCCATACTCAGAGCCTAGTTTAAACGAAACAAAAGGACACATGTTATCAGTCTACATTTCGTCTGTAAATTCGATTAAAATTCGTCTGCGGGGCTGTTTCATTTAATGCACGAATAAAAGTGATAATGAGGAACACTTTGTCGCGACAGGCTGTAATGACAATGCAAAATATCTCGAAATAAACTCCTATAAAATGGTTGACCACCGACAAATCACATCAAATTGTTAAAGAATACAAAACATACAAGCATAAAAAGGTTGAGTAGAGAGGAATAAATCGTACAGCAAATTAATTCAACCGACCAAGGAAACAACTGAATACTTATGAAGAAGCAAAACATCATAACGTAAAGAAACAACAACTACACAACACTCGAAAGAAATCCTGTTCCTTTGCAATCTAGTGGAACTAATGACATAATTATGTGGGAGGATAAAGAAAATGGCACATTCCCACTGAAACATGTAAGGTCGTTTAACCAAAAGCAAACATTTCCTAAAAAAATATACAACAAAAATAAAACCTACATGAAGGGACGTATAATTTTTGTAATCGCCGCGTCAACACGATAAGTAAAAGTTGTGTGGATTCTCTTGTAGTCAAACAAGCATAAAAAATCAACCAAGCAAACAAACGAACGTGATAGAACAACTATGCTTTTTGCACCAGTCTGGAGAGCGGATGTCCCTCCCCCCCCCCCCCCAATACAAATGCTGTCCACGGTCTTATCTCTGATCAGCATCTGACAAGACCTCATCCCTCCCCCTTCCTTCCTCCCCTCCCACCTGCCCCCTTCCCTTCCCTCCCGCCCCAAAGTGTCAGGAGTACTGATCTTACTATAATCACATTTGAACAACCTGTATTGTAAAAGGATACAAAAGTCCCTTTTTGTTAATTCCCTCCTCGTGATTCAACACAGTTATCTGTTCTTAGTTAAGCAGCAAGGGGTGAAAGTAGAGGGTGTGGGAAGGCCTGAATGTTGATGGGGGAGAAGAGGAGAGTAGGGGAGACGGGGAGAATAGAAAAAAAAACCCGCAAACATTAAATAAAAATTGTCGTTTCGTTTAAGATTGAAAACGGCAGTGAGAAAAATAAAGCCGTGTGTGACATATGTGCAAATATTTGTATCCTGTGAACAGAAATCCCGATGAAACGTGAACAAGAAGACCGACGTGGTTCAAGCTATTGGTTTTCATCCAAGCAAGATGAGCAACCAGGCACATGCAGAATGGTTGTTAAAATCAGTCTGACACAGCAGCCAACGCAGAGTTAGCAACCAAACCAGCCTACGGGCAACTCACTCGAACGTGAAGAAAGCGTCAAAAGCCAACACACTAAGCAAAAAGGCAAGCGATTCATGGTGTTCATCGCCCGGTCAATCACGGTGGCTGCGTCAGGGTTGAATCAAGCAGGAAGCAAGCAAACAAACAAACAACGAAATCAATTGGTTAATCACCATGCAGTTTTTTTAAGGAGGTCTCCCGCTTGAAGTGATTCCTGTTTCAGTGTCATAATCAGTATAGAGCAACCAACCCTCCAGGGCTCTTTCGGGCTGATCAACAAACAGGGAGAAGGAGATTGAGGAGATGGGGCTTGGGTGGGGGGGGGGGGGGGGGGGGGGATTCTTGTCCTATAAAGAACAACAATGTGAAACAGAGCTAATAATGACGGCGAGGGTCAATGGGGATGGCGAATGGTTGAAGTGGGGAAAGGTGGCATCGGTCTTAAAAAAACAAACAAGCAACAACAAAGAGGAAACAAACAAAAAAATGATATATAAATAAAATAGATAAAAATAAAAAGGCGCCTACGACATAATTATCATGAGTCATCTGTCCCACTATTATCACCAGTAAATATACTATGCACAAAAAAACCGCATATTTTTATTTCAGTTATTTCATGCGTCATTGAGCATTCAAAATATTACAACCACAGAAGAAATAAGACATCAATCTACTGTTATGTCTATTCATTATGTCTGACTATTCACACTGGACAGAGTTCCCTGCTATACGGGGCATGTTTCTGTCAAAATTTTCCTTAATATTTTCAGCGAAAAAAATATGCGTTTCTTTTTGTGCACAGTATAGTTCCCAACGTGGATAAGAAGAGTGATGATAGAAGGGAGACCATCCAAAAGAACTCACGCAGGTGGCTGGGATGTATTATGCAGTGTACAGCATGCCGTCCAACTCACTGCCCACAACAGCTCTACGCTGGACAACCCCCCAGGGAAAAAAAGAAACCACCGACATCTGAAAGCAGCCTGGCACAGAACAGTGGGGGGGGGGGGGGGGGGGGGGGGGGGGGGGGGGGTGGAGAGAGAGAGAGAGAGAGAGAGAGGAACACAAAGGACTGACTCTACAGACGGTCCCTGGAACAGCAGCAGAGAAAGGCGGGAAACGCTTGTCATCGCCTCAAGAGTCACACACCAGAGATAGGACTGAACTGTTCAAGAACAATACTCAAGCACAAACACCAACACAATTTTGCTGTTATTACCATTTTTTTAAGTCTAGAACTTCTAAGTCGTCACCAGTCTGTTAGGCTACCTTCAAGATAGTATAGTACAACGGAGAACACGCACAATAAACGTTGTGGGTGAAAATTTGCCAACATCAGCAATGAGTTTCTCTGGCGCTTTTGTTTTTTTTCAAGGCATTAACATAATCACGACACACCTACTACTCTTAGATCTGCCAGTTACTGACATTAGATCTCATCAACTGATTTTCTCCATAGAAAATAAAAGTGGGATGGTGTAGTATAAATCCACATTACATCAACGTTCGTTCTAGTACACAAAACACCTCCAAGTATCCGAAAATTCAGATAATAGGATCAGTCTAGTAATGGTAATCACCGAACAGAAGCAAAGATATTGTAACATGATCTACATGTTTTAAAATGATTCTACCGATTCAATCACTTTTTTCGTTCCCTTAAAAAAAAGTCAGTGCCAAGCACAACAATAGAGACAATCGTAGTAACATATAAAAACGTGGAATCAGGAAAGAGAGAGAGAGAGAGAGAGAGAGAGAGAGAGAGAGAGAGAGAGAGAGAGAGAGAGAGAGACAGACAGACAGAGAGAGACAGAGACAGAGATTTTGCGCATTGCCAGTTTGTAAAAAGGCTTCACACACACACACACACACACACACACACACACACACACACACACACACACACACACACACATGTACGTTCCGAAAAAAAATGCGTGTGTGGTGTGCTGTTACCTTTCCATGTGTGTGCGTGTGTGTGTGTGTGTGTGTGTGTGTGTGTGTGTGTGTGTGTGTGTGTGTGTGTGTGTGTGTGGCGCGCGCGCGCTAGCTCACGCACAAATACGAATACATGATATGACCACCCCTTGTGCTTAATGTCTTTAGAGACTGTTTATGGTTTACTGTTATAATTTTTTTTTACGTGTTACGTTCATACTACATATCAGGTTGTATGAATGTAGGCAGCAAAAACAAAGTAACGGTTGATACTACGCAACCCATAGGAAATGATGGTCAAAGTAATAGGCGTAAAGCACTTCCAGACTCACTAACGTATCAAAAGGTAGCACAGGGTTTGTAGGAACAAGCGAAATCTTGCATGCTTTACAGATCTCACCCCTTCCCCTTCCCCCTCCCCCGTCCCCGTCTCCTCATCAACAAGGAAACGAGCAAAAACCATGCTTTCCCATTTAATGAGATTGTGTGCTTTCTTTACATACATCGTGTTCACGTGCAGTAGAGGAGGAGGAGGCGCAGTATATATCGATTAGACCGTACAAGGTGATTGCCAATCTCAGACACGATATTAAGAGAACAAGAAACTCAAGTGAGGCGTGGGAGATGTAAACAGTGAATGGAAAAAATACTGGGTGCCCACGGTCGAAACACGTTCATCAAATATTCCAGACTGTCGTCCTTGCAGTGCCTATTCATCTGTCACACATACAGACAACACGCTCACTGAATAAACATGGACTCTTTCCTTATTAAAAAAAAAGGTTGTTCAAAATTGCCGACACACATTATAAAATGTATGCTTTCTCTCACTCTCTCTCTCTCTCTCTCTCTGATAAACATATCAGGGTAATCTTTAAAAGTCACCTTAAACTCTGATACTGGAATAAGCACAAAATACGCTAATTAAAAGTGCTGATTAATCAAACATAGCAGGCATGCATATCTCGCTTTTTGGTTACCTCACAGTCATTGAGAATGTAATATGTGTAAATCAGAGCAATTCAGATTAAAAAAAAATCATTTGCACAACTGTACACAGCGCCATATCTAAAAGAAAGACAATTCAAAGAAATGTTGCAAAAGGGATTATAAAAAAAAAATCAGAATATGTGACTGACAACTATCATACATATAAAACTGTAAATGAGAAGGTCCATAAGAATCTGGTTCTAAATCCTGATCATTGCCACTGTGTCATTCACAAACACAGATGATAATAAAAATCATAAGACAACAGCATTGTTACAGCCTATTTGAAAAGTAAAAAGAAGAAAAGGAAAAGATAACAAGAGTCTCATTTGTTCTGTGTTAAATAAACAGTTTGCACAGATCAAGCCTCTTTCCTTTTCAAAATTGATATATCTGTGAGAGAGAGAGAGAGAGAGAGAGAGAGAGAGAGAGAGAGAGAGAGAGAGAGAGAGCGAGAGAGAGAGACGGGTCTGGAATATGAAGGGAAAAGTCACGAGCATAATAATGGAACAATAACTTCGCTCCAAACATGGACAAGCATCAACAATATGAGGCAGTTACCGCTTAGTATTTGAACGTCATCCTAAGGTAAAGTAAGGTAATGTTGCTTGTAGCCCAGCCGACCACAAAGGGCCATATCAGGGTTGCCACCACGTTAAAATCAACTCACAAGTCATTCATTCACACAATTCATCCTGCAATACGTTTCGCTCATGTTATTGATGAACACGCCAACAACTAAGGCCACCTGAAGCTAAAAACATGTTAAAAAACATAACCGAAAGAAGTTTTCAAAAAACAGGAAAGGTTAAACAAGAGGTTTCCATCAGAAACCGGGAAATGACCGATTTAAAACGAATGTCTTTTTTGCCGGTTCAAAAACAATCACTTGCCGCATTATTCTCGAATCAGACCAAAACAAACCAAAGCAACCACAACAAAATTGTTACAGACCGAACATGCCGGAATAAAAGTCATCACAGAATAAGTACTAAAATGTTTCAGCTCGTGTTTGTGTATGTGTGTTGTTGTTGTTTCTTCAGTTTAACGTCCTTCCACTAAAAGTGATATCAGACAATGTGTGCGTGTGTGTGCGCGCGCGCGCGCGCGCGCTGTGTGTGTGTGTGTATGTGTGTGTGTGTATATGTGTGCGTGCGTGCGTGCGTGCGTGCGTGCGTGTGCGTGTGTGATGGAGAGGAGAGAGAGAGAGAGAGAGAGAGAGAGAGAGAGAGAGGAGAGGAGAGAGAGAGGTGCAAACGATTTTAAAAGAAAACTATTTTTCAGCTTCATTCTTCCTGATTGGGAGCAACATGTGATGGATGTGTGAGGGAGGGGAGAAAGAGAGTCTGGCTTTGAAACGCGATAGGACAAAACGTAATAGAGTTTCAAAGTATAATGCCTGCAAGTGGAAGTAAAAAAATATGAAGGACGTGGTTGTATGCTGGTGTGGTCGTTCCCTTCTTTTCGCCAAGTCTTCTAGCATACGACTGAAACACTGGTTTCGGAAGAATACCATTCTTGACTACAAAGTCATCATCTTCGGTACCTTGAATGCGAATGTGACAGTATATTATGCAGACAAAGCAATGCTGGAATCAAAAGGTTTTTTTTTTTTTTCAACCACAGAGACAGGACTTATGGAACTAAGTTTCCAGATCCCTCCCTTACCCCGCCCCCTCCCCCGTCCAGCCGTGATCGTCATGGCTAAGAGATCTGAGCTTTTTTGTTGTATGAAAACGAAAGTCTCTGTCCTTGTTTGTTGTTCTTGTGATCTTGTTCATTGCTGCCACCTTGCTGAATTTTGTCCTTCTTTATTGTTGTCGACTAATAGCGGTTGGCCCTATTTATTGTTGTTGCGCTTGTTTGCTGCCATCTTGCTTGGTAATTTCTTATTTTACTGTTGTCGCTTAATTTCTTTACTTGTCATTGCTAGTTGTCTTTTTCTTTGTTGTTGCTGCCGTCTTCTTTGTTGCTCGTCGTTTTACTTGTTGTTGCTGTAGCCTTTGTTTATTGCCTATCTGTAATTTTTATCATTGTCCTTCTTTTAACGACTACCGGATTTACACAGGTCACTCAGCTGGGAAATAGGCACTTACTTGGAGCTTTCGACAGACCTCCGTCCGTCTTCGTCAGCGGTGGTGTTGCTACTGAGTGAACTGGAGTTCAGTGCACACGACCACGGGTCGAACCCTGGTCATGTGACTGAACAATGAGGGTGTTGTACACCGATGGCAATGTGTGTCTGCCCCGGTCCCGGTTGAGTGTGGGGTTGTTGGCGGCAATATGGATAGCTTCCTTCACCCCACGCTGAAACCATCTATTGTCACGGTCGAGAACGCTGATGTTGTCATATTCGAACTGATGTTGCTGGACGTGTAGGTGGGCGCCTACTGGTGATGATTCCCTTTTGTGTTCTGTCAAGCGTTTTCGAAGGTTTCTCTCAGTTTCACCGCCATCCTTTTTTTTGGTTGTCTTATTATTGTCGTCTTGTTTTATTGTTGTCGTCGTGTTTATCACTGTTTTCCATGCTTAGTATTAGCTTACCATTACTATCCTTGATTAAAATTGCCGTCTCACTTACTGTTGTTGTCCTTGTAGTTATGGTTGCCCTCCTCGTGTTCGTTATTGCCGTGTTATACTTTGTCTTGCCTATCACTGTTGTCATGTGATTGCTGTTGTCCTTACTCCCGTAATTTTTCCTTGCCTTCGTTATTGTCTTTGTTGATTATTTTAGTCTATGTCTTTTCTTTGACGTCCTAGTTTGTGTACTTGTAGTTAGTTTGGCTGAATGTTTATTCAATGCTCCATGCCTTATTGTGTTTAAGTGTTTTTTTTTTTTTAAAATTACTAAACGTAATCACAGAACACTGGCAGCTGTAGAGCACTCAAAACATAGCAGTAAATATAGCAATACCACAGAGTGAAGTAAATGTATGAACATAAATAAAGTTGTTCTATGGATGCAAAAGAAAGGTAAAAAAAAACAACTGACTCCCTCGGTTGAACACGCGTAGGCCTGCATATAATACTTTAATCGTGGACGCCGATGTCTCATTTCTGGCTGAGAATAAAAAAGCAACATTTAAAATAGATTGACGGTCACCAGACTTCTGGCTCTATCCTAAACATTTGTTATTGCCTGCCCCCCTCCCCCCACCAACATCCATGGCATATACCTTTCCCGTCCGAAAAGCATATATACTCACAGACGAACACACAGACAAACAAACCTGCGTGCGCGCGCAGTCAAAGCAGGACATCCAAAAGCAAGGAGGGGAAAGGGTGGGAATACACGACTTGCCAGTAATTTTGCATTTGTGTACGCACGTAAGTGTGTGTGTGTGTGTGTGTGTGTGTGTGTGTGTGTGTGTGTGTGTGTGTGTGTGTGTGTGTGTGTGGTGAGAGAGAGAGAGAGAGAGAGAGAGAGAGAGAGTGTTTGAGCGCGCGCGCGCGCGTATGTGTGTGTGTGTGTGTGTGTGCGTGCGCGCGCGCGTGCGCAAGCGAGCGCGCGTATGTGTGCTTGTGTGTGTGTGTGTGTGTGCGCGTGAGTTTCTGAGCTACAATGACGGGACAGCCGTTTGAAGAGCGACGTGTGTCTAGTTACAAGGAATGATTCCTGTCTTCCGATCATACATTCTGTACCGTGTCCTTTAATAAAGTATCGGTATGTTAGGGATGTATGTCGCGAATAAATAAAATCGGACCCGTGGTACTTGATGCTTAATAGCCGTTGGAGCAAACGATTAAGGTTACAGCAGCCATATTAAACATTTTTTTCAAAGGGGAAGGGGAGGAGGGGGCGGTGTGTGTGTGTGTGTGTGTGGGGGGGGGGGGGGGGGCGGTGGCATTTCCGGCTGCACCCACCTTGAACTTTCGTACTGATGCTTAACTTGTAGCAGGAATTCGGGTTACATACATTACTTACGTCAGGAGAGTCATACTATCACTGTCCGTTACTTTGTGTGGTAGTTTGTCAGCAACATTACGCATACACTACAACACTGATTTTTAACCAGACCTGGTGGACACGTGGAATATGGCCCAAAGGCGAACCAGTTCATATGTGGTGCAGATCCGTCGCAGGAATCCGGATCAAGTGCCCGATCCACGATCCGTTCAGCAACGTTATGACACATTTTCCACCGAAAATAAACACTGTAAACTATCTGTTTACGAAACGATAACTATTTGTGAAGTGACACATTTTCGTGGAATATTTCAGTTTCTCTCCCCCCCCCCCCCCCCCTTCCCCCATTATCGATCCAATTACAAACAGTACAAGGGAAGTGACTCTCTCAGTCCATATCTACAATCAGTGGTTTCATTTTTCTCATGAACTGACTCGCTCGCAGAAAGATACAGCAAAAGAAAAACAAACTAACAAAAAAACAAAAACAAAAACAAACAAACAAACAAAAAAAAACCACCACCCAACCAAAACTTGACAGCCTACCTACCGATCGTATTGTCTTTTGTTTTTATTTCTTTGCGTTTTTTTTTTTTTTTTTTTTTTTTTCTCCCATGTTACAATAACATACTTTTTTTCCGTTCATGTTACAATAACATACTTTTTTTCCGTTCATGTTGGAGCGGATCCAGATCAAAGGACAGACCCAGAATCTGTGCCCCTTCTTCCCTTAACTTGCTCGTCACTTACCTGCTTCTTATGTCTGAAAGATCAAATTATCTTAACAAAATGACGTTTGCAATAATGATCACCGATGTCACATTTCGCGTAGGAGTTTCTTTTCTTTTTTTCTTCTTTTAAAATTTTTTTTTTTTTTAGCTAACCCAGATCAAAGAATGAATAAAAGAGGAAAAAAAAACCGAAAGAAAATAAAGATCAAAGAAAAGAAAGAAAGATAGATGAATGAACGAAAGAAAGAGAGAAAGAATGAAAGAAAAAAGAGAGAAAGAAACAAAACAAACCAAAAAAAGAAAATTCAAAACAAAGCCTGATTCCCTTATATGAAAAAAAGGGAAATACAATAGAATCAGTACGCTCTGCTTCACTTTAGCTACCCTATAAGGACTACAGCAGATGCTGCATCAATACAAGCGATCGCCATTTGGTCTTGGGGGTGGAGGGAGGGGACCATTCTGACCTGCTAACCCTCCCAAACTGCTAACTGCCTACCAAACTGCAGCACATACAAGAAACAGCATGACAACACTCACAAAATTAACCGATACAAAATCCAAAATCCCGCCTGAAACATCAGGCTCTGGAACTTTGGGTGTTACTCGGCGATTGCTTAGGGGCAGAGCTTGCATTCTCGGCTGTTCAGTGTCCAGTGCAAAGCTACTGTTGTTTTCCCATTCAAAACATCAGTATATCAATGGAGACAATCTAGTTATTCAGATTGGAAAATAAAGTGTAATCGTATGGCATTCCGTGTTAGCATAAGTACACGTAAGTATGACAGATTCGTCTTCACAGCTTGATAATGATAACGGCTGCTTGGTAAAATCTTGATTGTCGTTATTTTTAACTGAAAAAAAAACAGCTCCAAAAGCTGTCTACTTCTTCACAGCAGCAGACACTATTTAGTTCTGAAACATCTTTCTCAAGTTATGTTTCTCTAGTTACTATGCACCAACAAAATATGAGCATAAACAAACGAGAGCACACACACACACACTCACACACACTCACGCACGCGCGCGCGCGCGCACACACACACACACACACACACACACATCAGTTTTTCGTCAGTGGGGGAGCACGAGTGGGAAGGGGGGGGGGGGGGGGGCGAGCAAAAACATTCTGATGTGTATATTTCTAGTTCTTTTCATGACCTGCAGTCTATATTTTTTTAACAGGACATTGGTTGGGGCAGAAGTCGTAAAGCAACCTCAGAAGCTGTGTGGTGTTGCAAGCGACTGAAAGAGAGAGACAAAGTTTGGTCTGTTGTAGACATATGCCTACAGCATCGGTGATGTTGTATAGCTAGCAGAATCGCCAAGCCCACGAGGCCACAACGTCACCAACACTAGGCATACGCGTGCAACACTCCAAACCTTGTCTCTCTTTCACTAGCAACACTGCACAGCAGAATTTCATTATCAACGAACGCGAGTCAGGAGTCAACTGAAAGAAAATGAACGCCCAGAGTGATTGGGAGGGGGTGGGGGTTGGGGGAAAAGGGATGGGAAGCGGAAGAAAAAGAGGGCTGGAAGGGTGGAGGGTGGGGGTAAACGAAGGGGACTGTGGAATCAGTCGGTCATTAATAGTGACCCCCCCCCCTTTCCCGCCCACCCACCCTTGACAAGGAACAGGAGAGAAAAGATGGTATTTTAGGATTTTTCCAACGCAAGGACCTTAACAAAAAACTGTCCACTTTCTGCAGTGCCAGAAGGAATGGGCACAGCAAGTACGCAAAATGGAACCATAGCACCACAGAAATACACTCGTTAATTAACATTAACATGTGAGCTCAACTAAAAAGCATCTAATCGCCCAGCGCCTTGTCCAAAAAAAAAAAAAAAAAAAAAAACATTGGCTCTTCAGCACATAACGATTTGTAACTTTTATGACTGATGATGTTTTTTTTTTTTTTTTTTTTCAAAACAAACAAGGAAAATAACGAACCAGGTAGTATGTTTTGACTCATTAGCTCATAGTTCCCAAGTTCGAAATTATTTACTGATTATATTGCCTCAAATAATTTCAACATCATTTACAACAACATCAAGAAAGAAAAAAGAAAAAGGTAAAACAAACAAACAAACAAAACCGCTCTGATAATTCTGATGAACACGATGCATGCGTCACTACTTTGAACAATTAAACCGTATGTAAAACTGTAAGGATATTTTAAAAAAAAAGGACTCATTAGATATTCAATTACGTCGAAAGAAAATTGTACACAATGTATGTGTGGTGACAGGGAAGTCGAGGTCGAGTCTTATGCTAGAGACGCTGGATCAGATACTGTTTGTACCATTCCTGATCATGAACATATAAAACACTGCCAACTTGAAGGGGGAAACAACCGCAACACCAAGTAAATGTACATATAAAAATCTGTTCGAAATCAGTATTGACTTCACACACACACACACACACACACACACACACACACACACACACACACACACCTGCATGAACCCAGTCACAAATAAATATCTTCAGATCCGCTTTAAACTTTTCTCTGCAAAGACGTTAGGTGTAGAGAACGAAACCACGCAACAACTGAAAGAGGCATATCTCCACCTCTGTGAACGTCAAGACGAACTTAGCAGTAGGGGTGTACGGAGACAGTAAGGTCAGTGTTGGGGATGCTTGGGTTCCACTCCTCTCTAACTCCCTACATTCACCAGAAACAGGGAACCCAACTGCCATTCTCCACAACGCATCAAGCCAGCGCTGCCTGCGCTTACTAGCAGGCAGCACACAGACCCGTGAAATAACATTATAGCGGTGCCTGGGGCATAGGATCGGCGTACAAATCAGGAATCTTTCTCAAGGAAGGAGAAGACCGCTAAAACAACTGTGCTGAACTGTTGGTTAATGTTGCACGTGTCTGGAACGAGCCCAAAACGACTTGACAGTGCTACAGACAAAGCTATTGGCGACTTTCATCATTATCATTATTGTTGTTATTATTATCACAAGTGTGGAACTGTTATGCAAAATGAAGATCACCAAACTTTCTGAGAGCCCTGATATTTATACCCACCATAGAAAAGCCCTGATATTTATACCCACCATAGAAAAGCCCTGATATTTATACCCACCATAGAAAAGCCCTGATATGTATACCCACCATAGAAAAGTATATTCAATTGACGGAAATGCTCCGCAATGATTTCATTCGAAACTTAATAAACATATAACGAACAACATAAACAGTTAAGTGCAAGATTTTGAATGCACACTGCAATTAGATTTCAATTTATGTTGTTTTTTTTTCACTTCAGGACAGACCATGTTTGATTTGTTGTTTTTATCCCACGCATAAGGTATATAATATCCCTGTCATTAAATTTCAACACATGATACTACAGTCTTGGAGAAAAGAAAAAGTCACTTTTGGAATAGGCCAGATCATAATCTGTCTATCTATCTATCTGTCTGTAGACAGATGGTAACTATAGTACTGATTTGGCGTATAAAACCAGGCTGTTTTTACATGGCCAGGCATTCCCCTTGAATTCTCACTCCCAGATATTTTTAAAATCGTGAAAAAAATAAGGAAGAACGTTAAATGATTGCACTTAACTTGGTGAACAGACAGCGTTGGACTCGAGAAAACCCTATTAAATGTTGGTGTGAATCCGTAACAGCGAGCTGGATCAACGGACAGATCCACGATCCGTTCAACGTTGGCGGAGGTCTGCGTTTTCCCCGAGTGCCCTTATAGTTTGACATGGGTATCAACCAGTCCCCTTATAGTTTGACATGGTATCAACCAGTGCCCTTATAGTTTGACATGGGTATCAACCAGTGCCCTTATAGTTTGACATGGGTATCAACCAGTGCCCTTATAGTTTGACATGGGTATCAACTAGTGCCCTTACAGTTTGACATGGGTATCAACCCTTGCAACTCTTCGCTATTCGGTCCCGCACCGACTCATGTTCAACGCAGGTCCATGATCTCAAGATGATCATCTGTTATATTCTTTTGTTTTTCTTCTCTTGTTTTTCTAATTTTTCTTTTTTCATTTTTTTCTTTTTTCTTTGCTGTTATGATGACATGATCGCTATTTACATGTTGCATGCAAAAATGAACGTATGGTGAACGTAGCATCTTTCAAATGAGAATCAAACTTTCATTTTAGAGGAGGAAATCGTCCTTAAAGAAATGGAGGAACAAGTTATCAAGTTCGTCTTTTCAGGGCAGCTATCTTGATGCGCTCTTTGTACTTGTTATTTACCTGTTTGCTGGCTGGTGAGTAACGTAAACAGCATAACTCCGACTCCCTTTCAGACCTTTTTTGTCATGCCAGCCGACAGCTGAAGCTATATTGGAGCTGTGCCAAAAATAATAGTGTCCAACACAATCTAAGAGCGTAAAATCACGGTGCCAGACTTTCTGTTCTTTATTGGTGACAGTGCCTTATTTTGATCTCTCTCACTACTATGAGCCAAACTTTCTGTACTTCTTTATTGACAACAAAGCCTTATTCTGATGTCTCTATTTTCTACGAGCTAAACATTCTGTACTTTATTGATAACATTTCCATATTTTGATGTCTCTCACTTCTATGAGCCAAACTTTCTGTACTTCTTTGTTGACAACAGTGCCTTATTTTATGTCTCTAAGTTCTATGATCCAAACTGACTCTCCTATATTAGTAACAGTGCCTCATTTTGATGCCTCTTGCTTCTATGAGCCAAACGTACAGTACTTCTTTGTTAAAGAAGAATGTCTTATTTTGATCTCTCTAACTTCTATGAGTCAAAGTGACTGTTCTTTTGAATTTTTATTACAGTGCCTTATTTTTTATTTTTCATTTCCATAAGTCAAACATTTTGTACTTGTTTATGAATAACACTGCCTTATCTTGATGTGTTTCATTTTCATAAGACACACTTCCTGTGCTTACTTACTAAAAACAATACCTTATTTTGATGTCTCGTACTTCTACGAGACAAGCTTTCTATTCTTCTGTATTGATAACCAGTGCCGTATTTTGATATCTTTCACTTTTACAAAGCCAACCTTAATGCGCTTCCTCAGCAATAACTGTGAGTTATTTTCATGTCTTTCAAATCCAAAAAGCCAAAATATTTGTAAATCTAAATTGATAACAGTGTCTAATTGTGATGTCTCTCACTTCTATGGACCACACGTTCTGTGGTTTTATTTTTTATTTTTTTTATAACAGTGCCATACTTTCATGACCTTCGCTTTCATAAGTTAA
>CM065720.1:51793669-51806169 GCA_033310375.1 Conus canariensis
CTCAGGATACAACTGTTCAAACGCACGCTTTAAAACAACAAACAGTAGCAAGTTAACAAATGTTAAAGCATGAAACACAAACATTCTTCTCCAAGTAAGCCAGGCAGTTTGCAACTATTAACATGTGTAATTATACGTCTTTTCATTGATGTTCACATACATTATTATAATTTTGTGATTAAACCCTTCAGATGCAGTGCTAATGATATACGGAGCTGCTGCACAAAAGCAAGAAAAACTGGGACATTATGCGCAATTTACATTCATATCTGTTAAAGAAAAAAAAAAGCGTCGACAACCATGTGCACGTTTTAAGGGAAAATGGAACGATGTCCTTTCGTATCCGCTATAGATAAGAACGCTTCTTTCCGTCACGGTTTTGGTGAACTCTGACATATATCTTCTTGGTATTTTATCATTCGAGGGTAGTAACAAGCTTTGAACTCTGATGTATAATTATCTTCTTGGTACTTTATCATTTGAGGGTAGTCACAAGCCTTCCCTTGACCGCAGTGATCCTAATTTTTGGGGGTATAAGCTTTCATAGAAGACGGGATTTACGACAGAACGTCCTAACCTAAAAGTGTGCGTGACTATACGGTGTTTCCATTGGTTTCGAAAGAGTGAAACACCAAGTAGGGATGAAATGAAAGACATAAATCATTACATGGTAAGAAAAAAGTTTATACACAGCAAGACAAACACGAGGGAGAGAGAGAGAGAGAGAGAGAGAGAGAGAGAGAGAGAGAGAGAGAGAGAGAGAGAGAGAGAGAGGGGGGAGAGCGGAGAGAGAGAGAGAGAGAGAGACAGAGAGAAACAAAGAAAGAAACAAAGACACAGAGAGAGGGAGAAAGACACAGAGAGAGAGAGAGAGAGAGAGAGGAGAGAGAGAGAGAGAGAGAAGACAGACAGACAGACAGACAGAGACAGAGACAGAGAGATCATTGGCACGGAGACAAAACTGATACAGGGAAGACGGCCCACATTATTGACAACACTTACTTCAAGCAGCCCAGACCTTCAGACCACGACCAAACAAGAGAACGGACAGTATAATGGCCGTGGACCGGCCCTGACGTTGGCCCAAATCGGGCAGCCTATGCTTCTGACAGTACTGACGTGGTCCTCAAACTAGAGCTCAACTGCAAGGCGCTGAGAGTCCAAACACACGGTGCCGTAATAGTTATTGGACAAGCTGAATTCACACAGCTTGCTAGCATGATAGGAAACACAAGACTGCAGCAGTATGGTCAGAACTTTCTTGTTTGTTTGGTTGTTTTTTTTTATCATTATTCTCGCTCCTCATCGAGGCTAAACCCAGTTGAATGAAGTGAATGTGGTTCTGAATTCACAGAAACCAAAAACCCCGTTCGCTGAAAAAACAACAACAACCTTACTACAAAAAAGGGGGGAAAAGATAACGAAAAGAAAACATTCTTTGACTACACTCAGACGCTCTGATTATACATTAGAGATGTCTTCTGAATAAGTGAAAATATGATGCTCCCACTAGAAACGAAAGAACAGTACAGTCCGACTATACTCTAAAAACATGCCCCCTTTCACTCATCGCTGCAACCCCCTCTGTTTCCATTCGATCACAGTTCTTCCTCTTCTTAGTGTTTCCATCCATTCTGCGTAAAATCACCTTCTTTGTTTAAAAAGTTCTGTATGATCCAGCGCTCTTTCAACGATCGAAGTCTTTGATGATTATACTATTTTATCATAATATGACTTGCAAATGTATTTTTTCAACCCTGTCTGGTGTATACTTTTTTTGTTATTGTCAATTTTTTCAAACAAAATACTGTTTGTTTTAAACCCAAAGACTGCACTCCCGCTCTCCCCTTCCCCTCCCCTTCATTCCTTGATTTAAAAAAATGGTGTATGTAAAATAACACAAACTGATTATCTAACATTACAAGAAAACCTTTCTGTTGACTGTAAATAAACGACGGTGTCCCGACTACTGCTTGTAAACAACAACACGTCCTTTATACCTAAAAAAAAAAGTGCCCCTCTCTCGTTAAGTTTGAAAATAAAATCAACCCATAACTATCAACTTTTAAAACATCCCCCCCATATATATATATATATATATATATATATATATATATATATATATATATATGTGTGTGTGTGTGTGTGTGTGTGTGTGTGTGTGTGTGTGTGTGTGTGTGTGTGTGTGTGCACGCGTGCGTGCGTGCGTGCGTGCGTGTGTGTATAAGCAAAAACACCGCTTCATGAGTGTTAACTCGAAAACAATATCATCGTACTTTAAATAAACAACCGCGTTTGAAAAAAAAAAGTACTATTTGCCAATAAATAAAGAAATTAAGCTCCTTGGCTAGAAGTGGTACAATGTTATGTCTTGACCTTCAGTAATAGACTGTCGCTTGACCATGAATTTGAAAAACTACCCTACTAACTATAAATACCCCTAAGCCCTCAGTCCCACCCCTCCCACACATACTGCACTCTTATTATTGATGATGATGATGATGATGACGATGATGATACTTCTACTTCTATTACTACTACTAGTAGTGACTTAATAATAATAATAATGACAATAATAATGATAACAATAATAATAATCATTATAACAATAATAACAATGACGTCGTCCTCATCCTTATCATGGCACTTCCTATCATAAATAAAAAGAGTACATCCTGATAAGCACCTTCAGACTCAGTCTAAATAGCATCAAGAGCAGTGGATGTAGGACTAACATGTGTACATAAACACCACAGAAAGGTGAACGCCAAAGGGTGGGTGGGGCAGAGCCAGGTCTATTTTTGTTTGCGTACTATGGCGATATGGTTGTCATCCAGCTTCACCCTCTCTATATTGCACCAACTTTACTGTTGTCTCGGATAAGTCTGTTATCTTCTGCGTCGTAATGCATAAAAGGCTTTAACAGAATGCCACAAAGTGAGGCATATTTAAAGCGGAACCATGTAACCCAGCGGTTGGTCTTCGTCATATGCTACAACATAAAACCATCGACAAAAATGCAGTACAGTTTGGCACCCGGTGTCACTACCAATTTGCGGAATTCACTCACTGCTGAAACCATACAAAAGAATCTCTGGTGACCAGTCATAAAAAATCGAAATAAAATACTGGTAACACGAGAAAGAATAGGGAATGGTGAATGGTGAGATGGAGGGAGGGGGGAGGGGAGGAGGTAAATGGAGATGGCGGAAGGGAGAGGTAGCGGATGGGAGCGGCTCTTTTTGAAAATAGGATGTGAAGAGGCGAGGGAGACGGTGGCGGAAGGGGGGTGATGGTGGTGGTGACTAATCTGCAGTTTATTTTGCACAGTTTACTTTGACCTGTCGAATACATGCAATACAACGTTCGATTTCCGAGTGACACAGCGTTTGAACTGGATGAAAATTGATAGTTCCCTAGCATTCTTTTGCGGTCTTTTTTTATATGTACATTCGTTTTACTAAGTTAACAGGTACACCCACACCTAATCTTCGCGCGCGCGATAAAAAAAAGAAACAAAAAAGACTTGCAGTAAGTTGTTTGGGAAAATACGTTGCCTCCTCTGTACGAAAGATTTTAGAGTAAGCGAGGATCGATTTTAAGTGATATTCTTCTCTTTTGCAAAAAGTATCGGGATATAAATCATTATAACACGCTTTAATACTTGACAACTTGTTAAGTTGAAAAAGGAGGAACACAGAAACAAAATTACTAAGTTTACGAGCCAGTGATTAAAAGGGGGGGGGGGGGGGGGGGGGGGGGGGGGGAGAGTAATAAACCAAGTCCCACGACTGACTGGATACAGGCAACACCATATTCTCATGGTTTTCGCAGTTGCAACGGAGCGATAGTGTAAAATCAGGAATACATAATTTCCCTTTATCAGCATTTAATAATCAAAAAACCGAATCTCTCTCCCTCTATTACCACCCACACAACAACATAACCACTGGCAACAACAACAACAACAAACAAGTGAAAAAAAGTTTCAAGAGAAGTTTAATTAATGCGTTTCATTGCAAAGCTATGTTTTGAGGATTGCGGCCATAATAATATCATGTTTCAACACAGCAGCATCCAAAATAAACTGAATGAACAAATGGAACGTTAAATATTAAGCCGTGTTTAGACCTTTCTGTACAAAGACGTTTTGTAAAGTATCAGTCCTGTAGATAGTCTCTTTGGGCCGAAGTTTTCTTACGCCTGCGTTTCCTCTTTAGCACAAGGTACGAGTCCCAATTGTCAATTGCAAAAAAAACAATACAAGTAAACACGAGAGAGCACACACACACACACACACACACACACACACACACACACACACACACACACACACATACATACACAAGCAGTCGGAAAAAAAACAAAAACAGAAACCTCATAAACACACACACACACACACACACACACACACACACACACACACACACACACACACACACATCAACAGAACAAAATAACAGAATGGACAGCTCAAAATACATGTAAAATGATATGCCTGATTACAGTCCCTAATCATCAAACAAAACAAAACAAAACAAAACAAAAAAAAGGACAAAAAAGCTCCAAGCCAAAAGGACAAGACGACTGTCCACCAGGCAGAACACATCAGACCAGCTAACTCCACTGCTCTCACTGCAGTTTGGGGGTCTGCTATCAGCTGCAAATTAATCAGTGATTGGCCATACGTTATTCCGCTATTGGGCAACATGACAAAAACCCTTGCAAAAAAAAAGGACAGAAAAAAACATGTACATAAATACAGTCCTTGGAGCTCTATGGACGATCATATCCCAGAAAAAAGAATGCCAGTATTGATATATATATGTATGTATATGGATGTACAGCGCATGATCGTATACATACACACACACATATTTACATATACATATATATATATTTCGTATGCGGTTCTTGAAGGCTTGAAGGAGATCAAGAGATTAGAATAATGCAGTGATGCTCCAGCTACATCTTATTATATCACTTGCTGACATTTATCAACACGCGCGTGGGCTTTTAAGTTTTGTTGTTTTTTTTGTCTTATCAGACTTTTACAGGACAACTGGCTATGTAACAATAATGACAATAAAAAGCAATTCAAGCGCTTCACTGGCTTTGACAGCGGAGAAGTGCCAATCCTCAGTGACGAAGTGGACGACCGGAAACTGTCATCAGTGGGTCCGACAGTGCGTTTTGGTTTGTTGCATCAAAATATCGGTCACATGCACGTGTGCACGTGCGCTTCACGTGGAGTGCTCCGTCAACATCCGAGATGCAGCGTGAGTAACTTTTGGACACACAAAAAAATGTCACTTCTGCACAATTTTTTGTCTGGGTCTGGCTGCACAGGCACATGACAGTATCACACAAGTTAAATATGAGCAAAAAAAAAAAAAAAAAAAGAGTTGTCTCTCTGTGTCTGCGTCATTAGACTACGACGTCGTTGAGGAAGAGGCTGTCCGCCTCACGGCGGAAGTCGTCCTCCCCTCCCACTGTGTAACTTCCCGAGGTGGTGGTGGTGGTGGTGGTGTTCAGGTCGTCGTCGTTCTCCTCCTCCTCCTCCTCCACTCTCCTCCCCCTGGCCGTGTTCCCAGAGTCCGAGGCGGCAGTGGAGAAGCCCGCCCCTCGCCAGCCCTGACCTGCCCGACTGCCGCCCTGCCCCATCACCACCCCCTCCTCCGCGGAGGGCCGGCGACGGTTCGGGGAGGGCCCTTCGTCCAGGCGAGTGGCGGACCCGGCCCGGCGCGGGGTCATCTCGAACGAGTTGCCCACGGCGAAGTTGACGACCTTGGCCCGCCCCGTCCCGTACAGGTCTTCCTCCTCCGCCCTGCGGCCGTCCGACGACCCGCCTTCCGGGGAAGGAGGGAGGGGAGGGGAGAGTCTCTGAGAGAGGAGGGGCGGCTGCTGTTGTTGTTGCTGCTGCTGCTGCTGCTTTCGGTAGGGCAGCGACCTTGAGAGCGAAGAGGGGTTGTTGATGTGCTGGGTACCAGAGACCAGCGGAGTGCGGTAGCTGCGGTAGTGACCGTCCTTGTTGGTGAGGATACCGCGGGGCGGCGCCGGCTGTGGGGCATCGTCCGACATCCGCCGCGACTGCTGCTGCTGCTGCTGCTGCTCCTGCTGCGGCGAGCACAGCTGCGAGGTGGAGGTCCTGAGGGCGCCTCCGCCGTGGAGGTCTCCTCGCCCCACGTCGTCGCTGAAGCTGATGCTACGGCTGTGTTGTTGCTGGTTGTGGTGGTGGTGGTGGTGGTGGTGGGCCGGGGACTTGGAGGGCAGGTTGGTGTAGATGTTGTGGCTGCTGCTGGCGGGGCTGTGGCAGTCGCCGCCCTGGCCCAGGGAGGACAGGAGGGAACGTTCGGGGCGCGGGGGGTGGGGGCTGCGGAAGGTGGAGAGGCTGGGGTTGCTGAGGTAACTTCGGGAGCTGTGAGGGCGGAGGTCCTCGCCTGAAACAGGACGTACAGGGACAAGGTTAGAACGATGCAGAGTGGAGAGAGGAGAGAGGAGAGAGAGAGAGAGAGAGAGAGAGAGAGAGAGAGAGAGAGAGAGAGAGAGAGAGAGAGAGAGAGAGAGAGAGAGACTCATTTGAATCAGAGAAAATCCATAACACACGTGCAGACTTCCCTCCCAAACTATGTCAACCAGTCAAACACACACACACCACACACACACACACACACACACACACACACACACACACACACACACACACATACATACATACATACACACAAGCAAGCATGCACACATTATTAAAATCTAATGGCATAGAAGGGACATCACACCAAGCAAGAAATCAGCGTTTTGCATCTACCGAATTCATTTTGATCATCCAGGTAATTTTGTCTGACAGCAGCTTAGTGGAAGGAATTAAGCACGTGAAAAAAAAAAAATCCCCTTTCCCATATATCTGGATTTGGCAAAGAACTTTCCCAGGTGAAATTCATTTCGTTTTGCGGTGGAGACAGTGTGGGGGTGAAGAAAAGCAATTTTCCCCGTTCTACCACCGGTACGACTTTCCCTTCTCTGACCGTTCCGTCCTTCATCAACTTGGCGAAGACCGCAACTGACGGCTCCAGAAGTTCGCAAAGAAGTGGGATTTACCCTGTGCGAAAGTGACATATCGCTGCACGTTTATAAAGCTTACGTTTTCTGACAGCTATCTTCCCAGTGCCTTGACTTTTTTTTCTTTGGGGCTTTTCTTTTTTCCTTTTTTGTTATTGTCGCTATTTGCCTGCATCATTTTTTTTTATACGGGTCATTATAAAATCTGTTTTGTTTTGTTTCGCTGTCATGACTTTTATTGGTGTTCTTGTTCTTCTTTTGGTTCCAAAGTCGTTTAATACTGTCAAACTCCTTATGTTGTAGGAATGTTTTCAAAAAGTAAAAAAAAAACCAACTGGTTATTTTGAGAGAGAGAGAGAGAGAGAGAGTGAGAGAGAGAGAGGGAGAGAGAGAGAGAGAGAGAGAGAGAGAGAGAGAGAGAGAGAGAGAGGAGGGAGGGAGGGAGGGAGGGAGGGAGGGAGAGAGCGAAAAGCCCCGCACAAACGACAGTGACTTGAGATACAGACACTGAGCGCTGACATTTTGAAAATGGTTAAAACTAAAATGATACGGAGCCAATTCGTAGAAATATCATACCATCAATAATACTGATTTCAAGCGTCAAACCATTCTCACGCTCCGTCTCACGGAGAAAGGAGGATTTACGCTCTCTCTCTCTCTCTCTCTCTCTCTCTCTCTCTCTCTCTCTCTCTCTCTCTCCACACACACACACACACACACAAACACAGACACACACACACCAGCCCTGATATAGTCTGGTTGGCGAAGTCGATGGGGCTTAAAATAACATGACAGGACTACACACACACACACACACACACACACACACACACACACACACACATACACACCAGCACTGATATAGTCTGGTTAGCGAAGTCGATGGGGCTTAAAATAACATGACATGACTACACACACACACACACACACACACACACACACACACACACACACACACACACACATACAAAACACACACACACACACACACTCGGGCAATCGCGCGCGCGCGAGCACACACACTCACAAACAAACACACCACACACACACACACACACACACACACACACACACACACACACACTGATGTACAGCAGACACTACCGCTTCGGGAGCTTCTCATAAAGTCTCAAATGTGGCGACTTTCTTCGATTTTGTGTCTACTTCCTGGTCTGTATTGACTGCATGCCGAACCCTTCAGTATCGACAGGCTCAGACGGACTGTCGTTGGGTGGACGTGATGACGTCCTCCGGAAGGGGACACGTGATCCTGCCGTCTCCATGACAATGCGTGTTGTCTTTATTCGAAGGCGAAGCAGATGTACCGAGTGGATTGGATCGCAACAGACACCACTGAACACCATCGAGGTGACTCAGCAGCAGTGCAGTGTCTCCGCTGGAGGGTGACTTGCAGGTCATCCAATACTGAGAGCTCACTGTGCACAGCTAGCGCTGTGACACGAGAGGAGACGTGGAAGAGGCTTATATATGTGGCTATGTGTGGAGGTGGTGAGTGCGTGTGTGTTTTTTTTGCCTGTGAGTTGTTCTCTTGGTGTGGATATTGTTGCTTTGCCCTGCTCGTGTTACAATCAGAAGCTTGTTTGAAGAAGCCCTGGTTGGGCGAAAATTCACAAATAAATAAATGTTTGGAAAAGCAGTGGCCTGGGACTTATGACTCCTTTCACACACACACACACACACACACACACACACACACACACACACACAACATATTTATATATATATATATATATATATATATATAAAACTAATGAATTCCAAGGATAAGTACCGAGCATATATGTGTGTGCGTGTGTGTGTGTGTGTGTGTGTGTGTGTGTGTGTGTGTGTGTGTGTACGGGAACCGGAATGAGCCGTGCTGAGTCATTTCATTGGGTGAGCACGTTGAAGCTAAGGATGATAACGTTTTAACAAAAAACAAAACAAGATTCTAGGCGACAGTGATACTCTGTGCAGACCTTGACTGCGAATAAACGAGAAGTTCCCGAAGTGGTTGTGTCTGCTGTATATCGGGGTGTGTGTGTGTGGTGTGTGTGTGTGTGTGTGTGTGTGTGAGTGTGTGTGTGTGTGTGTGTGTGTGTGTGTGTGTGTGTGTGTGTATCGGTGTGTGTGTGTGTGTGTTGGTGTGTGTGTGTGTGTGTGGTGTGTGTGTGTGTGTGTGTGTGTGTGTGTGTGTGTGTGTGTGTGTGTGTGTGTGTGTGTGCGAAAATATACATGGTAGTTGGAGAGGTTGGAGGGGGGACTCCAATCTGCGACCTCTCACGACGGAACCCGCGACAGAAAGCCACACAGAACGGCAGATTGCTGTCTTATATCTACAATGCTTTATCTGATATGATCTTCATTTTTCGGCTCGCATGCTTTTTTCTCTCATGAATTCGATCACACGCATGCGTTTTCGCTCACCTTTGTTTCAGTCTATTATTTCATGATTTTAGAAAACAACTTTTAACCAACTTTCCGCAATTGCTTTTCGCCAAGCGAAAATCTTAGGGTTTTAAAAAGCTAATGATTATCAGAGGAAGGTGTGGAAGTGCCAGTTATGTTCAGGCGAAGGCCACTGGTCGACATTCTCCAAATGAAGGCAAAGGGAACATTTGGTGCCCAGAACTACCACTGATTTGATACCCAGCACTGCATCTGATTTGATGCCCAGCACTGCATCTGATTTGATGCCCAGCACTGCATCTGATGTGATACCCAGCACTGCATCTGATTTGATGCCCAGCACTACAACTGATTTGATGCCCAGCACTGCATCTGATTTGATGCCCAGCACTGCATCTGATTTGATGCCCAGCACTGCATCTGATTTGATGCCCAGTACTGAATCTGATTTGATGCCCAGCACTGAATCTGACTTGATGCCCAGCACTGCATCTGATCTGATGCCCAGTACTGAATTTGATTTGATGTCCAGTGCTGAATGTGCTTTGATGCCCAGTACTGAGTCTGATTTGATGCCCAGCACTGCATCTGATTTGATGCCCAGTACTGAATTTGATTTGATGTCCAGTGCTGAATCTGTTCAGATGCCCAGCACTGAATGTGCTTTGATGCCCAGTACTGAACCTGCTTTGATGCCCAGCACTTGCATCTGATTTGATGTCCATAACTGAATCTGCTTTGGTGCCCAGTACTGAATCGGCTTAGATGCCCAGGTCTGAATCCGACGCCTGCATTCCATAAGCCAACAACAGTTCTCCTTGGTTTCCATCTTGCAGCAACGATCACTCTTGTTTTGCGGCTCTCAGTTGTCTGCCCTTCTCGTGAACTTCAATCTTCAACTCGTGACATTTTTCCTGCCACTGAGCATTGCGCATACGAGCGTGGACCCCATGGGTGCCTGGCCTTTCCCCCTCTCTCCATTGCTGTTGTTTTGGTTTTGTTCTTAAATCTCTTAACGTTCTCTCCCGCAGGGGTATGTGCGCCCAACGTGCGAGCTTGATTGTGGTGTGAAAGTAAGTGTTTGTGTGTGTGCGTGTGCGTGTGCGTGTGTGTGTGTGTGTGTGTGTGTGTGTGTGTGTGTGCGGGGCGTGCGTGCGTGCGCGCGTGCGTGCGTGCGTGCGTGTGTCGTGTGTGTGTGTGTGTGTGTGTGCGTGCGTGCGTGCGCGCACGCGCGCTGCGTGCGTGCATTCACGAGTGTGAATATGTGTGCGTGTTCGCGCGCGCGTGTGCATGGGAGTCGGCCACTGTGGAATCAGATGGGGGATCAGTTCTATGTGCCACCGTGTCTCCGCGTCATCATGTCTCTATGTTGCGGTTCTGTCTGTCACCTTTTCGTGTTCAATTAGAGTTCTACATATATGTCACCGTGTCTCTGTGTTAGGCTTTGGTTAGGATTACTCTCTGGGGTGGGGACGGTTTTCGGGTAAGGTTAGGCATATAGATACGATGATATATAATTATATAAACATGGTGCCGTAAAGAGCTGATGACATACAGACATGCTCCCATTAGCTGGCAGGCAATGGCACTACTCAGCAATCTGACTTAGCGGTTTATCCTGTTTCTCGCGGGAAAGGGAGTTCCTGTTTTTTTTTTTTTTTTTTTTTTGTTATAAAGCACAGTCCTCCGCCAAGGTGCAACGGATCCTGGTTTGACCCTACGATCCGGATCCACACCAACACTTCATCGGTTTCTGTGGGAACCACACCCCGCCTGTCCACCCAGGCACTTCGGCAAATGACTCTCTCTCTCTCTCTCTTTATATATATATATATATATATATATATATATATATATATATATGTATGTATGTATGTAAACGCACATAAAATGAAGATAAAAACAACAGACTCATAAAATTCTTCCCAATATTTCGACCAAACCGGTCTTCCTCAGGGGACTTAGTGACAAGAATGAGGCCAGGTATCAAGTCATCAACTACTGAAAACAATTCACAGACGTTCTATATATATATATATATAGAGAGAGAGAGATAGATAGATAGATAGATAGATAGATAGAGAGAGAGAGAGAGAGAGAGAGAGAGAGAGACAGACAGACAGACAGACAGACAGACAGATAGATAGAACGAACATCTGTGAATTGTGTGCGTGCGTGCGCGCACGTGTGTGAACGTGTTTGTTTCGGAAAAATGCGAGAGTTGTGTGTGCGTGCGCGCGCGCGTGTTGTGTGTGTGTGTGTGTGTGTGTGTGTGTGTGTGTGTGTGTGTGTGTGTGTGTGTGTGTGTATGTGTGTGTGTGCGTGCGTGCGCGCTTGTGGATGCGCTGCAAATTGAATGTCACACATATGTCGGTTTCAGAAAGAGAGAGAGAGAGAGAGAGAGAGAGAGAGAGAGAGAGAGAGAGAGAGAGAGGGGAGAGAGAGAGAGAGAGAGAGAGAGAGAATGAGAGAGAGAGAGACTCAAGACTCAAATATTTGTTTTATTCTTAAAAGCCACAGCCCCTTGGAATGGGGATATACATCATAAATCATGTCGTAGACTGATCTTGGTATTCTTTATGTTACATACATAGTTTGCTTTTTGAATGCTTTGTATAAGTAAATAGATAACTGTTTAACCGTGTTTTCATTTGATGATGACATTAACAAGGTTAATTTGAAAAGGCAAGAATTATTGAAATACTTTCGTGAGATGAATTCCTCTCTAAGTTCGTCTAATATTGGACAAACCAATAAAAAATGAACTTCATCCTCTTTTGCATTTCGACATATCGGACAGATCAAAATTTCCTCTACATGACTGTCTATAACGAAAGTAGTGAATAAAGAGATCGGAAACACCAAATTTGAACTTAGTCAGGATACGTTTTAGATGTTTGGCCATTTTCATTGATACATAGACACGTAAACATCGTAGATTATTAAAGGTTCTATGTACTTCAAATATGTCACTGTTCTGTTCATGACAATTCCATTTTTGCCAACTGCAATCATCAAGTCTTTCTCGGAAT
>CM065720.1:51813669-51826169 GCA_033310375.1 Conus canariensis
TGATTTGGTTCATAACCAGTTGGGTCGACTCTGCCTTGACGGGTTCACTTCGTTCGAGAAGTTTTGGGGATATCCGTAGTTCAGAAGGAGGGGGAACTATTGGTATTGCAAGAATAGTTCCCCCTCGTTCTGAACGCTGTGTTCTGGTGTCTTTCTTATCTAGCGTTTCTCTCCTTGACTTCGCCTTCAACAAAAATCGTTCTTTACTGTCATACACTGGTTTTCCGCCTCCGTGGGCCATTGTCTTGACTTTTCTCTGGAAACTCTTTCACAGTTTTTTTTAAAAATCATTATTCTTTTACTTTTTCTATTTCATTTTATTTCATTTATTTCATTTTGATGGTCACATTAATGGCATGCCAGCTTCTTAATCCTAAACTCGGAATATGCACTTAAGTTTGTGCACACTCTCCTGGGTAGACAAGACACTGTATCTATCTAGCCGTGTCTATTTTCTATTTTTTTTTTTATGGTCACATTTATGCCATGCCAGCTTCTTAGTTGTAAACTCGGACTACGCCGTTAAGATCGTAAGTAACACTGTCCTGGGCAGACACTAACTATCCAGCTATGTCTTGTTTTCCAAGGTCTTTTCTATGTTTTTTTCCCCCCGTTACATCAAACTGTTTTTTTCTTTATTGATTTTGCGTTTTTGTTTGTTTGTTTGTTTGTTTTTGAGTGTGTGTCTTTGGGACAAGTTAATTAAGAGGGAAGACCGACGCTCTCATCGCGGGCTGATCTTATCTGCCTTACGGATGTCAACAACTCAGCCACCCTGCCCTGTTGTTGGAAGCGCATTGTTGTTTTCGTTGTTGTTTGTCAGTATGTAATCTTTTTCCCCAAGACGTTTTTCTTTAAGGTGTAGCTTTTTTCAAAAATGTAACGTTTTCCAAGATACAATAATTTTCCCGGGATGTATCTGTTTCCGAGCTCGATATAACCTTTTTTTCGGTATGTAGCCTTTTTTTCCAGAATTTTATTTTTTGGTAACATTTTCCAAGAAGTAACTTCTTTTTTCAGAAAGTAACATATTTCCAAGAAGTAACTTCTTTTCAGAAAGTAACATATTTCCAAGAAGTAACTTCTTTTTCAGAAAGTAACACATTTCCAAGATGTAACTTTCTATTTTTCAGAAACCAGAGTAACCTTTCCAGATGTAACCTTTCCATTTTTTTCAGGATGTAACCATTTACTTTCCAGGATGTAACCTTTTCCAGGAGTTCCTTTTCCAGGATGTAACCTTTTCCAGGATGTAACCTTTTCCAGGTATGGATTACCTTTTCCAGGATGTAACTTTTCCAGGATGTTAACCTTTTCCAGGATGTAACCTTTTCCAGGATGTTACCTTTTCCAGGAGATGTAACTAACGTTTTCCAGAGATGTTACCTTTTCTCAGAATGCAACCTTTTTTCCACGGATGCGACCTTTTTCAGGATGTGACCTTTTCCCGTGTTAGTTTGAGGAGCCCTGCGTGGTCGGCTGGGCACTAATAGGAGAAGCTATCAGCTGTTCGGAATGTGGAAGGAAGTACTATCTTTAGCAACTAACTACCTTAAGCTGTTGATATCTATCGTAAGACGTTCTCCTAACTGCAGTAAGCAGCGGAGTTTATGACATTAAGCTACCCGCTTTATTCTCTCTCTCTCTCTCTCTCTCTCTCTCTCTCTCGTCTGTGTGTGTGTGTGTGTGTGTGTGTGTGTGTGTGTGTGTGTTGTGTGTGTGTGTTAATGCCGAACAATTAAGTAGTGGTGGAAAACAAGTGCAGGCTAACAATTCTTGCGTCATTATAGTAATGACTTGGCAAAGATTGGAACTTTAAAAAAAGAAGGGGGGGGGGGGGGGGGGGGGGGGGCGGGGTTGAAGATCAAGAAAATGGGAACATAAAATTACGAAAACATATTATGAATATGAAAACACTTCACTAGCTGCATGAGGGAACCATCGTAATCCATCCTGAAGGCACATCCATTTATATTGCCTGCTCCTTGGCCTTTCGTCCGCTGGATCGGACTCATCTGGGAGACACGGCTGACTGTGTCTGTGTTCTTGGCGTCAAATAGAGACACCACAGTCCATAATTCTGTGTGTTTCTCCACACACACACACACACACACGCATATCTGTGTGCGTGTGTGTGTGTGTGTGTGTGTGTGTGTGTGTGTGTGTGTGTGTGTGTGTGTGTGTGTGTGTTTGCCAGTAAGCTGGTAAACAGGTCTAACTCCACCAAATTTCAAACGGTCTAAAGTAGGGTGAACATCGGCAACGAGTCCACGTCCACCTCTCCAAGGCAGAATCCTGACCAAAATCCCAAAAGAGAGGCCGCTCACAAGCCTACAATACAACATCAGCTGATAGATGGAACGTATCATTCATCCATGGAGGAAACGAGTTTGGAGAGTTTCAAAACGGAGTGACAGAGGGCGGAAAATGAAGCAAAACCTAGAAAGAGATGGGGTTAGTTACCGCCAAGGACACAGACAGAGTGTCTGGTGTCTAGTCCTGTACTCTGTCTGTCTGTGGTTTTGGCGAGGGTTTTTCCCTCCGCTGCTCGCAGGGACAGCTCGATTCGCAGGCTACACTCCGAACCACCGAAACTATGAAGCGTGGTACTCGCCCCTCTTCACCTTGCCTATTATTCGGTTGTTCGCTGCATATATGTAGGTGTAATGGCAGAGGTTATAAGAGCAAGAGAGGGGAACGGTTGATACACATGTGGGAGGGATATGTAACCAAGAGATGAGGTACTGACGAGTTAAGGCGCGGGGCGAAGGAAGGAAGGAAGAGGAAGGGGGGGGGGGGGGGGGGTATCTACAAGAGTGAAATCGCCGCTCAGTCTAGATGTAACAACATCTTCTGATGGCGACTGCAAGAAGAGCAACACAACAGAATGATACTATACTAACAACAGCAGCAGCGACATTAACGACAACACAAATCATGCGTGTGGATAAAAAAAAAAAAAAAAAAAAAAACCCAACAAAAGCACAAAACGAAGGAAAACACAACATATAACACAAACAAAAATGCAGAATGAAGAAGATGAAAACGAGCGCAGGCAGCAACAAACAAGGCACCTTGTCATTACTGAGAGGATGTTGTTTTTTGTTGTTGTTGTTGCTGTTCGTAAAGCAGTCTAAAGTCTGCTCAGTACACTACTGTGCTGTTCGCAGAAGAAACAGTCATTTCATAACATAGGGGGGGGGGGGGGGGGGGGGGGGGGGGGGGAACAAGATTGAATTCGTTTAGAAAAAAAAAAGGATGAGAACGAAGAAGAATAGTCATCAGGCTTCGGCAGTAGGCTGCCTTATTAATCATATTTGTTTGCCTCCATTTCTTGTACTCGACATCTCGCAATGTGTACAAAGACGTCAAAACAATAAAAGTATGGAAAAAAAAATAATAAAAGAAGGTTCAATTCATGTAGATTGAGAAGAAGGACAAGACCAAGAAAGAGAAAAGAAGAACAGGAACAAGGAGAACACAAGAAGAACGAGACAAAAAGAACAGATGAAGGAGAAAGAAAAAGGAGATGGAGAAAGAAACATATCAGACGATTCAATTTCTGCTGAATGCGGAAGAAAAAGGACACGAAGAAGAAGAAAAAGAAGAAGAAGAAGAAGAAAAAGAAGAAGAAGGAGGAGGAGGAGGAGGAGAAGGAGCAGAAGGAGAAGGAGGAGGAGGGGGAGGGGGGACACAAGGGAAAGCAGAAGGAGATGGTGGAAGAGGAGAAAGAAGAATGACACCGAACCAAAGATAAAAAAGGAAAAGAAAATGAGAAGCAAAAGAAAAGAAAACGTATCAGATGATTTATGTTGAATACGGAAAAGTAAGTTAAAAAAGAAAAAGATAAGGGAGACAGGAACAGAATGAGGAGGGAGGAAGCAGAGGGAGGGTGGGAAGGATGGGCACAAGGTGGAGGATGGAAAGAAAAGGACGTGGAACAAGAATCCGAAAACCAGGAAAGGAAAGAAGCGTCTGTATCTGGAGAAAAAACCCCAACAACAACAAAAGCAAAAACATAGTTATCAATCCACTAGCAACGACTTACACTCAATTATCTTTTTTCATTTTCTTTAAATCAGCGCTGTGCTTTCGAGATTTTCTCTTCTTTTTTTGTCACTAGTGATGTACTGTATGTGCTGTCCACTTAGAAACTATAATCTGAGCGGTTTTCAGAACGTTCAGAAATCAGATAATTTTTTTTCCCACCACCACCCCGCCTTTACTTCTTTTTCTTTTTATTTTTCGTTTTTCTTTTTTTTTTTTCTCTCTTTTCCTTCCTTCTTTTTTCGATTTTTTTTTCTCCATTTTTTAAGGCGGTCTTTTTTTTAAAATTCTTCTTCAGAAATAAGATAATTTAAAGAAAAAGCTTTTTTTTTTAAAGAAAACGAGGCGAGAGAGATTGGCTAAGCTACATGCATCGTTTTTGCACACTGACATGCTGTAAATGGGGACGGGGGGGGGGGGGGGGGGGGGGGGGGTAGGTATGTTCCTTTTTCTTACGTAATCCTCTGAATTCTATGTCGCATTTCGATGGATTTGCATAACATTTTCTCACTCACTGATCCGTTTTTCTTCAATCTTTTCATCACATTAGATTTTTTTTTTTTAATGAACAGAAATAAACAGAGGAAACATAAAAGACGAGCGGCAGCTGGGCTCCACTTAGTTGGGCACTTGACGCTTCTTATGCACGGTGCGTCTGAACGCGTCCCCATTTTCCTACCCAAGTGGAGGCCGCGAAGTGTTCACTACAGTGAAGAGAATAGGTAATTTGTGCGTTGCTGGTGGCGTCGACTCCAAAAGGCCTCTCCTCTAATGACACTGTGCGTAGGCGACTAACATGGGGAGTTTGTGTTATACTCCCTGTTTGGCTAGTATACTTACCATGTCAGACCATAGCATTCAACGGCAGTTAGCCAGCTCTGTCAGGCCGAATTTTTTCCGTGGCCAATGCAGTCATAAGACAGTCACGTGATGTCACCCCACTTCCGGCCCCGGAAGAAGCCAGTGTCAACTTCCTATAAGTCATTCAGCGAGGCCTGGTGTATGGTGACCCCGAGAACCTTGGCGCCAGAGGGGAAGGTAGGGAGGGAATTAGAGTCTGACATGGTAAGTATACTAGCCAAACAGGGAGTATAACACAAACTCCCCATTTTGGCGTCATATACTTTACCATGTCAGACCATAGCAGAATTTAAAGGAATCGGAGGAGGGCGAGCGCCCTAGTGGTTCTTGGGGTTGACCGATATGGCTGCATTGGCCGCCACAAAGGAAATCCCCTTAGACCCATCAGCTCTGGTCATGCGGATATCCCTCAGGTAAAAATTAATGAAGGGATTTTCCGAACGCCAGTAGGCTGCCTCCAGCAGGTGGCGCACGGGGACAGAGTACTGGAACGCTGTGGAAGTGGCCAGTGCTCTGACCTCGTGGGCCCTGGGTGATAGGACAGGGAGATCCTTGTACGCCTGAGCGTAGGTAGATCTCACCGTCTTGGAGAGCCACCTGGAGATAGTTCCCGCCGAGATATCTCTAGTATTGTTGGGGTTGAGGGAGATAAGGAGTCGTCTCTGGGAGGAGCGCCTGGGGCGTGTGCGTTCCCAGTAGTACCTGAGACACCTGGAGGGGCAAAGGTCCATGTCTCCATCTTTTTCTCCCTTTCCCAAGATGTCAGAACTCCGGAAGGAACTTGAGAGAGACTGAGCCGTCCCTGTGGAAGGCGATATCTGTGGGGTCACCGCTGAGGGCGTGAATCTCACTTCGTCTTCTGGCCGAGGCCAGGGCGAGGAGAAAGGTGGTCTTAAAGGAGAGGAGGTCAAAAGGAATAGAAGCAATGGGTTCAAAAGGGGTTTTTCTGAGGGCATCGAGGACCGTAAAAAGGTCCCAGAGGGGAATGCGCCTAGGGGACTGAGCTTCCGTAGAGCAACTCCTCTAGACACCTCTCTGAGGAGAAAGTCATTGTCAAAAGAAGGGCCCCCCAGTTGACGAATGGTAGTGCAGATAGCTGATCTGTAGCCCCGAATGGAGCCAGCCGACACTTAAGGGAAGAGGATAGGTGGGAGAGGAAATTTCCTATTTGGATGTTGGAGGGGCAGTCATGGGGAACAGAGTTATCTGAGCACCAGGTTATCCATCTCTCCCAACGGTAGTTGTAGAGGGATTCGGTGCTGGCTCTGCGAGATGCCGAGGCGAAGTCCCGTAATCCCTGAGAGGCCCCTGCCCGGCTAGTGTGTCTAGGACGGACTGGGGTCTCTCCGAGTGGGGGGTAGATGCAGATGTTCGCAGTTGGGCTGGCATAGAAGCCACGCGTGTAGGCGAAGCATCTTGGGATTGGAGTGAGGAAGACCTGACCGGGGTTGTCTCAGCATGTCCCAGCGAGGGCTGAGCCGGAGGGGGGGAACGTGGGTGAGGGACTTGGGGTCCGGGAACCAAGACTGGGTCGGCCACCATGGCGTTACGAGGATCAGCCTGGGTCTTTCCAGCCTTGCCTTCCTGATCACCTTGTGTAGGATGGGGAAGGGGGGAAAGGCATACGCCAGTAGGCCCGTCCCGGGGAGGGATAGTGCGTCGACTGCATCCGCCTGGGGATCTGGAACGGGAGAGACGTACAGGGGCAGGTGATGGTTGAAGCTGGTGGCAAACAGGTCGATCATGGGCACAAACCAATGGTTGCGCGACACCAGCGAAGGAGGGCCTCTGTTCTGAGGGAGAGGCCTATGGAGCGGGCCTCTCCCCCTTTGTTGACATAGCAAGCTACCGACGTATTGTCCGTGAGGAGGAGAACAAGTCGGTGCGCGACCTTGTGCTGGAGTTGGAGAAGGGCTAGCCTGACCGCTTCCAGCTCCCACTCCCCGAGGCGTGACTCTCTCTCTCTCTCTCTCTCTCTCTCTCTCTGAGAGTGGGTGTACGTGTTTTGCAATGTGAGTTCATAACATACTAGGCTGATGAACAGTGTGTGTGTGTGTGTGTGTGTGTGTGTGTGTGTGTGTGTGTGTGTGTGCGTGCGTGCGTGCGTGCGTGCGTGCGTGCGTGCGTGCGTGCGTGTGTGTGTGTGTGTGTGTGTGTGTATTATGCGTGCGTTATGCGTGCGTGAGGGTAAAATGCAATTAGGCTACACATATGCATCATACAAGTGCGTGCGATGCAGGTAGACTACAAATACAAGACAAACGAACACTCTGTCTGTCTCTCTCTTTTTCTGTGTGTGTGCACGTGTGAGCATACATAAATTATGTCTGTCCCCTACGGAACTCAACCTTGCTGGTCGAGTCTTCATCCCAACTGACACGGTTGTTTGAATGGTCAATATTTCCAAAGGATTACACGTGGCGCTCTTTTGGTCCCTAAGCCTTTCATCTTCATTTCACTTTAATCATAGCCCATCTATCCATACAGTACAGGATCCGCTCCGGGCTGTCGCCAGTTCTGAGAAAAAGCTGAAGTCGCGCCTGTCAAGGAAAACAGCAGCAGCAGCAAAAACAACAACAACAACAAAAGACTTATACACTGTACTTACTATAATTCATAATACTATGTCGTGAAAGTGCCCCTAACCACCTTCGAACCTGAACGGACATGGAAGGGATGGGGGTGGGGGGTGGGGGTGGGGGTGGGGCGTGGGGGGTCCAATCCTGACAAAATACCGAACGAACACGACATTCTATCTTTATTTCTGAAGGGACTGACATGAGAGCCGCGCACGGATTGTGTTCCGATCTCAGAACGCTGCTTTCCTGTCCAAAATGAACTCTTCTCTCCCTCTCTCTCTCTCTCTCTCTCTCTCTCTCTCTCTCTCTCTCCTCTGTGAAAACATCAAACACTGACGGCTCATTCAGTGCTGAAAACAATCACCTGGAGATCGTTGCCATAGTTAATGACCTTAACGACCTTCTCCCGGAGGCCTAACGAAGCCCTGTTTGCATCGCTTTCACTTCTAAACACGTTTTTTTTTTTTCTCAGAAGAGACGAGGAGGACGATGGGACGGGCAGGGAGTGGGAGAAGAGGAGGGTGACGGGGGAGTGGGGGGGGGGGGGGACAAGGGGAGAAGTGGAAGGGTGCAGATGTAACGGTCCTCACTGTCTGTCATCTAGTTCCGACTAAATTCTGCAGATGCAACTACCGTTGGGTTTGTTAGTTCAGTGCAGGGCAACATCGTGAAAGCAGAACAGACGCAAGAAAGGGGATGAAAAGTGTGCGTGCTTGCGCGCGCGCGCGCGTGCGCGTGTGTGTGCGTGCGTGTGTGTGCATGTGTGTGCATGTGTGTGAGTGTGTGTGTGTGTACGTATGTTTGTGAGTGTGTGTGTGTGTGTGTGTGTGTGTGTGTGTGTGTGTGTGTGTGTGTGTGTGTGAGTGTTTATGAGGGAAGGAGAGAGAGGAGAGCGAGAGAGAGAGAGAGAGAGAGAGAGAGAGAGTCAAGTCAAAATTATCTTTGTGTGTGTGTGTGTGTGTGTGTGTGTGTGTGTGTGTGTGCGTGTGTGTGTGTGTGTGTGGGGGGGGGGGGGTATGTGCGCAGGCGCGCGCGCGTGTATGTGTATGTGTGTATATGAGTGTGCGTTTGTGTGTGTGTGTGTGTGTTTATGAGTGTGTATGTGTGCGTGTGCGTGTGTGTGTGCGTGCGTGCGTGTGTATATGTGTGTGTGTATTTGCGCAGGCGCGCGCGTGTATATGTGTGTGTATATGCGCGCGCGCGCGCGCGCGCGCGCGTGTGTGTGTGTCTGTGTGTACATACGCGCGTCCGCGCGCGCGTGCTTTCATCATCATCGCATCCTGATCAACAACGTAATGCCGTGATCAATCTGAAAGCCAGAAGTTTCAAATCTCGTGTAACATACGTGAAATGGGCACCCACAGAATTGGCCAGAACAGAAGAAAGCGAACAAGAAGAACAGAAAGGGGGGGGGGGGGGGGGGAGTGAGGAAAGAAAAGACAAGGAAAAAACAAGGGGGAAAAAATAAAACAAACACAAAAAAAAAGGAAGACCGAAAAAAAAAAAAAAAAAGGCGAAGAAGTTCGAAAACAAAACGACCCAGAAAATGAGGGAATAGATTTTGAGCGGGAGAGAAAAAGAAAGAAAAGAGAAAAGAAAGACGCAGCCGGACAGGGGTGAGAGCGAAGCAATGAATTGCCAGGGAGCTGAGGGACCCTCTTTTTCTGTTATCACTCGCACCTCTCCATCTTCTTCGCCCCTCTGTGATCGGAATCTTCGCCCTTCCTCCCTGTCTCCCATGAGAAATCACGGGGCAGCTCTTTCTGACGCCGAACCCAGCGCCAAATAATGTGGAAGAGAGGAGAGGAGAGGAGAGGAGAGGAGACAAGAGGAGAGAAGTGAGGAGGAAGGAGCGGAGGGAGAGGGATGAGTGAGGAGAGAGAGGAGGAGGAGGAGGGGAGGGATGGAGGAGGAGGAGGAGAAGGAGCAGTGATGAGGTAGATGTGGAGGAGAACAGGAGAAGGAGAGAGAGGGAGAAAGAGAGAGAGAGAGAGAGAGAGAGAGAAGAGGAGAGAGAGAGAGAGAGAGGAGAGAGAGAGAGAGAGAGTTTGCGCTTTTTTTTTTTTTTTTTTAAACCATCCTTATAAATGAAATTGTCGAGAGTAATTTTATGGATGAGGCTTCTATTTTGCAACAACGGAAGGTGAAGCTGTTACTGGCACTTTCAGGAGACAACTCCACACACCTTCCATATAAAACAATGTGTTGTATTGCTCTGTGTTGTGTGTTCTTTTTTATCATATTGTATTGTATTGTGTGTTTTCGCGTTGTGTTAAGTTACATTGCATTGTATCATTGTGTTGTGTTGGACTGAGCTGTGGCGAGTTAAGCTGTATTTTCAAGGATTGTGTAGTTATGTACTGCATTGGTTTGCATGGCACTGTGTTGTTTTATGTTGTAATGCATTTTATCATAGTTTATTTTGTTAAACTGCAGTCCCTTGCATTTCTATGTAATCTATTGAATTGTAATTAACTGTCTTGTCTTGCGCTGCATTGCAGCGCGCTGTAATGGAATGTGCCCCACTGAACTGGATTGCGGTACATCGTATTATTTGTTGAACTGTGATGTTTTTGTACGTAAGCAACTGTAATGCAATATTCTATGTCGCATTGTGATACTTGGCACAGTACTGTATAACTCCTTGATCATGATACTACACTGCAGCGTCATCCCAATGTTCCACAGCCTGCCAACATGTCTGTTGACCTTTTAAGATGGATTATGCACTGTCTGCTGACATGTCTGTTGACCTTTTCAATGGATTCTTATTTCTACCTGCCTGAACTTCTTGGCACCTTTCAAACTCGATTTGTTTCTGCCTGCCTTAATTTCTCTTGACTTTTAATGGCTGAAGGTTTTCTTTCCTCCCCTTGAAGCCGGCAAGGGACAAACTACGCGCTGCTTTGGGTTCTTGGACGTGCGCAAAGCGTGTCGTGCACACGGGATCTCGGTAATCGCATCATCCTACAGCCAGGCGTACACACGAGTAAAATGGAAAAAAAAACACACACAGACACAAATACCAACAAACATTGTCGAATGTCACAAGTATCACAATGTCTTCACACTCATTCGGCTACGATAATAGTGAAGCCATCTTTGTCTTTTACCCACCCCTCCTCTACAAGTAGATAATTATTTAAAGGCAAAGAAAAGAAAAGAAGAAGAAGAAAAAAGATAAGCCTGGTATTTACTTGAGAAAACAAGAAATAACAAAACCTGCACAGAAGGCAGAAGGTGACACGCGATCCGTCTGATGCCAGGTTTAAAAACAAACAAACAAACAAACAAAAACCCTTTCCCACCTAGCGCGTCGTCATCTTGACACGCAGGCAGGCAGGAATCCATGTGAAGGACGCAGGTTTATCACCCCTGCACAGGCCCTGGGATGACATTTCTCCCCTGCACAGGCCCTGGGATGACATTACCATCCAGTCCGTACGGAAACACTCCATCTTCGCCCGAGCTTAGATACAGCGTGAAAACATTAATTTCAACAAACGTTCCGCTTACTTACGCTGGGAGTATCATTATTACTAATATCACTTCTACCATTATTGCTATCATCACTTTTATCATCATATCACCTATTTTGAATAAATACACACACTTTATTATTATTACTACCTGAATTAGAATTAACATCACCATTATCAATATCATGATTACTATCATCATTATTGCTAATTGTAATATTTTCACAATCATCATCATTTTAACTGTTGCTACAACTCGATAAATGCTTACGAGTATTAACAATAATTATTATCATTGTCTATTATACATTCACTATTATCATATCCTACAGTACTGTTTGCTTTTTATTCATTGATCATTTCGATTCCTTTCCACCAACTCTTAATATTACTACTTCGACAATTAGTATTATCGTCATTATTATCATCATACCATACCATTATCTGAAAACAAACACAAAAAAACTACCTTTTATTATTCTTACTACCTTAGGTAGTATTACCATTACCAGTATCATCATCATCATCATCACTATCATGAAAATTTTAATCATTATTACCAAGTGTAATATTCTTACCATTATCATCATTACAACTGTTGTGACGACTTCATAACTGTTACAACTACTAATATTTATTAGTATTATTGATATTATCATAACACATTACTACCCTGCTGACGTTCCAACCTATCATTTCTCCAACCTCCTATAATATTATCATCACTATCATTGTTATATGGTTATAATCATGTTTATTATTACAATAATCATTTGTATACTCTTTAGATTAGTATACTCTTCATCATATTATTGTCATAATTATTATTTGTGTCATTTTTATATTATCATCATTATTATTACCATCATCGTCGTCGATCCGCAGTGTTTTCCACACTAAAGGCTTGAGTTCTCTCTCCCAGCCTCCACCCTGCCTCGCGCGCATGCGCGGTCTCGGTATGATCCTGACTGACAAAAGACGGGGGGACCTTGACAGTGGGGCCACAGGAAGTCTTCCACTGACATGCGCAAACAAGAGGCCCTGCCAATTCCCGCGCAGTCACGCAAACGCACGGGGCGGCAGGCCCCTTGCTCCGCGGCTTCCGGCGGCGCATGCCGGGCTTTTAGGGCGGACGACACACACGCTAAAGGAAACAAAATGTGGGATTTGGGCAGCAGCTACCGTCTTTCCTGTTCGCCCCCCCCCCCCCCCCCCCCCCCCCCCCCCCCCCCCCCCCCACCCCCACCCCCCCCCCCTTTTTTTTTTTTTCGTTCTTTTAATTTTAATTTATTCGTGATGTGCGTAATTATTCACTTTTTTCCCCCCTCCCCATCCCTTTCTCTGCAGGACATCGGAAACGCTGCGACAGAGGTGCCACAGACTCTGCCTGTCTGTCTGTTTGTCTGTCTCTCTCTCTCTCTCTCACACACACACACACACACACACACACACACACACACACACTCACACACACACATACGCACACTCACATACACATAACACACACGCGTGTGCACCTCATAAAGAGAGAGAG
>CM065720.1:51831169-51836928 GCA_033310375.1 Conus canariensis
AATTAAAAAACAAAATGAGAGAGAAGGGGGCTGAAGTTGTGGGATGAAAAGTGGACTGAGGGGATGAATGGGGGAGGGAGGGGGGGGGGGGGGCGAAAGAAGCAAAACAATTTCAGCAACCACTGTAAAAAAGAAAAGAATTTGAAAAAAAGAATGGGGAAAAAATGGACGGGTGATAATGATGTCATTAAAGCAAAAAAACAAACAAAAAACAACAAAAAAAAACAAACAAACAAAACAAAAACAAAAAACAAACAAACAAAAAAAACTACAGTAATTATAACTATGTTGGTTTAAACGAATTTATTCAGGAAGTACACACAAAGGCAGCAAAAACATATAAGACGAGTACAACAAGCAAAATGCTTATACACGGTACTCACTGAATATAAAAACAATGGATTGGCTGCAAAAAACTGAACATGAACGTTTGCATTCAAGAAATAATCTGAAAACAAATAATAACCTGAAACAAGTTTTTAGGGAGGGAACAGCAAAGCAAGGAAAAGGAAAATCCAACACCGAGGCAAAACATTCAATTAGAACAAACTATCTGTACCAGGGCAGGCTGTAGGCCAAAGACCTCTTTTAAGATTGTAATATATTTGAGATTTTAAGTCACTACAGTAGGTAAGCTCATTGGAAGTAGACTATACACTAGTGTAGCAGATGAAGGAGAAAGAATACTGAACATATGGTGAAAAAGTCACATCATTAATAAGATGAAGGAAATTTATTAGCGGATAAATCTGTTAGACATGCGAATAAAATCACCAATTGTAATTAATATTGCACAGTTTTCAGTGCAGGTTTTGTCTTGGTCACCACATAACAAAATTTTAGCATCTGCTTTTATGTCATTAGGCAGTAACGCTATTGTCTGAGTTCGAGCTAACTGGAAGAGTGGGCAGTGCAACAAAAAGTGATTGGCGTCTTCAACAGGATAACCACAGTTACAAGCTGCACTGTTTGACAGGTGTCGTTTAAATAAGTCACTGTTCAAGTCACTCATTTCCAGTCTCAGTTTGCAAATTATTATTTCAGATTGTCTGTCTTGCAAATAATAATAAGAAGGAACAACTGTATCTGTATTACTAAGGTAACGCTTAACAAAACTAAGAGAATCAGACTGCTTAATGTTATCAGGAAGACTGTTCCAAAGAATAGTAGTGGAAGGAAAGAATGATAATTTATACAGTTCCAGTCTGCACCTTGGTACTTGTCTTTCCTGGGGATTTCGTCTGTGATAAGGGTTGATTGAAGCAACTAGAGGAGGAAGACGTTCAACTAAATACAATGGCACAGTGCCATTAACAATTTTGAAATACAATATGAGTTTATGACGACGACGTCTTTCTTTAAGGGACGTTAGTCCTGATTCATTGTATAGTTTTTGATGATTAGTACCACGAACTGATCCAGTGATTGTCCTAATAGCATCCAAATTGAGGTTTTCAAGATCTTGGCTTTGTTTATTCGTACAGTTGTCCCAAATAACATCTGAGAAGTCAAAATGAGGTAGAATAAATGATTTATACAAAGTAAGAAGAGATTTACGACTCAATCTGTACTTGTATGTCCGAAGACATGCAATAAGGACACGGCACTTGGATAAAATAGATTTAATATGGAGGTCCCATTTACAGTTGTTTTGTATCATTACACCTAGATGCTTATGGGAGTCTGATTCCTGTAATATCACATCACTAAATTTCAAGGGCTGTGTTTGGGGTACTGTGTGACTGGAAATGGTTAATAATTTAGTTTTGGATTGGTTGAATTCTACTTTCCAAGCAGAAGCCCACTTTCTTATCTTGTCAAGATCTGAGTTTAAAATTTCTGTCCTGAGTTGGGTGTTATCTAACGCCAGATATATGCTAGTATCATCTGCAAATAATTTGATAATCGATTCAATATCATGTGCAATATCATTTATGTAGACAAGGAATAGAAGTGGTCCAAGAACAGAACCTTGCGGAACACCTGCTGATATTGGGAGGTAGGACGATTTACTCCCTTTTAGAACAACAGCCTGGGACCGATCTCTTAGATAGTCAGTAAACCATTCGAGAAGTTGTCCACGGATACCCAAAGCAGACAGTTTATGTAATAATGCTTGGTGCCACACTTTATCGAAGGCTTTAGATATGTCAAAAAAAATTGCTTGTGCAGTTGTTTTAGCTTCTAAAAATTTGCAAAAGTCATCGTATATACTCAAAAGTTGAAAGACAGTCGAGTCATGTGGAATAAACCCAGACTGAGCGGTTGCTAAAAGATTGTTATCTGTGAGGTATTTGAAAACATGTTTTTGAACACATTTCTCCAGCACTTTGCCTACACAGCTCAAGAGCGAAATGGGGCGGTAACTATGTTGACAATGATGATGACGACGGTGGTAATGAACATAATGAAGGAAAACAGAACACATGGAAAAAGAACTACAAGAAACATAGTAAAAAAAAATAAATAAATAAAAAATAAATAGATAAGTAAGAAAGGGCGGGGTGATAAAGATGTTGTCACTGAAGCAAAAAAGAAAAAAAAAAAAAGTAATAAGTAACTATGTCGGCTATAATGATGATGATGATGATGATGGTGATGACGATCGTAACGAAGGAAGACTGCAAATAAGGAAAACAGAAGGGGGGAAAAAAGCAAAGCCATTTCTCATTCAGGACAGTCTCTACGCCAGCGAATGACAAAGGGACGGGAGAGGATGATACACTGGGCGTGGTGGAGGTGGGTGAAGGGGCGGGGTGGTGGGAAAGGGGAGTGGGAAACGACTGTATCATGAAGGCAAGTGGGCGAGGTGGGGGTGGGGGTGGTGGTGGTGGTTGGGGTGGGGGGGGGGGGGGGGGGTCGCAGAGCGGAGAGGAATAGGCCTGACGAGTTGTTGTGACGTCATTCCGGCCAGTGCTGTAACGACGAACCGTTGGACAGCACGTCAACCTATCGCCACCTCCTCTGTCCTTTCTCTTGACCCACACACTCACGCTCCCACTTCTTACCCCCCCCCCCCTCCCCCCTCTCTCCTCCTCCTTAAGCGCGCATATTTCGCATATAGCCTACATAGGGCTCGGAAATAGCTCGGTTGGTAGAGCGCCGGACTCGTAATCTTGGTGATCCTGTGGTTGCGTATTCGAATCTCTTCCGGGCCGTTTCGGTATAGGGGGATTTTCCCTCGGAGTTAACATTGGCTCCGACTCATTTCCCTCACAGTCCTTCGAACTATGTTGAGGTTCCCGTGTGTGAACGCACGCACAGCATCTTGCACACACGTAAAATCCCATCACCAGCTTTCGGAAGAGAAGGCCAGTTTGGCCGTTGGTATGGATGACACGTTACACATAGCATGCACACTGCGTGAAAAAACCGAAAGAATGAAAGAGTTGTTAAACTGAATGTACGATACTGACTGGATGACACGGGAAACGACTGAATGACGCACCAGCAGGCAGTTCTTCAGTCGGCTCTACCCAGGTAGGCAGCCCGTTGTGTAAACGAGAATGCGGATTGTAAAAGCGCTTAGAGCTTGGTCTCTGGCCGGGGATAGGCATATCATAAGTACTCTCTTAAAGAATACACACTATGTTGAATCGTAACTTGTACACAAAGGCATTCGCCGATGAGTCTACCATATACTACCTCAATCTCTGACATGTACAAATCCAGAGAGCAGACAGACATCGCACGCCTTGCCACCGCACTGACTGTCAGATGGTTTGTGACAGAGCCTGGTGTTCACCGTAGAGTATCTTTCTATACAGCTTACCTTTTTCTCACTCCGAGACCTAACTGAAACTGACAGTCCTCGAATTCAAACACATTTAGTTTTCTGTTATGGAAGCATAAAGCGTTGCCATTTTAAATGAGGATTTGTCCTACTATGGCAGTGGGCACAGACATCACTCAAAACACCCTATTTCATAACCAGAATTAATCTTTCAGCGTGCAAGCTCAGTCAATTGACATGCGCTCTCTCTCTCTCTCTCTCTCTCTCTCTCTCTCTCTCTCTCTCACACACACACACACACACACAAAATCACATGCACACAATTCGCCACATGTATCTCTCTCTCTCTCTCTCTCTCTTCTCTCTCCCTCTCACACACACACACACACCACCCCCCCCCCCACACACATCACCCCCCACACCACCACACCACACACACACGCACACACACACACAACACACACACACCGCACGCACGCACCACGCACGCACACACACACACACAACACACACACACACACACACACACACACACACACACACAATTCGTCACATGTATCTGCAAAGATCTGAGAATAAACTCAAGATATTTTCTTTTTCTTTTCAACAGACATGGCTAAAATCAATAAATATTCCGGTATTAAATCTCTCTCTCTCTCTCTCTCTCTCTCTCTCTCTCTCTCTCTCTCTCTCTCTCTCTCTCTCACACACACACACACACACACACACACACACACACACACGCTCGCGCGCGCGCACACACACCTCTGTCCGTCTCACTGAATTTGTTAGTTTATGTCCCAAACTCTCCTCTACCAGCAATGTCATAAAAACACACACATGCGCGCGCGCGCTCGTAAACATGCATAGACACGACGCACGAACATTTCAGAGAGACAGCGAGAGAGATGCATGTGGCGAATCGACACAGAGAGAGAGAGAGAGAGAGAGAGAGAGAGAGAGGAGAGAGAGAGAGAGAGAGCTGTCAATCCCTGTGTTCTGTCGTTGCACAATGAATAAGAACAAACATTATGCGGAAATTGAAATCTGACAAAATACACAAGAAATCGCGGTAAACAAAAAATACATGAAACACAAAAATTAAAATGAAAAACAAAACAAAACTGCGCTAACTCAAATTAAAAAAAAAAAAAGTGCAAGAGGAATGAACCAGTTTCTATACATTTCATTTTTTTACACACGATATCTATCTATCTATCTATCTATCTATCTATCTATATATATAGATAGATATAGATATATAGATAGATATAGATATATATAGATAACAGATAGATATATAGATATATACAAGCGCGTGCAACATACACACTCACATTCTCTGCATGTGTGAGTGTGTGTGTGTGTGTGTGTGTGTGTGTGTGTGTGTGTGGTGTGTGTGTGTGAGAGAAGAGAGAGAGAGAGAGTGTGTGTGTGTGTGTTTGCGTATGTGCGTGCGTCGATGCCTATAAACAAAAGGGTGGGCAAGAGACTTGGGTAGAGAAAGGCGAGGAAAAGAAGAGAGAAGAGGCGACAGTGAGAGAAAACAGAAACGTCGACTCTCTCCTCCACTTGCGCGAATACAGTATGCACGCCCATGCATTCATACATACACGCACACACGCACGCGCGCGTGCGCCTCTTTCCTCCTCCCCTTCCCCCTTTCCCGCCCTTTCGACCCTCCACACACACACACACACACACACACACACACACACACACGGGCGTGCGCGCTTACGTACACACACCGCTTACATACCTCTCTTTCTTCTCTGCCTGTCTGTATGTCCGTCATCATCATCATCATCATCATCATCATCATCGTATCATTATATCCCCCACCCTACCCCCTGTCCGTCCTGCCTACCCCGTCACTCTATCCACGCCCCAGAGACCCGCCACACTCGCACCAAAAAACATAATCATTCGACCCCTCCTCCCCACCCTCCCTCCACCCTCTCCCAACCCCCCCCCCCCCCCCCCCACACACACACACACACACACACCCCACCCTGCCTTCCTGCGG
>CM065720.1:51837028-51842028 GCA_033310375.1 Conus canariensis
GGCTTGTTTTCTCTCCCCAGCCTCCCCCTGCCTCGCGCGTTTTGCGCGGTCGGGGTATGATCCTGGACTGACAAAAGACGGGGGGCTTGACGTGGGGCCACAGGAGTCTTCCTGACATGCGCAAAAAAGAGGCCTGCCAATTCCCGCGCGTCACAAAAAACGAGGGACGGCAGGCCCTTGCTCCGCGGTTCCGGCGGCGCATGCCGGGCTTTTAGGGGACGACCACAGAAAAAGGAAAAAAATGTGGGATTTGGGCACAGCCCCGTTTTTCCGGGTTTCGCCCCCCCCCCCCCCCCCCCCCCCCCCCCCCCCCCCCCCCCCCCCCCCCCCCCCCCCCCCCTTTTTTTTTTTTTTTTCGTTTTTTAAAATTTTAATTTATTCGTGTGTGCGAATTATTCATTTTTTCCCCCCCCCCATCCCTTTCTTCGGGAAAATCGGAACGCTGCGCAGAGGTGCCACAGACTCTGCCGTTGTTTTTTTGTCTGTCTCTCTCCTCTCAAAAACACACACAAACCACAAAACACACCCACACACCACACAACACACCCACTCACCACACACTACGACATCACATACAAAAAACACACGGGGCGTGTGCACCTCTAAAAGAGGAGAGGAGAGAGAAGAAAAAGGGGGGGGAAAAAGAGAGAAGATGAGAGAGAGAGAGAGAAAAGAGGGAAATTTGTTGCATATAGCCCCCCAAACCCCGTAAAGGGGGCCATATCATGGCTGGAGGGAGAGAGAGAGAGGAGGAGAGAAAGGAGAGAAAAGGGGGGAGGGGAAAAAAGGGAAAGAGGGGGGGGGGGGGGTTTTTTTGAAGAAAGAACAAAGTTTAGAAACCAGGGGGCCCCTGAGAGTTTGGAGTTTACAAAAGCGATTGCACACAATCATTGTACGGCGAGTACAAAAACCCCCAAAAAGTTCATCTTTTCAATGGCAAGGCTCGCTGTTTAATTTGTCCCTGTTCTATTATATACCCCCCCACGAACGCTACTGCTATTAAACCCAGTACTACTACTGCTGCTGGGGTGTGCTGCGGCTGTTGCTTTTATGCTTTTCTATTATGCTGTACTAAAAACTATGTGAGCCCCATTTTTGCACTGTTAATGCGGTGTAGTGCTCTTACGCACTACACATAACCATATCATGGGTTATGACTCTTTCAAGACGCCATCCTGGGGAAAACACACAACACCAACACACACACAACCACACCCCAAAAACACAACAACACAACACGCCCCACAACACACCATAAAATTTCCAAGTACGAAGACTTTTTTTACGGGCGCAAAACGTTCGGAGATCTTTTTTTCCCACCTGAAGGCAAATGGATTCCCTCTCTCTCTCTCTCTCTCTGTTTTCACACACAACACGCCCCCCCCACCACCCCCCCAATCTGTACTTTTTATTTTTTTCAACTTTAGTCAGATAGGTTTTCGTGCATAATATTTCTCCGTGATCCCCTTTCCCAAAATTTTCATGCTCTTTTGTTGAAAAAAAAATTGGCAAAATTTTTTTTTGCGTAGCGGTGTAGAAGAAGTATTTTTGCCTACAAAAAAAAACACCGCCATTTTTTAAACGCGCAAAATTTATGCTCTAAGTACATCTGGAAAAAGTGAAACACACACACACACACACCACACACACACACACACACGTGTGAGAGTGTTTCCCGTGTTGCATTGCCACTAACAACCATTACTCCGCCCCCAACCTTTGTGACAACTCTCTCTCTTTTCTCTCTCTTCTCTCTCTCTTCACCTCTTCCTGCCATATTATTGCTACATCCTGCCTACTACTTTTTGGGTTTTTGCTGCCCCCCCACTGCGCAACTGATGACCCCAAGGCCTTCCCCTCACCCCTTTCCATCAAAGTGCACTTAAGAACTTTTCCTCGAGATGTCTTAGTTTGTCCAATGCTGCTGCGCAGCTTGTTAATATGGCGGGTTAAAACCAGTTGTTTGCACTCGAGCGCGAGATACCCACAAAGAGAAAAGATTTTGGGAAAATCTCCCCCGAACGGATCAGATTCCAGATAGCGAGTGAAGCTAAAGATGAATTTATTTTTGACGAAGTGCAGAGAGGGAGGAGAGGGGGGAAAAAAAGAGAGAGAAAAAAGAGGGGAGAGAGAGAGGGGGAAGAGAGAGGGGAGCAAAAGGACAGAAAGATAAACACACAAGGGGTCTAAATTAAAAACTTTCGAACCGGGGTTTATTTAAAAAAAGATAATGTCTATATGATACGTTACATGCATATACCAAAATTTTAAACCACAATGCTATCGTAGTCACCAAAGGTGGAGAAAAAGGGGTTTTGGGGAGGGGGGAAACGACAAAGAAAAAGGGGTGGAAGAGGAGAGGAGAAAAGCGGAAAAAAAACAAAAACAAAACAGGAAAGCACAGAGAAAAAAGGGTGGGCTTGATTGGAATGGGGGGGGGAGGGGGCAGAAAAAAAGCACAAGGCAAGGAAGAAGAAGATGATGAAGAAGAAAAAAGAAGAGAAGAAAAAGAGGAAGAAGAAGAAGAAGAAGAAGAAGAAAGAAAAGAAGATTTTGAGGGGTGTGATAATGATGACGACGATGATGTGAGACGATGATGAAAAGAAAAGGGAGGAGGAGGATAATGACGACGATGATGACGAAAAGGGGAAAAAGAAGAAGAAGAAGAAAAGAAAAAGAAAAAACCCCAAAAGGGCGACGACGACGACGCCCCACGACCCCCGAAAAAAGAAGAAAAAGAAGAAAAGGGGAAAAAGAGAAAAAGAAGAAAAAGGGGAAAAAAAGGAAGGCAGGGAAGAAAAAAAATTTAAGGACAAAAATAAAGACAAAATCGTTAAAAGGGGCCCCTGAAAAAGTTAATGGACAGGCGAAAAACTGAATTTGGAAAAAGGATCCAAAAATGTAAAAATTTTATGCGTTTTATGTGCGAAGATTATGAGAACAACGAAAAAAAAAAAGAAAATAAAAACACTGAACAGGGCTCCCACTTGGAAAATCAAATATATACTGCAGTTCGACGATGGTTCGGCGGTATTGCTGTTTCCAAACCCCTTCAACGGAAAATGTACAAAAAAGGACAAACAAAGAAAAGAAAAGAAAAGAACACACACACACACACACCACACACCCACACCACACACACACACACATTAAAAAAAAAAAAATTGATTAAAAAAAAAGAAAAACACTACCCCCGTTTTTAAAAATAGTGTAATCTATGTAAAGTCCGAGAATCGAGTGGGTGTACCGTCCACTGTTCAGTCCAACTGCAAGCAGGACCATTTGTTCGTACTTCTTTTTTTTTTCTTCTTCTTCTTCTTTCTCGTCAATCTCTTTCACTTTTTACAGCGTCATGCCGGCACATGACGTCAGAGCATGACGTGATTTTGCCGTCAACTGGGCAGACAAGTTACCGACTGCCGGCTCTCGCGAGAAAGAGTTGACCCCAGACTTCGTGTCGTGTCGTCTACTGCGAGCATACCCTAAATGTAACCACCGCTTCTCGGATTCCACCGCCATTTTGTTACGTAAGTAATTTTTTCTTCGCTGAAACATTTCTTCCACCAGATTCTCGGTTTCACATTTTACTGAAATCCGCAAAGTGGAATTCCCGATTAAAAGAAAAGACCTGTCCCTCCCCCTCGTCCGCCGTTTCCTAAATGAAAAAAAAAAAAAAAAATCAGAGAAAGAATTCGCATGCCTTTCCGTTGCAAACTGAGCTATCTTTTCTTAGTTTACGGGCCAAGCAACTAGATCCACAGAGTCAAATATCTCATTTCAAATCGAACGCGAGCATAACGATTGGAATATATATATATATACTTGTATACCGATTCACACTCATATTTGGGCATTCTGTTTCTCTGTTTGAACTGCGAAGCTGACTAATGGGGCTAAACTGCTTTGACCGCGTCCATCAGCGAGATCTGTCCAATGAAAATGGCGCGGTCACGCTGTTGAACGCGGTCTTTAGCACATATTATCTCCCTTGCGGGTTCCCGAACATCATCTCGTCTTACACACCAAATCGGACATGAAAGTGCGCAGTTCGTCCATAATACACTATCATTATAAAGTTCGGTCGGCTAATGTCTAAAGAAAAAATAGATGTTCCACTAAGTTTAGTTTATGTTTAGCCCCACTCAAGAAAATTCATTAAAAAAAAATAAACAAAAAACAACACAAAACAAAGATACCGGGACGAACTGTGAACAAATACATCTCCAATATAATTTGGAAAAAAAGGTAAAGTCAAGGAAGAAAACTATCACATCGTGAAATCAACTGGATCCCCATGGAATTCAAAGCATTGGGAATAGGGCTTCCGTCGGGATTAGAACGAACGATAGATGTGCATTTTGTCATAAAGGGAAAAAAAATTGCATTAAACAATATATTATGATGTGTGCACTTAGTCAACTTTGGAAGCAGTTTGGTTGATATACAAACACCTAGAGCGATGGCACCTGCAGACTGTTCATTTTGTGAATCATGTAATTTTGGGAACGACTATCATTTTCAGTCTGACATAATATTTGACTCTATTATAGTGGTGGCAAAATTATAAAATTTGCTTCTTTAAAATAAAGAAAAAAGCTTTCACTTGAACAATATGTTATATATTTTTTCAATCTGAAAGCTACATACGAATAGGAAAAAAAAAAAAATCCAATAAGCGTTATTAACTCTTGCATGCGGACATTTTCCTACTAAGCCTTAATCGAAAATTGAATAATGCAAAACACGCACAATAGGCATATTTTAATGACTACCTTTACCAAACTTTCATGAAATAAAAGACCGATTCAAGTAATGTTTTGCTTCATTACTAACGAAAAAAGAGTCTATACTCGTGTGGTAAAAATGCTATACTCAAAGGCGAAACAATACATGCTTTTATTACATCTTCTTCTTTCTTTGAGTGTCCACCTTCATCGAGTTGAAGATTCTGACACTTTTGTGTGTATGACCGTTTTTTTTTTTCATCCCGCCATTAAGGC
>CM065720.1:51849528-51854528 GCA_033310375.1 Conus canariensis
AATTGGTCTCTTGACATATTCCGTGAGTATACATTTTGTGCACACATTTCCAAAGACAGAAAGAATGAATTTTGTGTATATAGAAGAAAAAGGTGTTTCTCTGCATTTCAAATGCTTCAAGCGAGTGCATAGTTTTCGTGTATATCGTGGAAAGGTTTACGTGTATTGAACGCGACAGCATCAGTTTTGCGTTGGTATGCTTTCGCGTGTGAAGAAAACATCTTTTTGATAAGCACAACGACGTTAGTGTAAATACCGTAAACAAATTCGGCTACAAGTATACTTTATATGAATACAAAATAAAACAAGTACTACAGAACCTCAGCGGAAATAAAACAGCTGTGCTATATATCACAACACAAAAAAGCTACCTCAGCGGAAATAAAACAGCTGTGCTATATATCACAACACAAAAAAGCTAAGCATTCCCTTAAGTGAGTGTCCATACCTTTCGCTTTCTCTTTTACTAAATCTGTTGCATATGGGGAAAACAGCAATTTTGCATAAAATTACTCGGCCGACATAGTTTCTGAAATCAACATTTCACTTCAGCATAAAGGAAAACAGCGATTTTACATGAAATTCATCACATAACAGTTTTTGAAATCACCATTTTAAGGTGCGTTTTGACGACGCATTTAATAATCTGTTGCATATATATGTGTATTGTAGGGTTTGTATTGTTCATTGTGTTCACAGCCCAGAAATACCGGTGGTGATAACATGAACAGCATCATGAACAGCAGTAACACCGTCACCTCGCAAGCCAGTAACAATGGCAACGTCTAATAATAGTGCCAGCACCATATGACGAAAGAGATTTGCATCTCCCGTTGACGTTCCTTTATTGTAAATAACAACAATGACAATAAAGGAAAAGAATGGCGCAAGAGACATTGCAGAACACAGCTTGACTGTTAAGCAGATGTAATCTAGTGGGTATTCACCACCACCACCACCACCACCACAATGACAACAATAATGACAATAATGATAATGACAATAACAACAATAACAATGATGATGATGAAGATGATGATAATAATGATAACAATAATAATAATAATAGAAACAGAGATCAAACTGTGCGCGTATTTAAAAGAAAAACAACGCCATGTCAATTCCAACCTAGAAAATATTGAAACAAAAGGAAAGAAACACCACAGCAACACAAATATGCACCGGTTTTCGAAAGAACGGTCTGATATTCGTTAAAACATAATTAATTGCGACCGAGTCAGACATTGCTGGCGATGGGAAGCTAGTAAACTACCGAGGGTTAAACCATCAGGCAGGAATTACCTTTCTTAACACATATACCCACAAACAACACAGAAAAGAAAAGGAATAAAAAAAAAGTATCGGTATATTTTGATCAGCTGTCCAGATTTCGAGCCCGGAACATAGCGAAGGAGTTGATCTGGTTTCCCACCACGTGCGGACAAACGCAATTACTTTCCGACTGAACTAATTTTAAAAGATGTTAAGTTTATTCCAACTTGCAAAAGTCTTGCCATGGGGCGTGTTGCTGCTACTGCTGCGGTGGCGAGTGCTGGTGACTGCCGTATTTCACTTCGCTGAGGATGCTGACTACGCGCCACTATAACGCGTTTGCGATGTTTTCTCTTCTTGGTCCCAGACCCCTTTCCTATTGTTAACGTCACGTGGGCACGACTGTTAATTCAGTTTGTCTGACTATGACCCGCCCACTTCCCCGGTCAGTTCCTGTGTTGTTAGCGCGCACGCCACACGCACGTGTATGTGTGAGAGTAGGCTACTTGCCGCCTTCGCTCAGTGCTATAGTTTCTTTTTAGTATGGTTTGAAGCTTAAACAAGAATACTTGCATTAAATGGGATATATCTATTCCAGTACATCGCAGCGGCAGCCGCAGCTTCAGGTTACACGCAGTAATCAGTTTTCACTGCCCACAAAAAGAACGAGAGGCGGAATCACTCTCATGAACTGACTGCCTAGGCGCAGCCGACCGGAATGAGTCATGTGACAATAGGAAAACTGAGTCTTGTTACCCAAACAGAACAAAACAAAGTATATCAAAAACAAACAAACGAACAAAAACCGCCACACCACAAACAGATATTTCAAAACTGTTCAACATTTCTTAATATAGTAGTTTGCACTGTTAATACTCTTGAGGCAGAAACAGCTTGCAGAACTGTTTTTTTCTTCTTTTTTTTCTCTCTTGCTAAACTGGAAAGACAACGGCAAAGATTGATTAAAACACACGACATTGGCACTAAACGTACTAAGTTTTGTTTAGTTTTATTTGTATAGCCTTTCCGTCCTCATTTAGTTCAGTTTTACCTATATAAACTAGCCGTCCTCATTAAGTTCAGTTTTTACCTGTATTTGTCTGACTTTCTCCAAGTTTAAAAGGCTGTGCCAGTCTTGAATAAAAGTTACTCTGAGTTAGGTTTTCTTATGGGAGCAAGAGTTACCCTACTTGTTTATTGTTTACTGTTCCCTGAATCATTTCATTTTCAATTTCAGTTTTACCTATATAACCTAGCCGACCTCAATTAGTTCAGTTTTACCTATATAACCTAGCCGACCTCATATAGTTCAGTTTTACCTATATAACCTAGCCGACCTCATATAGTTCAGTTTTACCAATATAACCTAGCCGACCTCATTTAGTTCAGTTTTACCTATACAGCCTATCCGACTTCACCAAGTTCAGTTTTACCTATACAGCCTATTCAACCTCATTTAGTTCGATTTTACCTATATAGCCTAGCCGACTTCACTAAGTTCAGTTTACCTACATAGCCTAGCCGACTCCCAGGGTCTTTTAGGGCTGTGTTCACACTTGGGAAAACATCCAGCCCTGAGCAAGATCCACACAACAAAGACAATATCCATATATTTGTCATTAGGCTTAATATAAAGTTCTGAATTTTTTTTTCATGATACGTTGATGTGCTTTTTTTTTTTTAAAAACTGAGCTTATTGATGTTACATGTCTGATGAGTCACTGTTTCACTTTTTGCTGGGCGAAGTTTGATTGATTCTCAGTGATATGCGATGTGTGTGTGTGTGTGTGTGTGTGTGTGTGTGTGTGTGTGTGTGTGCGTGTGTGTGTGTGTGTGCGTGTGTGTGTGTGCGTGTGCTGTGTGTGTGTGTGTGCGTGTGTGTGTGTGTGTGTGTGTGTGTGTGTGTGTGTGCGATGTGTGTGTGTGTGTGTGTTGTGTGTGTGTGTGTGTGTGTGTGTGTGTGTGTGTGTGTGTATACGATTTTCTCTCTCCCTTTCTTCTCAAATCATATGTGTATTTTCTTCAAGTTTTACTTGATACTATAAAGTGTGTGAAGCCTGGGAACCGCGCCAAATAAATCCTTATTACAACTACGAAACTACTACTACTACTACTACAACTATTACTACTACTACTATCATTATTACATTAATCAGTTGTATTGTAGATAAACTATTGACATCCTCAAAGAAGATGAGGCTTGGCCTTACCGAGGGTACCAGCCATTCCGCTTAATTATCACGAAAAATACAAAAATAGAAAAAAAAACAAGATCGTGAAAATGACTTCAATGCCACAAATTCACATTTCAAAAGTCATACTGGCAAACAGACACTGCATAAACGACAGCCAGCGCCCACTCCGGACACTGTGTTCAATCAACCTCGCCACTTAGGCGTCAGATCACAAGCAAAGAACCTTGGTTTGTGACCAGAAGCGACGAAAACAGCACACACACACACACACACACAAATCCTCCACAACAAAGACAGGAGAGTGGGCCACAAAAGCTGGCACTCAGTTGACAAAAGCAAAATCAGAAGTAGAAATATAGATAAAACAGGAAGGATATGACCAGCACACAACTTCCAAAAGAACAGCCACGGAACCGAGAGAGCCTATGCCATCGTCAAGGGGGATAGAAAATACATCAGAAATCCTACAGACGCACTGCAGCATGAACAGCTTGCATCCACCCTAGAAAGCTATACACGACAACCAACAGACTTTTAAGAAGAATAGGCGCTTGAAGAGTCTCCGAAGACAGAAAAGAAAAAAAAAGCAGAGTACAGGTAAGCAAAGTACGAGCTAGAAGTCAAAGAGGGTGACAGAACAAGGGTTATTCGTGGCACTGACTGTCTGTCAGGTTCAGCGAGACAGTCGATACACTTAAAGAGCTCTTTGGCACCCCCTACGGAGACGATCAATCATTGGTGCCAGTTAACCAGATAACACAAAATTTTCTCCCCCATCTTTTCTTGATCCATTCTCATGCCTCTTTCGTCCTTTCCATTGTCCTTTTTTCATGTAATTGTAAAAAGTTTTTTCCACTGATTATTTTCCCATTTGCAAGGTGGAACGTCTCCCAAGGTGTTCCAGCAACGCCCCGCTGTGATCGCGTCGTTTGCTCAGCCGGGGGTCGCCCTGTCCGCATCCTTCTCTGCGCTGAGAGGTATCGACTCTGCTTTCAGACCCGTGTCCTGGATCACAAATGACTCCCCCCCCCCCCCCCCCCCCCCCATCCTACCCCCACCCGCGCCGTACTTCCATCTGCAGGCGAGTCTTGAAGGTGCTTTGAAACGCAATGTCCCTCCCCTTCCCTCCCTTCCTCCCTCCACAGCAACGGGGACTGACGTCACTCTTGTTCAAGGTATGTTACAAATGTAGCTCAATATTTCTGATACGTCCAACGCCACTTCTGGTTGGCTGGGATGTAGACACTGTGAATAAAGTTTCTCTCTCTCTCTCTCTCTCTCTCTCTCTCTCTCTCTCTCTCTCTCTCTCTCTCTCTAATCAGATCACTGTCAGTTTCTCTTCCTCCTTTGATTCTTCATCTACATTTCTTTCTCCCTGACCGAACAAAGCACTCAGGCTAAAAACAAAAATAGCAGCCAGTATGAAAAAGTAATGCCGAACGAATGATACGTGTCGTAAAAAGTAACATCCTGTAGGAGAACAAATTAATGAGCTAGCTGCAGGGTACATGTAATAATAAGTAGCATCCAGAG
>CM065720.1:51857028-51859528 GCA_033310375.1 Conus canariensis
CGCCGTGGGAAAGTAGGAATACCTTACCAAACTATGTATATAAAAATAAGCATTCATGTTTCATGTGTTCTGGGATTCCAGTACTTGGTGCGGATCAATGAGGTTGAGAATAACAGCAAGACTAGGCGATTCCATTCTGGACTGAGATTCCATTTCTGCGTCTCTATTCTGCGCTTCGTTTTAAAATAGCGACAGATCTCGGCCTCAAAAGGTCCGGCAGAAAGACCGACAATTCAAGCAAGTTCTTCAATCCGAAAGTTTACTTCAGACCACAAAATGTCTGACATAAAAGCAAAGAAAGAAAAGAACATACAGACAAAACAAAAAATCCACAAATACATACACTTCAAAACATACAGTATTTCTTTAGCTGTTTTAATGTTACTCGTTAGTCAGTGTAGCTCCGGTAGCGCCAGTCCTCTCATCAGAAATTTCCACTACCCCTTTTTTTTCTCGATTGGCCCTTATAACAGACCACCGTAAATTCTGGGTGGGGGTGGGTGTGGGCTGTGGGGGTGGGGTGTCGGTGTTAAACCTGAATGCAACGATTTTCCCGTACTAGTGTTATGTTTAGAACATCGTAGGTTAGGTTTCAGACTCTCAAGTTCCAGCTTAACCAGAAACAAAAAATCATTGTGGCAATTTTCAGCCCGAGCCAGTTTCCACCTCAGAACTGACAAAGGACTCAAGGGAGAAGACTGGGACCTCATGGACACGTCAACCACCTGTCAATAGGACTCTGACAAGTATTTCTCGAATTTTCTGACCGGTATTGCAGTGGCGACTTCCATGCCAGAATTAACGCTCGCTCTCTATTCTTCTCAGCGACAATAACTGTTCCTAACAGATAGAGAAAAGAGATAGAGATGATGATGTTAATAGGCCAGCCGACCGCAAAAGACCCTATCAGGGCTGTCACCACGTTGAAGTCAACTCATAAGTCATTTAAACAAAGAAACTCATCCACACTGCCCTTCAAAAAATACCTTTTAAAATCTTTCTTTCGTAAAGCAAACATCAAATGAAAAATGTTAATCTCGGTCAGGTATTAACAAAATCACGTCAGTTGAGACATCTCTGAACAAAGTTTTCATGGAGTCTACTGTAAAGTGTTTATGTCTCAGATCATGCAAGACCCAACACTCCAAAAGAACATATTTCACTGTGAATGGTACATGACATGGAATTCACCACGAAGCTTCTCCACCTTTTAAAAGATAAAAAAAGGTGTAAAAAGAGTGGCATGTGTGCAAACAACACAAGACTGTTTCTTCTTTACGGCCGCCCTTGGAACATGGTTAAAAACTCTTTCAGGTTTGGACAGATTTAGAACAGTTTGTTATCCGTCTGCAAGTTCCATTCCCCTACCAGAGGTCTCTGACATAAGCCTGGACTTTGGGTTTCACATCAGTGCGAGGGACAGACAGTCTGCTCGATTCTTTCTTTGTGGTTACTGAAAACAGGCACTACTGAATACTATCCAAGTGCTTTAGCAGTGACGTCGCCACTTCTCCTGTAGGTGACCTCTCCGCGATCCCATTTTGAAAGCTCCCCGTTGATTACAACTATGTGCCCTCCACTATCTCCATCCAATAACCAGTGCAGACATGAGAGCTTTAACACCATCATTATGAGGAGGCATTGCACATTGGCTTGGTAATGTCATCAGCGGAACAACGTCACCAGAAGTGCTTTTTCACTGGACACCGAACGGGAAATGCCAGACGTGAAGACAGACGTAAGAACACATGGGAACGAGCAGCAAAGAAAGAACTGAAGGCACCAACACTCACCTTGGGTGCCGTCTACAAGAAAGCGCAGAAGAAATCAGCATAGAGGATCAAGCAGCTTAATGGCTACCTCACATGCCAAAGTCTTAACAGGCGTTTAGTTTGAATCGCTGTCCATGTCGCAGAGACTGGGATGAGCACATGATTAGGGCTGTGCAGAGCTCAGTGCTGGTGAGAGGCGTAGGAAGCAGGCATCTGAGGTGGGTTAAGGGACGAAGCAAGGGAGATTAAAAGAAAAGAAAGAAAAAAAAAGAAGAAAAGAACAAGAAAAACCGCCCGTCTGTTGAGAACGCAACAAGAACAAAACAAAAACAAGACGGATTGAGGCGGAGAAAGGTCAGGGATGTACATGACATTGCTGGCAATCAAACGATCACATTACCTACAGTGACAGAAGGCAAACAATGGGGAAAAAATAGGGGAAAAACAGTCTACTATTGATTCCATGCCGCCAAGCTCAGCACGTGACGCATCGACCCATCCCTGTGACTCTGACTTCACGTATGTCCTCTGAGCAGGTGTCTTGACTTGGTGCGTTTACAAGTGGAGGAGAGAGAGAGAGAGAGAGAGAGAGAGAGAGAGAGAGAGAGAGAGAGAGAGAGAGAGAGAGAGAGCGAGAGAGAGACAGACAGACAGACAGACAGACAGACAGACAGAGAAACGGAGAGATAGAGACAGAGAGACTGACAGAGAGACAGAAACAGAGAGAG
>CM065720.1:51877028-51889528 GCA_033310375.1 Conus canariensis
ATACTAAAAACCGAATTTTAAAACTTTTTGAGACTAAGGATCCATTTTTAAAACAACATCAAATAACTTCATTTCGAAAGTACTTTCCGTCCAGTTACTAAGGCCAAAGGAGTTGAAATTTGCCCATTCGAATGCATTATACACTTGAAATGTGCCCGTTTGAATGTTTCTCTAAAGTTATGCAACAGTAAGAATGTTTTTCTACTTAAATTCATTTTGATTTTTGACGAAAAGAAAAGAAAAAACTGAAAATGAGTTTCTAAAGCAGAGGCCCTAAAATTCGAATTTTGCCAAGTTTTGCGATATTACCAAAAACGTAGACCTACTATCCTGAAGGTATTACTTTCAACAGAGAAAAAACAAACATCAGTCGCCTATGTGCTGGCTTGCAAACCAAAGTCTAGACAATGACAGTCTTTATTTCTATTAATTAAACAAACCGATATCACACTCTTTTCTTTTTACCCTGCATGAAGTGAAAAGATACATGACGTGAAAACAGATTTGTTTTGACAGTGTATCACTGACCTTCGCCGCTTTACCACGGCAAACAGTCCGTTATGATAATTTGTTTTTCATATGTGATGTCACTTTCTTTCTGACAAAAAAAAAAAAAAAAAAAAAAGATTCCACAATGAAATACACACTGATGTCCTATAACCTTCAATATAACTTGTTTTTTTCGAGCGAGAAATATTTCTCTGGTACCTTAATTAACCCGAGTCAACAGACGCAGACGTCAGTCTCTCTTCAAAGCCGCAAAGCAGTCGCAATGTCGTAACACCACGCACCCTGTCCATCGGGTGACAATCAAACTGATCTCGGGGAAGGACTACGAGACGGCGCCCGTGGCCATGAAAACATCGCCGTGCTCAAGTGTCAGCCTAGACAGCGACCGGTTTGCCTGACCTCATTGGCCTAATTTCTCTCCTGGTCTAACTGGGTGTGTGTGTGTGTGTGTGTGTGTGTTCCCGACCAGTGATTTCATTAATACTGTTTGGGAACAAAAGAGACAGAAATAGAAGACTCTTTCTCCTCCCCATCTTGACGCGGGGGCGGGATTTTACACCCCACATAGAATGGGGCCATACATCACATTGTTCTGAAATTGGAAACCACGACGGGGAAGGCATAAAAATGCACAAAGCAAGCGCCGATCAGCGCGGCTCATGAAGGGGCGGGGAGGGGGGGGGGGAGGGGGGGGGGGGGGCAAGAGGCTCGCAACATGCAAACTAAAACATTGCGTAGCTTCCTCCCTCCACCACCCCGAACGTTATTTGATGAATGGTCTTCGTTTCGCAATCTTACTCACACACATCCGCCCCCATCCAACGACCAACAACTTATTTCTTTTTAGAGGGTAAATAAATAGCTCGTTCGGTAAGGAAGAATAATAACTTCTGGCATAGCAGAATCGTGAACAACATTGCCAATGTTCTGGCTATGTAGCATTATGGACAAGGACTTTCGTTTTGATCGCTTCTGTCAGCGACTGAATGAAGGTAATTGCTGTTCGTAGATATTTGCATAGTGCTCGTAGACACAGTCTGCGCACTGAACGCGTTTTATTTTATTTTACTCCGTTATTCTTTCGTACCCAAACTGATGGCGTTGTTGCTTCAGTCAAAGACGTTATCTTTTCAGTCGCCTCCGATTGCTTGTTCGTATGAGAAATTAAGAAAAAAAAGAGCATTAAAACTTATTCAGCCACTTCTCATGCAACGATTAAAAAATATCCATGAGATTTATCCGTCAATTTTTTTGCAAAATTGAAACAAAGTTTATCAAGGATTGGATCTATTTGAACTAAATTTGAACTAATGAGGCCCGAGAATAAGCACCTTATCCATTAATCCCAGTATCTTATCCATACATGAATTTATAGCTCTACTGGTTTGAAACCCTATTAACGACGTAGTATCCGATCATTTACTCATGCGAATCGATGTTTCAGATCTTGCTCAAACAGCGGATCCAGCTTCTTATGACATTATTAAACAGATTCAATACACATTTTGCACTGAACATCAACTCCATGTACTGTTAATATTCACTGCAATCTACTGCCAACAACATTGAAATATCAAATATTGCATTTCACATTTTGAAAACGAAATGGGAATTAACTACTTCAGTCCGTGCCAACTGTTATTTCCCTTGGCGGGAAATAAATGTGTTTTTAACTCATGGACTGACTCTAAGGGCGGATTCGGGATTACACTCAGGCAGAGATCTGTAATTTTCAATTGTTTGCGTTTAAGTGTTCTATTTAAGTTTTGAAATACACTTCCTTGTACGGTCACTCGTCTTCTGATCATTCGTCTCAGTTGCTATCTGAACAGGACAGAAAGTTCTGCTGTGTTTGTTGATTCAATGTGTAAAACAGACTCTTTGTTTAGCGGCAATATTAACGCCGACGGTTCCCCGTACCAATCACACGTAAGTTCCTCAATTAGAAACTAGATTGCTTTGAAGTTGTCGGTGTTCTTCATCTCTGCCACTTTCAGTTATAAATTTTGATCTATATGTCGGGCTACGTGATTCGTTTAATTCTGTAAACTTCATTGCGATTGGTAGAAAGAGCCGCTCGCATTTGCCTGTTATATTTCTACACTAGTGTGGGCTTCCCGCTGGTTCTGTGACAGAGCATCGTGTTCGCGAGCTGACATTGCGTATTCGAGAATCCCCCCGGCGCGCGCGCGCGCGCGTGTGTGTGTGTGTGTGTGTGTGTGTGTGTGTGTGCGCGCGCGCGCTCGCGCGCGTGGTTGGTGTGTATATGTGTGTGTGCGCATGTGCGTGCGTGGTTTGAGAGAGAGAGAGAGAGAGAGAGAGAGAGAGGAGGGGGGGGGGGGTGATGAGCTGTGGGAGCTGAGGGGTGTTTGTTGAAGTATAATTTCAGCTTCCCACGTATTGTCCACATGAACACCTTGTCTCCATCCCTTCGGGCATATCCAATATAATGGATCTCCAGTCGTCTAACGAGAACCGAGTTGTCTCTCTTCGTGCACGTACAGCAGATGTGTGATAATGCAAAACCCAAGCTGACCAAGAAACAATTTGAGACAATCTGCGCGTGCGCGGTCGTAGCCTGCGGCTGTGGAACAGGACTGTGGCTGCACACTAAATAGTAATGCGCCAAGGCCTTGCCTAAGGAGTCGACTATTTATAGATTGGCGCAACTGGATTGTTTTTGAGAATTTTCATAGTGTTTGGAAGTTAGATTCTCCTCATTTTCTTTCATATGGCCATCACGGTGCAAGCCAGGTGGTTTCAAGCAGACACGTTAAAATCAAAGCAATGGGATTAGTGTGTGTTCTTGAAGCTGGCGCGAAGACAGAGTCTGGGGTGAGTGCAAAGCCTGAAATATAATTATGTCAACTAAGGGGAAGGGCATGTATTTGAAGATTGTGAAATCAACGGTGAAGATCCCCCCAAACAAGGGCAATAACTGGTGGTGGTGGTGGGGGGGGGGGGGGTTGTTCTTCTGATCAAGTATCAGTTTAACATTAATTGCTGGCTCAAATTGATAATAGGCCTCAAAACACTTACATGCTTGATACAGTGTTTCGGTGCAAAATCCTGATTGTGGCGTATGGCCTGTGTTTCTGCCTGTTTCATTTTCATTATCAAGATGGCGTCACTGGGAGCGCGCGTGTTCAACCCACACACAGTATACGCTGAAGTCTTGAGGCCACAACACATCAGGGTTGCTGCTTCTTCGTATGGAGGGCAGTGGATGAGTATCTCCGCCATGCAAGAGAGAGTGCTTTGTTACTTTCGTGAAGCCGTAGAGTGGTTTATTTCTTTCGTGAAGCCGTAGAGTGGTTTATTTCTTTCGTGAAGCCGTAGAGTGGTTTATTTCTTTCGTGAAGCCGTAGAGTGGTTTATTTCTTTCGTGAAGCCGTAGAGTGGTTTATTTCCGCCATGGTGTTTTGTTACCTCCGCATGGCAGCTTGGTGTTCTGTTAGCTCCGCCATTTATCACAGTGTTTTGTTCTATCTGTCATTCAGCTTGGTGTTCTGTTAGCTCCGCCATTTATCACAGTGTTTTGTTCTATCTGTCATTCAGCTTGGTGTTCTGTTAGCTCCGCCATTTATCACAGTGTTTTGTTCTATCTGTCTTTCAGCTTGGTGTTCTGTAAGCTCCGCCATTTATCACAGTGTTTTGTTCTATCTGTCATTCAGCTTGGTGTTCTGTTAGCTCCGCCATTTATCACAGTGTTTTGTTCTATCTGTCTTTCAGCTTGGTGTTCTGTAAGCTCCGCCATTTATCACAGTGTTTTGTTCTATCTGTCTTTCAGCTTGGTGTTCTGTTAGCTCCGCCATTTGTCACAGTGTTTTGTTCTATCTGTCATTCAGCTTGGTGTTCTGTAGCTCCGCCATTTATCACAGTGTTTTGTTCTATCTGTCATTCAGCTTGGTGTTCTGTAAGCTCCGCCATTTATCACAGTGTTTTGTTCTATCTGTCATTCAGCTTGGTGTTCTGTAAGCTCCGCCATTTATCACAGTGTTTTGTTCTATCTGTCATTCAGCTTGGTGTTCTGTAAGCTCCGCCATTTATCACAGTGTTTTGTTCTATCTGTCATTCAGCTTGGTGTTCTGTAAGCTCCGCCATTTATCACAGTGTTTTGTTCTATCTGTCATTCAGCTTGGTGTTCTGTTAGCTCCGCCATTTATCACAGTGTTTTGTTCTATCTGTCATTCAGCTTGGTGTTCTGTAAGCTCCGCCATTTATCACAGTGTTTTGTTCTATCTGTCATTCAGCTTGGTGTTCTGTAAGCTCCCCATTTATCACAGTGTTTTGTTCTATCTGTCATTCAGCTTGGTGTTCTGTTAGCTCCGCCATTTATCACAGTGTTTTGTTCTATCTGTCATTCAGCTTGGTGTTCTGTAAGCTCCGCCATTTATCACAGTGTTTTGTTCTATCTGTCATTCAGCTTGGTGTTCTGTAGCTCCGCCATTTATCACAGTGTTTTGTTCTATCTGTCATTCAGCTTGGTGTTCTGTAGCTCCGCCATTTATCACAGTGTTTTGTTCTATCTGTCATTCAGCTTGGTGTTCTGTAAGCTCCGCCATTTATCACAGTGTTTTGTTCTATCTGTCATTCAGCTTGGTGTTCTGTTAGCTCCGCCATTTATCACAGTGTTTTGTTCTATCTGTCATTCAGCTTGGTGTTCTGTAAGCTCCGCCATTTATTACAGTGTTTTGTTCTATTCCGTCGTTCAGCTTGGTGTTCTTTAGCTCCGCCATGCAACAGGATGTTTAGTTACCTCCGCGATGCAATTTGATATTTAATTACCTACGTGTGTGTGTGTGGTGTGTGTGTGTGTGTGTGTGTGTGTGTGTGTGTGTGTGTGTGTGTGTGTGTGTGTGTTTATGTGTGTGTCTGTGTGTTCTGTATTCTTTCTGCTTCCATCAGCCTTTTTCTTGTCATTATTCATCATCTCTGCCGAATAGGATCTGTTCTCAACCACACCTTTGGGTTTGTTTACTTTTTTTTACACTTTGCGTGTCAGCAAGGTCATGCCAAATTCTATTGAACTGACTTCCAAAGAACGCGAAGGAAAAGTGTACATTGTCGTGTTCATCCGTTACACCAGTCCGAATCAAACAGTGAATTCAATATCCGTTCGGTACAATTTTCGCAAATTTCTCACTGAACATCAATGCTGTAATGTTATTGATAACGCATAGATAACGATGCATGAAGCAACACATTTCCGTGGAATGTTATAAATCGTTAATAACAAAGAAACCCCAAACAAACCAACAAAATTTATACCTTTCTTAATTTCTCTATTCTGTATTCTGCACACACGCAAAATCCCATCACCAACTTTCGGATGAGAAGGCCAGTTTGGCCGTTGGTATGGATGACACGTTACACATAGCATGCACCCTGCGTAAGAGATGAAAAGAATGAAGGACGTAAGGAAATTGAGTGAACGATATTGAACGACATTGACTGGATGACACAGGAAACGACTGAATGAAGCGCCAGCTGGCAGCTCTTCAGCCGGCACTACCCAGGTAGGCAACCCGTTGTGTGAACGAGTATGGATTGTTAAGCGCTTAGAGCTTGGTCTCTAGCCGAGGACAGGCGCTATATAAGTATTCATAATAATAATAATTCTATTATAAAGATGTATACGCAAAGTGATTGTTTCAGTCCGTACCTACTATTACTTCCCTGGTGGTGATCCAGGGGCGGATCTGCGATCCTTTCGACTTTGGCAGGGGTCTGTGCTCTCCCGAACACTTTTCTGTTTATTTATGGATTTATTCATTTATCTATTTTATCTATGGTATTCATTTATTCATTCATTTCTTTTGCCTTATTCCTTTCTTTTGTGTCATTTAATAGAAAAAAATGTCGTCTTAATCGAAAACAAACAAACAGAATAACAACAATAAAAAGAAACTCAGACAAAACCACCTCTTGTGTTTCTAATTGCTTGCTAGTGCTACACTAAGTATCAATAGTGACTGATTCTGAGACTCACAATATCATTATTGGATACATAATATCTTGTTTAACAGGAAATCGGGGGGGGGGGGGGGGGGGGGGGGGGGGGGGGAGGAGAGGAGAGAGAGAGAGACTCACAATATCATTATTGGATACATAATATCTTGCTTTACAGGAAACCGGGAGGGGGTGGGGGTGGGGGTGGGGGGGGGGGGTGGGGGGAGATATTCTGAGACACACAATATCATTATTGGATACAGAATATCTTGTGTAACAGGAAATCGGGGGGGGGGGAGGGGGGAAGAAAGAGAGAGAGAGAGAGAGAGAGAGAGAGAGAGAGAGAGGAGAGAGAGAGGAGAGAGAGAGAGGAGAGAGGTGGATTCGATTCTCTGTGAGTTCAATAATACATAAATTTGATTCAGTTTTGACATCGTTGCGTACAAATCTGACAAAATGTTTAAAGATCACCCACTCTCCCTTCTCCATTCCACACCCCCCCCCCCCACCCTTCTCATCCCTTCCACGCCAACAGCAAAAAAAATCAATATCTTTCCCCATTGGACATAAAATGAATTTATAGCGCGCAGAGTTTGCGTCCTGATCTCGAAAGCTGTTTCCATGTTAGCCAGGCATTCAGCCATAGATAGGCTTCTGCGGTTGGACGGGTAAATAGTAAAAGAGAGGTCGTGATGATCGGGGAGATCTAAGTTAACCGTGCTCTACATGGCTATAGAACAGTCCATTACCCCCCCCCCCCCCCCAACCCCCCTCCCATTCCCCGGGCATAAACCCCTGATCACAGGCGTCGTCTTGAGAGAATGTTTACTTGTCCTGACGTGGAGCCTTTCGCCCACAGACCAAATACTCATGTCACACAATGTGACAGAATAAATATATCTCTCTCTCGTTCTCTTCTCTGTCTCTCGAGCGCTTTCCGTTTTGAATTCTGATTCACCTCCCTTCATATCGCGGCTATGCATGCGCGCCGCACACGCAGACACACACACACACACACACACACACACACACACACACACGCACGCACACACACACGCACGCACGCACGCACGACGCACGCGCGCACATACACACCTATTCATATATACATACTATATATAATATTCTTGAGGGGGGGGGGGAGAGAGAGAGAGAGAGAGAGAGAGAGAGAGAGAGAGAGAGAGAAGAGAGAGAGAAGAGGAGGAGAGAGAGGAAGCAGACAGACAGACAGACAGAAGACAGAGAAGAGAAGAGACAGAGAGAGAGAAGACAGACAAGAGACGAAGACAAGGAGAGAAACAGAGAAAAAGAGACAGAGACAGAGAGAGGCATACAGAAAAAAAACAGATTCACAAATACAGAGAAACGCACAGCTAGCCAAACTGGTTCCACAAAAAAGTAGCAGAAACAGGCCAACGGCAGATGGAAGACATGAGTAGGAGAGGCCACGTCTGACAGGCATCCGATGTATCCCTCACGGGGCCTCTTCTTCCGTCTGTACCGAGACAACAGCATCAACCGTTGTATCCCTCACAGGGCCTCTTCTTCAGCCTGTGCTGAGACAACAGCTCAACCGTTGTATCCCTCACAGGGCCTCTTCTTCAGCCTGTGCTGAGACAACAGCATCACCCGTTGTATCCCTCACAGGGCCTCTTCTTCAGCCTGTGCTGAGACAACAGCCTCAACCGTTCTATCCCTCATAGGGCTCTTCTTCAGTCTGTACTGAGACAACAGCATCACCCGTTGTATCCCTCACAGGGCCTCTTCTTCAGTCTGTACTGAGACAACAGCCTCAACCGTTGTATCCCTCACAGGGCCTCTTCTTCAGCCTGTGCTGAGACAACAGCCTCAACCGTTGTATCCCTCAGGGCCTTTCTTCAGCCTGTGCTGAGACAACAGCCTCAACCGTTGTATCCCTCATGGGCCTTTCTTCAGTCTGTACTGAGACAACAGCATCAACCAGTTGTATCCCTCACAGGACCTCTTCTTCAGCTGTGCTGAGACAACAGCATCACCCATTGTATCCCTCATAGGGCCTCGTCTTCAGTCTGTACTGAGACAACAGCATCAACCGTTGTATCCCTCACAGGGCCTCTTCTTTAGTCTGTACTGAGACAACAGCATCAACCGTTGTATCCCTCACAGGGCCTCTTCTTCAGCCTGTGCTGAGACAACAGCATCACCCGTTGTATCCCTCACAGGGCCTCTTCTTCAGCCTGTGCTGAGACAACAGCATCACCCGTGATGAACACCCACAGGGCCTCTTCTTTAGCCTGTGCTGAGAACAGCTCAACCGCGGGGAATTGAACCGCCACTCCCGTTAGGCTGCGTGGAGGATTGAGTCGTCCTCTCCAGCGTTCCGTCTGTCTGTCTGTCTTGTTCGCTCTTCTTCTGTGTCTGCCTGTCTGTCGTCTTCTCTCTCTCTATCATAGGTCTGAGAGGGATGGGTTGATATTGTCCGTTACTCTCTCTCTCCCTCTCTCATAGGTCTGCTTGGGATGGGATGCTACTGTTCTGTCTCTCTCTCTCTCTCTCTCTCTCTCTCTCTCTCTCTCTCTCTCTCTCTCTCTCTCTCTCTCTCAAGGACTGCTTGGGATGGTTTAATATGTCTGTTCGTTTCTCTCACTCTCTCTTTCTCTCTCTCAGCTTATAACTTTTGCAATCTTCCAACCTTGTTTTCCACTACTAAACTTTCTTGAAGACACAAAGCAGTTACCTGCTGCTCAGTGTTGAACTTTCTGTATTCAAAGCTTAGAGACATTGGTAACCCAACTGACTGGATACAACAACACAACAACAACATTAATAATAATAATAATGATAATGATAACAATAATAATAATGGTGATGATGCTGTTGTTAATGTTGATGATGATGATGATGATGATATGTGTGATGATGATGATGATGATGATTTCGATGACGATGATGATAATGATGATGATGATGATATGTGTAATGATGATGATGATGATGATGATGATGATGATGATGTGATGATGATGTGATGATGATGATGACGATAATATATGATGATGATGATGATCATCATCACATCACCATCTTCATAATTATCTTCAAAATGGATGTATAAGATTTCACACTTCAAGGACTCATTTTGATACTGTTTGCATGGACATATATAAACCTCCACGATCTGTCCGGGCCGTAGATTGACAATGAAGCATTGTGTTTCTCTCTCTCTCTCTCTCCTCTCTCTCTCTCTCTCTCTCTCTCTCTCTGTGTGTGTGTGTGTGTGTGTGTGTGTGTGTGTGTGTGTGTGTGTGTGTGTGTGTGTGTGCATGCATGCGCGCGCGCTCAGTTTGTGCATGAGATACTAGGGCGAAAGACAGACAGAAAACGCCATGTCCATAGTAATCTTTGAATAAAGAGTTTGACAGGAAGCCACCGAAGCATGGATACTGGGGGTAAATCGAATGTGAGGTTACTGTGCGAGCAGAGTCAGGAACGATGAACCCTGCGGTGAAGAAGATAAACGTTGAGGAGTTCCACTGTGGTCTCAGACTTCCAAGAAATGCCTGCAATCGGCGTTTCTTTTCATAATTTATCCCGGCTTCAAGCAGGCCTGCGGTGAGGACTACAGAGTACTACCATGTAATTCACGACATTTTGAATAGCACTACATCAAGTGGACAAAACTCGTCTGTGTGCTTCCGGTCATCTCATTTGAGGCCATAGCACGGTAGATGCAGGACCGGAGTTAGAAACTCCCACAAACATACAACGGGGACAAAAAAAGTCTTTCTGCATTTGCCGCTCCAGTCCCAGACATATCAACAGACACCCGCTGTTCAAAGCTGATATTTCTAACCTTTAATTAAAGTTTGATCCTAACTTGCTGATACTTAGTGCGGTTTCCTTTTCGCAACAGCGCATGCTAACAACGCCCAGGGAGAGAGTCACACAAGCAGTGAAGATAAGTGACACAGTCAGCGGTGACTGCATTCTGGAAGCAGCGGCGGTACTGATGCGGCCCGACTAGTCTTTCTCCTGCGAATTCCTGAGAACTTGCCACACGTTATTCATTGGGCTTTCGATCTGTGCTCCGTTGGGACCAGACAAACAGTGGAACTTCGGTCTGTCGTTTCCAGTCTTCCGTCTGAGCTGACCTGAGAATGGGGGCGTTATCTTTTGACCTATGCATGAAGCCGTTCTGTTTCGACCTACAATGAAGGCGTTATCTTTTGACCTATGAACTGAGGCGTTATCTTTTGATCTATGAATGTAGGTGTTGTATTTTGACCTATGAATGGGGGCGTCATCTTTTGACCTATGAATGGAGGCGTTATCTTTTGATCTATGAATGTAGGTGTATTCTGACCTATGAATGGGGGCGTTATCTTTTGACCTATGAATGGAGGCGTTATATTTTGACATATGAATGGATGTGTTGTATTTTGACCTATGAATGGATCTGTTATATTTTGATCTATGAATTGATGTGTTTTCTTTTGACCTATGAACGGAGGCGCTTTCTTTTGACCTATAAATGGAGGCGTTCTCTTTTGATCTATGAATGGAGGCGTTGTCTTTTGACCTATGAATGGATGTGTCGTCTTTTGACCTATGAATGTAGGCATATATTTTACCTATGAATGGAGGTGTTATATTTTGACCTATAAATGGAGTCGTTATCCTTTGACCTATGAATGGATTTGTTATCTCTTGACCTATGAATGTAGGCGTTCTCTTTTGACCTATGAATGGGGGTGTTGTGTTTTGACCTATGAACGGTGGCGTTCTCTTTTGACCTGTGAGTGGAGACGTTATCATTTGACCCATGAATGGAGGCGTGATCTTCTTGGAGTCACCGGCGTCCGTTTGTACACTGGGCTAACGAAAAGCAGACAGCTGTTTTCAAGTACTCTCTGATGTGCATTTTCACGATTCGTGTTTCCATCCACAAACAGAAATGGACCAACTCAAAAGTGACCAACACATCGACACACACAGTTAGCTCCAATGTTGTCTTGGAACCAGGACGAACACTATCCAGAAACAAACAAACAAACAAACTACCAAATACAAAATGTCTGACCATTTTTTTCTTCGGCCCTTATCTCAATTTTCCATTCGATTTGTTAACAACAGTTATTTCATCAGTGAAGATAACCTTCTTCCAGCTGTTAGTATTTAAACGAAGTGTTGCCGCGTCTTACTGTCCCATCACATGAACATCTACATTCTCCTCCACCCAGGGATGCTTTCAATATGCAACTCAAAGAAGAGTTTTTGCATGGTGATTTTGTAACCCACTCAGAAACTGCCGACAACCTGTCTCGTTTCACAATCCTTGAAAAAGGCAGAAAACAAACCGATCATTGAACGCTTGAGGCTTACCCACGTCCATGCGTCTTTGTTACCGCTCTCCTCGCAAAATATCGCCTGTACGTTTTCTCTACAGTCGACCAATTTACCACTAACGATTTCCACACCTCACACGCACACACACGCACACGCACACACACACGCACGCACGCACGCACGCACACCACACACAAAACACACACACACACACACACACACACACACACACACACACACACAGAGGGTGCCCCTGGTCAGTTAAAGAGAGAATGACTTTTTGCGTTTCTTCTGTCAACGGCTTGTGTGCCGATGCAGTCGTAGATCTTAATGGACCGACAACCCATTTCCTGCCCCCTGTCTTTCTATGGTCCCTCCACGCTACACGTAAGTCTGAAGGCCTAAAACTGACGTCACAATCCACGGGCGCCCAACACACTACCAAAGTTGAGATAATTACTTCATGAGCATTGAAGTGGTGACAATCCCTTCACAAGAAACATCGCATTATTGGTGGAGAAGTTTTTGTCTCTTCATGTGTGTGTGTGTGAGTGTGTGTGTGTGTGTGTGTGTGTGTGTGTGTGTGTGTGTGTGTGTGTGTGTGGAGAGAGATAGATAGAGAGAGAGAGAGAGAGAGAGAGAGAGAGAGAGAGAGAGAGACAGACAGAGAAAAATAGATATAAAGATAAGAGAGAGAGAGAGAGAGAGAGAGA
>CM065720.1:51894528-51897028 GCA_033310375.1 Conus canariensis
CATTCTATCCACAAAGTACAACGACATTCTGTCCATAAGGCACAACGACTTTCTATCCAAAGAAAGCGCAGCCACATTCTATCCACAAAGCTCAACGCGTTTTGTCCATATAGCAGGCACCACGTGGAAAATCGCGAAGGCGCAGAATGGTAACCCCGCTGTGTATCTGAACATCACTATTTGGTTGTTTTCTTCTGGTCCGTGAAGAGCACAAGGCTGCTGTGCAACGTGAGACAGCATTCTGCGGGATTAGACAGGCTTTCCTCCAGAGTCATAGATCATATTACGCGTTTATTCCTCCTGGTTTCATCTTTCCTTAACAGCGGCCTCCTCCTTCCCCCGTGTGTGTGTGTGTGTGTGTGTGTGTGTGTGTGTGTGTGTGTGTGTGTGTGTGTGTGGCGAGCGTGCGTGCGTGCGACGTGCGTGCGTGCGTGCGTGCGTACGTGTGCTGTGTGTGTGTGTGTGTGTGTGTGTGTGTGTGTGTGTGTGTGTGTGTGTGTGTGTGTGTCCCTGCGTACCTGCATGCATGCCTGTGTCTATGCATGAAAATGTGTGTGTGGTGTGTGTGTGTGTGTGTGTGTGTGTGTGTGTGTGCGTGCGTGCGTGGTGCGTGCGTGTGTGTGTGTTGTGTTGTGGTGTGTGTGTGTGTGTGTGTGTGTGTGTGTGTGTGTGGGGCGCGCGCGCGCGCGCGCGCACGCGCAAGCCCGAGTGCAGGCGTGCGTGCGGATATCTGTTCCCCGAAGAATGTTGATTCCAGTGTCATCTCTTCTTTTTTCAGTTTTCTTTTTTTTTTTTTTCTTTCTATCTTTCTTTTCTTTCTTCCCTTCTCTTTTCTTGTTCTTCGTTTTCGTCTTCTTCCTCTTTCTTTTTCACATATGTTAGAAGCATGGAGAAAGTGTCTGTGACATTGTGGGATATTCTCGTCAATACAGGAATGACAAACAAAATGATACGACCCATAATTTGTATCGTCCAAATGCATGACTGTTTGTGATTGCTTTTTCTCATGCATGTCTCTCTCTCTCTCTCTCTCTCTCTCTCTTTTCTGTGTGTGTGTGTGTGTGTGTGTTGTTGTGTGTGTGTGTGGGCGCGCGCGCGCGTGCGTGTGATACCCTGGCGGTGATTTTCCAGGCAGACCTTAAGGGAGAAACTAAACTGTTTCGGAGGTTCCACAATATATCGAAAATATCCAACAGAAAGTAAACATGGGCAATGGATTAGAATCACGGCATACAAAACGAACTGGAATTGAAATCGATTGCAAAATACTATAGAATTCTTCAGAACAAAAACAAACATGTGTCATTATCATAGCATGTGGGAGCAAAAGGCATTCGGAATCATTATAAATGTCCTGAAAGAATAGTGTGTTCTATCTGAATATCAAAATGCGAAACATGCTGGTTGTTAAGGTAGGGGCTTTTGTTTGTGTATGTGCGTGCCAACTGTATGCTCAAAAGATAAAGAGGCAGAGATGGGCCGAGTGTGAATGAGAATTAAGACCGAACAAACATAAGAGAGAGAGAAGAGAGGAGAGGAGAGAGGGAGAGAGGAGAGGAGAGAGAGGAGAGATGAGAGAGAGAGAGAGAGAGAGAGAAGAGAGAGAGACAGAGCAGATTTGTTACAAGGATTACGACCAGCTTCTTTGCAATATTCCTACCCCAATATCACCCACCACCCACCCACCAGCCCACATTGCTGGCTCTCTCCACCCCATCCTCCCCACCTCTTCCTCTCCCAGCTTATCATCTTCTTCTCTCTCTCTCTCTCTGTGTCTCCCTTTGTGTCTGTCTCTGTCTGTCTGTCTATGTCTGTCTGTCTGTCTGTCTCTCTCTCTCTCTCACACACACACAACACACACTTCCTCTCCCCACCTTGCCCCCCCCCACGTCCCCCTCCCTCCCCCCCCCTCGCTCCTCCCTTCTCTCCCCTCCTTTCCCCCGCATCCTCTCCCAGAGCTGGTATAACGAGCGATCACCAACAAACTCGGAACAAAAGGAGGCGGGAAGTGAAGGCAGGTGGGGTGGGGGTGGGGGGGGGTGAGGGTTTAGGGTTGGGGGTGGGGGTGGAGGGGGGCGGTGGTTGTCCATAATCACCTGAGTTTTCAGGCACCTCGCCGTCATCAATAATGCCCTTCCCCGTCACCTTGTTGCATCCAGAGTTGCTCCCACCCCACCCCCTTTCGCCCTCCTCTCCTCTCCCTTATTCCCGCTTCCATCTCTTCCCCCCCCCCCCCCCGCCCCCCCCAAAAGCTTGCTGTGCTCTTCTTCACCACTTTTTTTTTCTTCCCCTCTCTCACCCTCTCTCTCACTCTCTCTCGCCTTTACTTCGCTATCCATTGCACGGAGGCTAATATGTGAGGACGCAAGCCGCTCGCGGCTTATTAAACACCTCGGCTCCCTTCATCAGTCGCCGCTATCCATCTCTCCGTGGTCTCCCCGCCCGGCCCGGCGACTTTTCCCTCCACTCTTTTTCTTTTCTTCCTGTCTGCCACGCGCAC
>CM065720.1:51927028-51947028 GCA_033310375.1 Conus canariensis
GCTGCGCACAGACACACTTCTTCAGGAATGAGTCATTAAACATGTCGCGGAACCAAAGTTTGTTTGTTTCTTTCCCGTTCCCCCCCCCCCCTCCGCCCCTCCTCTCTGTGTACCTGTCTTTCTATCAATCTATCTATCCATCTATCGATCGACCGATCCATCCATCTAGCTATGTATCTATTTGCTTGTTTCAGAATCTACGTAATTATCTATCTGTCTGTTTGTCTGTCCGTCCGTCCGTCCGTCTATCTATCTATCTGTTGATCAATCAGGTTATGTGTGTGTATTTATCTGTCCATCCGTCCGTCCGTCCGTCTCTATCTGTCTGTCTGTGTGTCTATCTATCTATCCATGTTGTCTGTCTGTCTATCTATCCATGTATCTGTATATTGATCAATCAGTCTATGTGAGTGTATCTATCTATCTATCGATCGATCGATCGGTCGATCGGTCTGTCTGTCTGTCTGTCTGTCTGTCTATCTATCTATCTACCTACCTTTCTATAATTCCATCTATCCATGTATCTATATATTGATCAATCTGTGTGTGTCCTGTGTATCTAGCTACCTATCTATGTCTCTATCCCTCCTTCTCTGTCTGCCTGTATGTATGTCTGTCTATCTATCTATATGTTATAGCCCCGACTCCCAAGTTCTCAAGCTACATGGGCTTCGGGTATGGAAAGGGCCCCACGAACAAAGCGCCGTGCCTGTCGTCGTCGGTGGCGCTGTCGGAGAGTCCGTCAGAGAGCCTTCAAATGTCAAATATTTATCCCATGACTCCACAAACAAAGGTGAAACGAAAAATACGAAAGAAATCCATCCGCTCTTTTCGGAGTCCGGCCTAACGCTGAGTCCGCGGTTATGCGATGATCGTCGTCGACAGGCAGCTCAGGACACGCACGGTGAGCGGCCTATGGTGGGACACAACATGGTCTAACTGAACACCATCGCAACCAGTCAGCAGCGGCAGTGCGGTGTCTCCTCTGGTGGGCTCCCCTGAGACGACCTGGTCTTAACTGCTGCTGGCTGGCTGTAAACTTGACATTGATTGCAGAGGCTGCGACATGACCAAAGTGAATGTAGGTGTACAGGAAGAATGAGTGGCGTTAGAGTGGTGCCTGTAACAGGGTATAGAAGACGAAGAAACAAACAAGCAAAAACAAAAAACAAAAAAAGAAGAAGGAAAAAAAAAAGATAAATCAGGGGCCAAAACAACGACTTGCTTCACTGTAAACGCATCAAATTTATTCATTATTATTTCGTGATATTTCCATGGCCGCCAGGGAGCACTGCTCAACAGATGTGCTGTGTCCAAAACATTATCATTCCTTTTTTTCAATTTCTCCCTAAACAAATTGTTCACCCGAGTGTTGTATTATAGACACATAAAAAACATTGCTGCCATGTGACAGACACAGTAACAACGACACTGCTGCTATGTGAGTGTAGGGTGTCGTGACAGACACGTAAACAACAACACTGCTGCTATGCGAGTGTGGGGTGTAGTGACAGACACATAAGCAATAATATTGTTGCTATGCGAGTGTGGGGTGTAGTGACAGACACATAAACAATGACAAAGCTGCTATGTGAATGTGGGGTGAAGTGACAGCTGCTATGTGAGTCTGGGGTGCAGTGACAGACACATAAACAATGATACTGCTGCTATGTGAGTGTGGGGTGTCGTGACAGACACATAATCAATGACACTACTGCTATGTGAGTGTGGGTGTCGTGACAAACACATAAACAATGATACTGCTGCTATGTGAGTGTGGGGTGTCGTGACAGACACATAAACAATGATACTGCTGCTATATGAGTGTGGAGTGTCGTGACAGACACATAAACAACGACACTGCTGCTATATGAGTGTGGAGTGTCGTGACAGACACATAACCAATGATACTGCTGCTATATGAGTGTGGAGTGTCGTGACAGACACATAAACAACGACACTGCTGCTATGTGAGTGTGGGGTGTCGTGACAGACACATAAACAACACCACCGCTGCTATGTGAGTGTGGGGAGTAGTGACAGACACATAAACAACGACACTGCTGCTATGTGAGTGTGGAGTGTCGTGACAGACACATAAACAACGACACTGCTGCTATGTGAGTGTGGGGTGTCGTGACAGACACATAAACAACGACACTGCTGCTATGTGAGTGTGGGGAGTAGTGACAGACACATAAACAACACCACCGTCCGTCCGCGTCTTATCTGTCTGTCGGTGTCTGACAACACCTGTTAGCTATCTAATCCATTGTATCTTATATTGATATCAGTCTTGGAGCAGTATCTACAATACAACGACATCGATGGTCGATCGTGTCGTCTGTATCGTCTGACTACATCTATCTAACTACATAATCATTCTATCCCTATATAATGATATCTGTGGTGTCCGTGTACAGCTACTAACAATACATTCTCTCTATATCTGTTGCTGGGGTTGTCTGTTACGACTAATGTATACCCATACCCAATTGCTGCTGCTGGGCTTCGGGTATGGAAAGGGCCCATAACAAAGACATTGCTGTGCTATCGTCGGTGGCGCTGTCGGACAGAGACCTTAAATCAATAATCATTGCTTGAACAATAGAGAATTGTCGAGTGTGGCGCGGTTATGGCGATGTTTAACGATACCATAGGCTGCAGGACCGCACGGTGGCGGTATGGGGACCAGACATGGTCTAACTGAAACATGCAACCATAGAGTGGAGTGCGGTGTTCCGTGGCTCCATTAAACGAACTGCTATGCTTTGCTTAATTGACATGTTGGGATTGCGATGACCAATATTATTACAGAAGATTGATGCGTTGAGTGTGCTGTACATGTTGAAGACAATGAACAAAACATGCAAGACAAAAAAAAAGAAGAAGGGATATCGGGAACAGACTGCTCATTAAACATAAATTTATTCATATGATTGTGAGTTTCCATGGCCGAGACTCTTAACAATTGTGCTGTGTCAAGATTTGATTCCTTTTTATCAATTCATTAACAATAACATGTTGTATATGACATAATTGGGCATGTTGACAGACACAGTAACAACGACATGTTTGCTATGTAAAGTGTGGGGTGTCGTGACAGACACTTTAACAACAACATGCTTGCTATAGAGTGTGGGGTGTAGTGACAGACTCATTAACAATAACATTGTTGCTATATGCGAGTGTGGGGTGTACGTGACAGACACATAACAATGACAAAGCTGCTTGTGATGTGGGGTGAAGTGAAGCCAGACTCATTAAACAATAAACAATGATTGCTGTGTGAGTGGTGGGTTCGTGACAGACTCATAAACAATAACATTACTGCTATAGTGAGTGTGGGGTGTAGTGACAGACACATTAAACAATGAACATGCTGCTATGTGAGTGTGGGGTGTCGTGACAGACACATAAACAATAACACTACTGCTATGTGAGTGTGGGGTGTCGTGACAGACAAACACATAAACAATGATATGCTGCTATATGAGTGTGGGGTGTCGTGACAGACACATAAACAATGAACTGCTGCTATGTGAGTGTGGGGTGTCGTGACAGACACATAAACAATAACATGCTGCTATATGAGTGTGGGGTGTCGTGACAGACTCATAAACAATAACATTGCTGCTATATGAGTGTGGGGTGTCGTGACAGACTCATTAACAATAATCATTGCTGCTATGTGAGTGTGGGTGTCGTGACAGACACATAACAACGTACATTGCTGCTATATGAGTGTGGGGTGTCGTGACAGACCATAAACAAGACATGCTGCTAGTATGAGTGTGGGGTGTCGTGACAGACACATTAAACATACACATGCTTGCTATATGAGTGAGGGGTGTGGACAGACACATAAACACACACACTGTGCTATGTGAGTGTGGGGTGTCGTGAAGACCTAAAAACGAATGCTGCTATGTGAGTGTGGGGATGTGAAGAACAACAACTAATGCTATGTGAGTGTGGGTTGTCGGGGACAGACACTGACATGTCTATGTGAGTGTGGGTTGTGAGGACAGACACAATAGAATTGCTGCGTGTGAGTGTGGGTTGTGGACAGAACGACTCATGTGTTAACAGTAACATTGATGCTATATGAGTGTGGGTTGTGAGGAACAGACACTGATGCTATGTGAGTGTGGGTTGTGAGGACAGACACTGATGCTATGTGAGTGTGGGTTGTGAGGACAGACACTGATGCTATGTGAGTGTGGGTTGTGAGGACAGACACGTACTATGTAAATGCAGACTATCGCGACAGACATGTATAAACAATCACTACGCTGCCATGCGAGTGTGGGGGTCCCCTGACAGACACATAAACAATAACACTGCTGCTATGTGAGTGTGGAATGTGACAGACACATAAACAATACCATTGCTGCTATGTGAGTGTGGAATGTGACGGACACATAAACAATAACATTGCTGTTATTTGAGTGAGGGGTGTCGGGTAATACACATAAACAGAGTTGTTGCCTAGTTGCAAAGTGAGACGACTGCAGGCGGAAATCTAAACAAATGTTAAACTACAACTGCTATTGCCATACTACAACTGCATTTGCCATAGTATCACCAACAGTGGTAGTAATCCTGTCTTTTTTTCTCTCAATATTTTGATCATCATCATTACCATAAATAAAATAATTATCATTTACTACCTTGACTCACACATTATCTCCCTTCTGACAGCCTCTTTTTAATTCAACGCCTATCTTGCGCTGAAGTGATTGAAGATAAGCACTTGCTCGTTCATTTTCGTTGTAATAATTGTTTTGTATCTCGCCTGAAGAAGACCTAAGAGGTCGAAACGCGTTGTGTTTTGTCTTGTGATACATTTGTCCACGTTTTTTGGGGCGGTTCGCTAACATTTGTTTAAGAGTTGTTGCCGTCATGAAGGGGCTGTCTCCACAGTTCGGTGGACAGTGGAAGAAGTTTGGCGATTCCAACCCTCCTTTGCAAGAATGCCGGTGCCCAGAGTGGACCACTTTGTGTATGTCCAGCACAACCGAAGTCTAACGCTGCTTGGATTGCTGCATCTTCGCCGTGCATTTACCATACCTAAAGGGAGGGCTCGACCACGAACTGCAGTATCTGCCTCTAGGGAAGTAAAAATGGATTGAAAGGAAATTCTAAAAACAAACAAACAAATTAAAAAAAAAAATCCCTACCGGGGAAGAATATCAGGACCTTATGTGGTCCGACAGGGAATGTCAATCTGATTATGACAGGACAAAAACCACATTTGCAAACGGGGGAGAGAAAAATCTTATCGCAGCGGCGATCCCAGAAAGAAATGATTAAAAAATGTTAGGGTGGAGAACAGGACAAAGAGAGAGAGAGAGAGAGAGAGAGAGAGAGAGAGAGAGAGAGAGAGAGAGAGAGAGAGAGAGGAGACAGAGAGAGAGAGAGAGAGAGAGAGAGATACACAGAGACAGAGAAAGAGATGAGAGAAACAGAGAACAGGGACTGAGACAGAAGGGACAGACAGACAGACAAAAGACATAAACACAATGGAGAGAGTGAGAGAGAGAGAGAGAGAGAGAGAGAGAGAGAGAGAGAGAGAGAGAGAGAGGACAAAGAGAGACATGCAGACGGACAGACACAGACAGAGAGACAGACACAGACACGCACACAGAGAAGAAGAAGGGGGGGGGGGAGGGAGAGAGAGAGAGAGAGAGAGAGAGAGAGAGAGAGAGAAGAGAGAGAGAGAGAGAGATGTGGGTGAGGAAATGATTAGGGAACATACTTGGAATTAGTGTGTGTGTGTGTGTGTGTGTGTGTGTGTGTGTGTGTGTGTGTGTGTGTGTGTGTGTGTGCGCGTGTGTGTATGTGTGCGTGTATGTACGTATATGTGTGTGTGTGTGTGTGTGTGTGTGTGTGTGTGTGTGTGTGTGTGTGTGTGGTGCGCGCGCGCGCGCGCGCGCGTTCGTGCGTGCATGCATGCGTGCGTGTGAAGAGATGTAGTGGGGCCGGGGGTGGGGGGGGGGGGGGGGTGGGAGTCCCGTGTGAGGGGGTGGGGGGCGACATTGATGAGGCACACCACGTGGCGCTGTCTTCCACCACACAAGCCGGTATGAGAGGCACTGGAAGACTAAGGGTCTACCAGCAGCGTGGTTGGCGGTGCTGTATCTGGGTGCCATCTTGCGGCATTGTAAGACACTCCCTTTATCATGCCGCAGCAGCCGCTGCAGCAGACTTCAGGAGGAAAAATTCTAGACATGTTGATTGCAGGCCACCAACCACGGTGTACATGTCCCCCCCCCCTTCCACCGCTTCTTTCCCCAAAGCCGCCCCCCCCCCCCCCCCCCCCCCTTCTTACCCCTTAAGTTCCACCTCCCCTTCTTCTCCCTCCTTCTTTTCGGATTCGCACACTGCCTTACGCAGACACAGACGCACGTATGTACGCACGCATGCACTCAAACACACGCACACACTCACACACACACAATGCCCCCCCCCCCCCTCCCCTTCACGTTTCCTCCTTCCCTTCTCTTTCTGCCTCCCTTTTTCACATTCGCACCCTACCTTTCACATACACAGAGACATACACAAACACATGCACACACATACACATAAAACACACACACACCTCACACACACAATGCCCCCCCCCTCCCCTTCACTTTCCTCCTTCCCTTCTCTTTCTGCCTCCCTTTTTCACATTCGCACCCTACCTTTCACATACACAGAGACATACACAAACACATGCACACACATACACACACATACACATAAACACACACACTCTCTCTCTCTCTACACACACACACACACACAACACACACACACACACACACACACACACACACACTACACACACACACACACACACCACACACACACACACACACACACTACACACTACACACAACACACACACACACACACACACACACACACACACACACACACACACACACACACACCTACACTCACACGCACCAGAACCGAAAGAGACAGGCGACAGCGCGAAAAGAACGACAAACAGGACCAGTAAGAGAAGAGACGTGGAGCAGAAGGGGGAGGGAGAAAAAAAAAAAAAAAAAACAACCGCAAAAAGTTAACCATGAAAAAGACGCCTCAGCTGGTTTCCACAGTGAGGCCCAATTGAAGCAGCGAACTGGCCAGTAATTGCCCAGCACTTTGCCTCCGCTGAGCTAAGGCCCTCTCAGAGCCGGGTCTGAAAATCCACTTTGCACATACACGATGGCTGGCATCAGAGACGGCACCTGCTCAAAATAGCTTTCAGACCAGTTGTCTCACTATCCCGCCCCCCCTCCCCCCGCTCCCTCTCCCCCTGGCAGAATAGGGGAGGGAGGGTAGGAGGGAGAAAGGGGGTGGAGAGGATGGATGGATGGAGGAGAGAGAGAGAGAGAGAGAGAGAGAGAGAGAGACAGAGAGAGAGAGAGAGATAAATTGGTGGATTAAGTGGTTGACTGATTGAGTGACTGATTGATTGATTGGTTGGTTGATTGATTGTTAATCTTTATTTCCATGGATAACAGGTGCGCGAGAAGAGATATTTTTCCATACGACCCTTGTCCTCTGAGAGAAGAGAGAGAGAGAGAGAGAGAGAGAGAGAGAGAGAGAGAGAGAAGAGAGAGAGAGAGAGAGAAAGAGAGAGAGAGAGAAAAGAGAGACAGACGAGAGAGAGAGAAGAGAGAGAGAGAGGAGAGAGGAGACAGAGAGAGACAGAGAGACAGAGAGATCAGACAGACAGACAGTCCAAGTTGTCTGTCTCTGACAGACAACTACAGACAGAGACGTAAAGACAGGGACGCACCAACACACAGAAACACGGAGACAATGAGACGAAGACTGGAAACAAAACGAAAATCAGGGCTAGGACGGCAAGAGACTAAGAGCAGGAAAAAAAAAAGAAATCCAACCCCAAACCAAACATTCAAAAGATGTGTCAACTAATTTCTGCAAAAGCCTGATGGTTTGTCCTTAGTGAAGCAGCGAGCAGACCAGTAATTGGCCAACACTCTCCCTCAGCTGAGCTAAGGTCCTCTTATATAATAGCGGGGTCTGAAAATCCACTTGGCGTACACAGGCTGGCATTAGTGAGGGCACCTGCTGAAAACAGCTTCCAAATGAACTCACAATCCCATGAAGGGAGGGTGGTGGTGGTGGCAGGAATGGAGGGGAGGGAGGAAGAGTGGAGCAGAGGGAGGGAGGGAGGGAGGAAGGGAGGGAAAGGAGAGAGTGAGAGTGAGAAAGATAGACAGACGGACAGACAGACAGACAGACAGAGAGCGAGTAAGAGAGAGAGAGAGAGAGAGAGAGAGAGAGAGAGAGACGGACAGACAGAGAGAAAGGGACAGAGAGAGCCAGCCAGACAGGCAGACAGACAGGCGGAGAGAAAAAAAAAAGAGTTAAGTGGGAGAGTGGGGGTTGGAACAGAGACAGACAGACAGAGAGATAGAGACAACGAGGTACAAATAGAGAGAAGAAGGCAGTGTGTGTGTGTGAGGAAGAGGGGGAAGCAAGAGGGAAGAGTATTGGTGAAAAACTGAACTAAGACTGCGATAGGATAAGGTAAATGTGCTAAAAAGAATTTAAGCACAACAAACTCGCTTACACGCACACGGCCACCCAATCACCCACGGACACACATAAAAACATGCCCACACACTCCCCCTCACCCCCCCCCCACACACACACACCACCCCACCCTACGCGCGCGCGCGCGCGCGCGCACACACACACACACACACACACACACACTCACACGATAGACTTAACCAAGGATTAAGGCTAATATGTCTGGAGTTCCGCCTTCCATCCTTTGTGTTCCGCCTAAAGTGTCTCTCTCTCTTCTATTTCTCCCACAACTTGACACTTTCTCTCTCTCCCTCGCTATCGCTTTTATGTGATTTTTGTGTCTATCCTTACTTCTTTTTCTTCCTATCTGTTCCTTCCGTATTACTTTTTTTTTCTCATCCGTTCGTCTTTTCTTTTCCTCTTTGGGTATAAATGAGACGAGATTGGCCATAACTAAACTTCCTCGTAGTTAGTGTCTTTCGTGCTTTTTCCCCCCCGTTTTTCTTCCTGTCCGTTTTGCTCTCTCTCTTTCCTCAATTATCCCCTGTTCTTTCCTCTCCTTTTAGTTCTATTCATTCGTTGCAAGCTGCTTCTTGTTTCTTCTTATTTTCTGAAGTTTGATCATTTTGTATATTTCTCTCTTTTTTTTATCCTTTCATTCAAATTTGTTTTTCTTTGGAACGTACATTCCATTATCACCAGTGCCTGATTTTCAGCTTTTTTGTTTTGTTCTCGCAGTAGTGTTCATCTGCCGAGGTGTGTACCTTCTATTTTCGTAGTCATTCTTACGTCCCTTATTCTCCTCCTCCTCCTCCTTTTCTTCCTCCATCTTCTCCTTCTCCTCACCCTTTTTTTTCGACGTCCTCCTCTTCTTCTTTCTTTCTTTCTTTCCTTCCTTCCTTACTCCATTCCTTCCTTTCTTCCTTCCTTCTCCCTTTTCTCCTTCTTAACGTATCTCTGATTCCTATGATTTTCATGATCATTATCATCAAATCATCATAAGCATTATGGTTCCTACCATTTGTTTCTGTGACTGTTTCATTTATTAGTCATTTATTAATTGATTTGTTTATTTCCACTTACTCATTATTTATTCATTCATTTTCATCCAGAAGCTGACGTTTTTCTTTTGCGTGAAGGTGGATTAATGCGAAAGATAGATGTGTGTGTGTGTTGTGTGTGTGTGTGTGTGTGTGTGTGTGTGTGTGTGTGGGGTGTGTGTGTGTGTGTGTGTGCGTGCGCGCGCGCGCGCCCGTGTGTGTGTCAAATCATCACAACCATTGTGGTCACCACCATTTGTATCTATAATTATTTTATTTATTATTCATGTATTAATTTATTTGTATATTTCCACTTATTCATTATTCATTCACTCATTTCTATCCTGAAGCTGATGTTGTTCTTTTGCGTAAAGTTGGATTAATGCGAAAGATAGATTGCGCGCGCGCGCGCGTGTGTGTGTGTGTGTGTGTGTGTGTGTGTGTGTGTGTGTGTGTATGTGTGTGTGCATGCACGCGCGTGTGTGTGTGTGGTCATACTGATCGTGTTCCCTACGAAAAATAAGAAACTGTAGAGATACGTAAACAGACACATGGATTGTGTGTGTGTGTGTGTGTGTGTGTGTGTGTGTGTGTGTGTGTGTGTGTGTGTGTGTGTGTGTGTGTGTGTGTGTGTGAGAGAGAGAGAGAGAGAGAGAGAGAGAGAGAGGGAGAGAGAGAGTGAGTCATTTTATTATTCATAGGACAGAAAGGGAACGCAGATATAAGTAAACAAACATGTGTTATGAGAATCAGAGAGACAGTGAGAGCGGGCGAGCGAGCGAGCGAGATTGAGGGTGCGCGCGCGTGTGTGTGTGTGTGTGTGTGTGTGAGAGAGAGAGAGAGAGAGAGAGAGAGAGAGAGAGAGGAGAGAGAGAGAGAGAGAGGGAGGAGAGAGACGGGCGAGGTGGGCGCAGAGAAGCGGATGGCTGGCAATGGAAACATACGGTTCTTCAAATTTCACTCGTTTTCCATCTCACTTACTAACGACGGCAACAGGCCCATCACCCACCTCCACCCACCCCCTCCTCCACCCTCACCACCCCTTTCCCTTGTTCCTTCCTTCCTTCCTTCTACTCCTCCCCCCCCTCCCCCACCAGATCTCACCAGGATCTTTCATGTGCGCTGCAAGCAACAACAACAACAACACCACCACCACAGGAATTTAAGATGACAACATCACAAATGAGGCGGGACGAAATGCCAGTCAGCTGGAACCAATGGCAACGTAAAGAGATACATTGTGTCTTCATCTGAGCTTCAACTCTCCGTGACTTTGCCGCCCCTGCGCTGGTGCTTCTAGGAAGGGCGAAGCCCACTGAGTCAATAACACTGAGACTGGTGAAAAAGAAAGACAGGAAAAAAAAAAAGCTTTAGCAGCAGTCAAGTCTGATGCAGCCTGTTTACTCTTTATAGTGCTCCTCATTTTGCAGACAAAGAATCCTCTCCTGTCTGCAGCGCAGCGTAGAAAACAGAAAAAAAAGTTCTTTACTGCTTTTTTTTTTTTTTTTTTTAAACGCAAATTTCGCTCCGTTCATAATTTACCTCCCCCTCCCCCCCCCCCTGCCCTGCCCTCCCTCTCCCCTTTCGAAGCCAGGGACGACAACTGTTGTCTGTCATTGCGTGAGGTCAGAGAGGACGTCTTGTCTTGTTTTGTTCTGTCTTTTGTTAGTTTGTTTGTTTGCTTGTTTGTTTTTCTAACTCACCAGCACGGATACATAGATACATCCTGTGACGATTTTCTTCGCTGAGTGCTCTCACTCCGATTTCTTCGTCTGCCATATAGCTCAGAGTGAGTGAGTGAGAGAGGAGAGAGAGAGAGAGAGAGGAGAGAGAGAGAGAGAGAGAGAGAGAGAGAGAGAGAGAGAGAGAGAGAAAAGCAAAGCAAAGCAAAGCAAAGCAAAGCAAAGCAAAACAAAACAAAACAAAACAGCACATTTCTCTTCATCGACGTTTTTGTCATGTGATAGTTTGCATTATGCTATTACATTATATGTCTGCGCAGCCGACATTATTTGATGTTTAGTCTTATAACGATAAGTGCACAATCTGATATCCGTTTTATTTTCCATAGGGTATGTTCTGTCATTGACGTTTTGAGACCTTTTTAAGCAGCTTGCCTAATGCACAATTACACGAAATAATGAATACGAACGTGAATTTTATTTCAGTGATAACATTAAAACTTATGCTGCTCTTCTCTCTCTCTCTCTCTCTCTCTCTCTCTCTCTCTCTCTCTCTTCTCTCTCTCTCTCTCTCTCGTCTTTTGCAGAGATCATAACAATATGTCTGATGTTCCGAAGCCATTTCCATCCCTCTTCCAGATGCAGAAGTATTGTGTTTGCAAGTCCTCCACTTCAGTTCCACACATCTTTTAAGGGAAGAAAAACAACCTTTTCTCCATTTAAGCCGAACAAAACATAATTGTTGCCTTCGCATGACTATATTCTGCCCATTCCTAAGGAACATAATCCTCTCCTTTGACACTGAACTCCTAAAAAGCACTTGTTTTGTCTTATTCCAGGGGAAAATGCACATGCTGTTGTATGGACGCATTTGTCTGTGCGCTCAAAGTTAGCACTTTGCACACAGAACTATAACGATGATGGCCAAGTCCTGCCGAGTCTGGTTGTACAATTCGATAGGAAACACAACATGTAATACTAGGTCATTTACGAACATGGTAATATACACTGAAACAGAAAGCGGCTGCCTATATGCCTAATGAATAATACAGAAGGCCGTACAGGCGAACCTGTAATCCTGTATTAAGAAGCGTTTCATTGAATCGAGGTGACGAGAATTCTCGCTCGTTTGGCTAGCGTGTGGGCAGTGTAGTCAACCAGCAAGGGGGAACTGATGCCGACGTGAAAACCAGAATAGGGAAAGCAAGAGCAGCCTTCATCTCTCTGAAAAACATTTGGAAATCTCGACTAATCACCCACCAGGACGAAAATCCGCCTCTTCAATTCAAACATCAAATTTGTCCTCTTATATGGATCAGAGACCTGGCGAACCACAAAAACCACCATTCAAAAACTGCAGACGTTCGTTAACAGCTGCCTGTGAAAGATCCTTCACATCCACTGGCCAGAGACAATCAGCAACAAAGAGCTGTGGGAAAGAAGTAACCAACTGCCAGTAGAGCAAGACATCCCTAAAAGAAGATGGCGGTGGATAGGACACACACTCCGAAAGCCCCCGGACAACACCACGAGAAAAACCCTGACCTGGAATCCCCAAGGTAAAAGGAAGGGAGGAAGACCAAGAAACGCCTGGAGGCGGGACCTAGAAGCGGACACCAGGCAGATGGGTTACAACTGGGGCGAATTAGAAAAGATTCCCAGGACCGTGGTCGTTGGCGTACAGTTGTTGATGGCCTATGCTCTGGCAAGAACAATGGGCCTAAGTAACTAAGTAAGTTGGCTAGCGTGTGAGCATTTCGTAGCGCACCGTAGCAGTGAGTGGGGCTAGGTATCGGGGAGAGTTCGCTCGACTGTCTTGGGAGCTCTCTCGCATGCGGGGAAAAAGTAGGCAGACACTAGCATCGTCCTGTAACTGGTGTACGAAATGTAGGAACGGTCTCTGATTCAAAACGCCGACCATTCAACAGCGAGACGCCTCGAAGAAGGAGTCGCGTTTACATTTGAATTTTTGTCTTGCGTCCGTTTCTTTGCTCCCCTTGCCTCCTCCTCAGTTGCCGCAAGGATAAGTTAACAACCTCGCAAATTCTCCCGTCTGGGAAACTCGTCCCTGGCCTTTACTGCAGATTATTTAGGCCGTTCGCACTCCCCCCCCCCCCCCCCAACACGTGCAGTCAACAACTATGTAGCTATCAACTCGCTCTCTGTTCCAGCTGGCTCCCTTCTTTCTGAACTCTGCCTCTGCATCTCTGGCTGCACACCAAACATTAATGCGTCAAGGCCCTGCTTAAGGTGTCGAACATTTACAGATAGGCACGATTATATGGCTTTGAGAATTTTCATTGTGTCTGAAAGTTGATTTACCTTCTTTTCTTTCATATGCCCATCAAGGTGACTGCCATGTGGTTTCATGCAGACGGATAACAAGGAAAGGAATGCTATTATTTGGGGGAAACCATCTGGCGCAAAGGCAGGGTCTCAGGTGAGAGCGAAGGCCTGAAATGTGAGAATCGAATAAGTAAGTGCCAAGTAAGGATACGTCATGTATTTTCTAGGTTGTGAATAATTGCAATTGCAGAAATCCCTAAAAACAATTGAAATGTTTGCTCTGTGTGTGTGTGTGTGTGTGTGTGTGTGTGTGTGTGTGTGTGTGTGTGTGTGTGTGTGTGCATGTGCGTGTGGGTGTGTGTGTGTGTGTGTGTGTGTGTGTGTGTGTGTGTGTGTGTGTGTGTGTGTGCGTGCGCGCGTGCGCGTGTGTGTGTCAAAAGAGGGGGGGGGGGGGTCGTTTTATCTATTACGAGTTTAACATCAATTTTGGGCTCAATTTCATGCTACGCCATAAACCGCTTTTATGAATCACACAGTAACTTAATGCAAAATCATAATTGTGGCGTGCGGCCTTTTCTCCAGCTGTTTATAGGTTGATCCTTTTTTTTCCCTGTCGGATGCTGCCTTTGCCAGTGTGTGCCCTATCCCGCCCTACTTCCTCCCCAGGGTCTATGTGGTGACTGGCCCCATTCCCACCTTCGCCACAACTCCTCGTTTGTGACTGTGCCTGGCCACCGCATGTTGAATGTGTCCCTCTGACGGGCGCCAAATGAATATCTGCGTTTTCTGCTGCATCACCGGGGTCTTCTTCCACACGCCTTAGAGCCGTGCAACAAGACCGATTTGACGTTTCGAGTTGAAGATGGCGCTGCTTTGGCAGCTGTGCTGATTTCCCCAGGGACCCGGATGTTCTTCAGCTTGACAAAGGCCGCTCATTCCTTGCTGTCTTTGCAGTGGTGTCTTCTTCCATACCCCTCCTTTTCTCTCCACTCCCCCTCCCCCCCCCCCCCCCCACAGCCCTCTCTTTCTTTGTCGTTCAACCGCACAGCCAAGATATGCTCGATCGCACTGATTCGGGTGTCCTCCTCAACTGTAAACGGAGAATTAACACTGGTGTCGGTCTTCATATTTTCTGGTTAACCCTTGTGGAACCTGAGCCCTGTCCTTTCCAGTGTGTGTGTGTGTGTGTGTGTGTGTGTGTGTGTGTGTGTGTGTGTGTGTGTGTGTGTGTGTGTGTGTGTGAGCGCGCACGTGCGTGCATGCGTATGTGCGTGAGTGCATTTGTGTGTGTGTGTGTGTGTGTGTGTGTGTGTGTGTGTGTGTGTATGTGTGTGCATGTGTGTGTGTGTGGGGGGGGGGGGGGTGAGTGAGTGAGAGAGAAAGAGAGATGCATTACCCCCCGCCTCCCCACCCCACATTCTGTGGCTCCCCGTCCGCAGCCACACCCTCTTTTTTTTCTGCAATGGCCCTGGCCCCAGCAATCCACAGGGAGCAGTCAATGTCACGTCGTAATGAGGCAACCCACCGGAGGAAACTGCGCCTGTTCGGATCCAGTATACGCAAAGCACCTCCCACTAAGCCCCCTACTGATGTCAATTATTACTTAGTCGCGGAGCCAGCGTGGGCGCACGTCGGCCTCCGGTGGGTGTGTGTCCAACGAGGCAGTCCTCATGAACTTGTTAATACTGGCGACCTCGACGTGAACTCACCAAGGGCATAGACGTGGAGGCGAAATCAAAACTGAGGTCATCGTGACAGCAGGGCATGAAGGACAACAGGACGGGAGACTTATTTCATGCTCATCGGTGAGGATAAGAAGGAAGGGTGAAAAACGATGCAATGGATGCTTCCGTTCTTGTCTGATGAGACTGCAGGGCAGAGATGTACTCTAACCTTACTGTCCCAATATATTCAGACGTCAACCGGGACCGAGAGATACGCACAACCCCGCAGAGGTAGTCTGGAAACTCGAGCTACACTTCCAAAGGCGCATTCATTAAATGGATGAAACTCGACCTTGCCGTACCAGTCTTCCCGTTTGACCGCAAAGCAAACTTAACCCTGGGTAGCAGCTGGTCGGGGGCACACACACACACACACACACACACACACACACACACACACACACACACACACACACACACACAAATAAATGGCTCTGATGGGAATCGAACCCACGATCTCCCAGCCACCTCAAAGTTTTTCGCGAAGTGGAGGTACTCCATCTGTGCCCACAGCGTCTGCTGTATTCCATTGTTCCTATTGGATAATTCTGACGGTGCACGTTTGTATCTAACTGGGTGAGAAACCTGGCGAACGATCCACCTGTTGTGCAGCGAGCGGGGAGTTGGTTAAACAAAAAACAAACAAACAAAAAAACAGCCGACCAATCAAACAAACAAACAAACACACATTTCCTGGAAATCCATGAAGTCTATAGGGAATATATGAACCTTCTGTAGCTTTCAAAGCGTTCAAACGATGATTCATAATCATCGACATATATACCCTAGCATTAATTAAAAAGCAAACTAACAAACAAAGAAAAAAACATTTCTGATTTTGACAATGTCAACAACAAGAATAAGCCGATAATGATAATCATCATAAAACAAGAAAGTTAAAAAAAAGTAAAATAACACAACTCCGTAGAGGGCATATGTGTAATAATGCTTTGAAGTTGAACGCAAAACCATCAACAGATCACGCAAGCTATTTTGGCTTCATATAACACACACACACACACACACACACACACACACACACACACACACACACACACACACACACACACACTGCAGTCCTTTGCCTCTCCAACCAAACCCTATCCTCCACGCAACCGACATTTTCCCCCCATCATAATACCCCATTTTGCCCTTGCAACAGAGCTAGTATAATGGGTGTGAGACGCTTGATGACTGTGGTTTAACGATCAGAACTCCCTGTTCGCTACACTGGAGCTGACGCATAGCGCAGTTTGCCCGACAAACGTGCCACAGGAAACGGAACCGCTTCGATCTGTTTGGAGTATCGGCCCTTTGGGGGATCGTATCAGTTGTTCCCCTTCAAGAACACCAGGTTGAACTTTGTTTTCCGGAAAAGGATGAAGAGAAGGGTGGAGAAGATGGAGAGTTGAGGGGGATGGGGTGGCTTAAGAGGCAGATTTGAAGGGGGGGGGGGGGGGGAGAAAGAGAGAGAGAGAGAGAGAGAGAGAGAGTGTGTGTGTGTGTGTGTGTGTGTGAGAGAGAGAGAGAGAGAGAGAGAGAGAGAGAGAGAGAGAGAGAGAGAGAGAGAGAGAGAGAGAGAGAGAAATGGAAAACATGTTTAATTCAGCATAGGCCACAGCCCCTTTTGAAGCGAGGAAATTCAAACACAATATCTGACACATTGACAATGAACATAAGCGACACATCAAAACACTGAGAATACAGTGGTAACGTCTGTAACAAAAAAAGTATCATAGGCACTTGCTTCGATATTAGCATTCAGATTCTTTAACTAACATCAGCACACCTTTTAAAGCCTTTGTACAGATACAAGCATAAATTCTTCAGTATGTTGCTGCTACTACTTGTCATCGGTAATGCCACATGAAATAAACATGGGTTTACATAAAACTTTCGCAGAATGTACTTTTGCCTAAGACCGCAGAGTCTCGGACAGCAACGCAGAATATTCACTTCATCTTCTTTGACATTTTTGCACATAGGGCATATCAAAGAATTACATGAACTTGTTTTATACCTGTCACGATGAGTAAACATGCCTATTACTCCGAATCTAAAATTTGTTAAATTATGTTTAAGATATCTGTCAATGTCGATAACAAGGTACTTTTCAAAGTTCCTGTTTACCTTAACAGTTCTATGCAGAGAAAATCGGTCAATGTCTGAAACATGTGCGTTCCGGTTCTGCCATATGCAATCTATAAATCTTTGACTAAACTCATTGAAAAATGCATTGAGATTTTCAGCTCCTTGATTCAACCAAACTACCCTCCAAATCCATTCTGAAATGATGTCTCTCTAGCCCCTGACACTCACGTATATTTGCCACGCGAGTCTAGCTACATAAGCATTTCGTAAGCTTTAACAGATAGTCTGTTTACATCCATTCGTATTATTATAATCCAGTATCCAGTACAGTAAACAGACGAGTTTATATATATATATATATATATATATATATATATAAAACGTCCTGTTTAATCATTAGCTGTTTTAAGCTATACTTCTAAACATTTCATCAATGCAAATAAATGAACCTTTTCGACATGTGCAACAGCCTTATCGTGTCCCGATATTTCAGCCCCGTACATGACTACAGGTAGAACCTGCGAATACATTTGGTTTCAAAATTACTTCTATAGAATTATTTCTAAGCGTGTATAACTTACGCGTAATACACATCAAGGCCTTCTTTGCACCACTTGCAAAGTCCTCACAAGCGAAAACAAAGTATCGTGGAGAAATATATACCGAGATACTTATAACACCTAACGATCATCCTTCCCTCCCTGTCAAGAAACCAGAGAGAGAGAGAGAGAGAGAGAGAGAGAGAGAGAGAGAGAGAGAGAGAGAGAGAGAGAGAGAGAGAGAGAGAGAGAGACAGACAGACAGACAGACAGACAGACACAGCGACACAGAGAGAGAGTTTTAAATGTCAAAGGCAATGAGATCCTTGAAGATGATGCATCATTTTCTTTCACCTGACAATAGAAAATAAAAACTAAACCTCAAAATAAAGTGATTAACAACAACAACAAAAAGCTAATAAAACAAACAAATCAAGCAAACAAACAAACAAAATGTCATATCTGTCTTTGTCCCACACTGGTATCACTGGCGACTGCCCACCAAAGAAAAGGTAATTTCAAGCGAGAGAGAGGAGAGAGAGAGAGAGAGAGAGAGAGAGAAGAGAGAGAGAGGAGAGAGAGAGAGAGAGAGAGAAGACAGACAGACAGAGACAGAGAAACAGAGAGAGAGAGAGTGTGTGTGGTGTGGTGGGGGGGGGGGGGGGGGGGGGGGGGGTAGCAATCAAAACGAAAGGGCGGAAGCCTAAAAGAAAGAAAGAAAGCAAGAAAAAGAAAAGAAAAGAATAAAAGAAGAAGAGAAGAAGAAGAAGAAGAAGAAGAAGAGAAGAAGAAGAAGAAGAAGAAGAAGAAGAAGAAGAAGAAGAAGAAGAAGAAAAGAAGAAGAAGAAGAAGAAGAGAAAAAGAAGAAGAAGAAGAAAAGAAGAAGAAGAAGGGGAAAAAGAACGGAAAAGACCGACGTATAAAACACTAAAAGACGATAAACACGGTATGAAGAAGAGGATACTTTTCCTTTATCCTTAGCCGAATCCCATCGTCATTTTGACCCAAACCTGCAGATGCTGTTGTTTGGCCCAACTCATACAGATGGACAACTTTCTCTATGCCAAAGTAGACAACGCAGTTTTCAATGGCGTTCTGAGTTCCTGCGAATGGCGTCAACTTCTCCGAATGGGAAGAGGGAAACGCGACGTCGGCTTACTCAAAAATCGACTAATTAGGTGTGCAGAACTGGGCAAACTGCTTTGGATGGCTTTTTATCATATTTTGAATAGCGTGGGTAAAAAAGAAAAAAAAAGTCTTCTCTTGCAGTACTTTCTCTTGGTTTGAACTGGCATGGGTCTCTACCATTTCACAGAAAGAAAGAAAGAAAGAAAGAAAGAAAGAAAGAAAGAGAGAAAACTAACAGTACATCAAAACACGGCGTGCCTTGAAATAAAAGAACAAAAAGAACGTGTGAACCTTCCTTTTTGTCAGCTCCATTTTCACCAGAAATCCTCACAACCTGTTGATCTGTAAATTTAAGTGTGTAAATAATTTCCTTATTGGTCCATTGGATAAAATCAAACCGAGACTCTCTCTCTCTCTCTGTCTCTCTCTGTCTCTCTCTCTCTCTCCTTCTCTGTCTCTGTCTGTCTGTCTGTCTGTCTGTCTGTCTGTCTCTCTCTCTCTCTCTGCGTTTTTTTTCCTCTCTCTCTCTCTGCGTTTTTTTTTCTTTTTTACTACATCTACATCACCCAGCAGTACATGTGCTTACTACTGCATTGAGATTTCTGACTGCCTTGTTGACTTCAAGAATTCTTCACAGCTGGTACTGTCATGCTAACTCCGTTATCTGGAACCAGCGGTCTGTCTTGCATGAAGGGTAGGTCAGCAACAGGTCATTTTTTTTCTCTCCTCAAAACGACAAGTCTCTTCTCACAGAAGACACACATACGGAGAGAGCAAAAAAAAAAAAAGGACTGTACAACAGTCATTACGGTCCAGATGCTGACATGAGCATAACTGATCAGTATCTAACGTGTCCATTTTATATCCTTTCACCTGAGCTTAAACTAGCCCTTGGCCAAATGCGGATGCTCTGCCTACTGTCAACGTAATGCAAACTGATTGCGTAAT
>CM065720.1:51952028-51959528 GCA_033310375.1 Conus canariensis
CACGCACACACACACACACACACACACCACACACAAATGCATGCATGCACCAACACATGCAAGAACAACCTACATACACTAACACAACAAGCGTGTAAGCGAACACACACATGCATGTCCACACACACACACACACACACACACAAACACACACATGCACGCACACATGCACGCATGAGCATACACATTGCACATACATGCATGCAGTCACACACATACACACATGGCATACACGCACACACTTACACGCACACACACATGCACACACAATTACAGATGCACGCATGCATGCACAACACACACACACACACATGCGCGCACCCCCCCCCCCTCCGCCACACACACACACACACACACACACACACACACACACACACAACACACACACACACACGTGCAAACGTATATCATTACACAACATACGTACACACATAAAGTTTCCGTTTTAATGTCAACGAGTTGTCACTGCATGCAGACGGTCCATATGCGCCACATTTTCTGAATACTTAGGTCACATTTCACAGACGGACAGGAAAATAACTATAGTCTCTGGAGACAGAGAGAGAGAGAGAGAGAGAGAGAGAGAGAGAGAGAGAGAGAGAGAGAGAGAGAGAGAGAGAGAGAGAGGAGAGAAGGATGGAGGGTGAAGGGAGAAAGAGCAAAACAGAGAAGGGTGTAGAGAGGGGTGTTAAAGGCCAGGCGAAATAGGGTTAAAATGCTAGTCAATCCATCTGTGACAAAATAAAGGAGAAACGTGTTGATGAAGTGGTCTGGTGGACAAGGCATGGCGGATGCTTGACCTATAGATGGACACAGGTTCTTCATCATCTTCCCTTGAAGGTCTGGCTAGCATGGTCTACACCATTAGTGTGTGTGTGTGTGTGTGTGTGTGTGTGTGTGTGTGTGTGTGTGTGTGTGTGTGTGTGTGTGTGTGCACATATATGTATGCGTTTGTGTGTGTTTGTGTTTTTCATCTGCATCCATGTGTATGAGTAGATCTGTGCATGGCAGCATGCACACATGAACGCAGGCATACATGCTTGCATGCAAATGTGGGGACAGGATAAATAGGGACATAATATTTTGTGTGTAGAAAAGCAGTTACGTGCAAAAGAGCAGCCAGCCACCATACTACAGTTCTCGGCATAATGAGATCGCAGGCTGTGAGGACAGCAATTTGAGTTCCGTCAATGGGACTTTGTGAGTGAAAATGTTAAGCCTTTTCTGGCACCTATCTAGTGGAGTTGAGTGTACTAGGAGAAATGAATAACCGGAACCACACAATCGGCTTTCATCCATTTGATCGTAAAGAACGCTCACACTTTTTGACAATGCCACAGGTGTTTTTATCTCTCATACCAGGCTGCTGCAGGGATAAGTTATGGCAGGAAGCATAGAGGACACCCTGGTCTCAGATCAGTTTGTCATTCCATAGTATCAGCTGCAGCCTACCATCATGAAGAACGCCTTGGCTTAAGGCTGTGTCAGGCCAATTGACATAGGCTAGAACACCAAGGCTACATCAAAATGTTGTTATGCTCTGCAGTTATGCGGGGATTGTCTTCAGTTGTGACAAGCTCCTAGCATAACATTATCAGTCTCCAAAATCCCCCAAAGTCGGAGTGTGGCTGCCCACGTGGTGGGGGTAATCAAAAACGGTCAGACACGTAATGTTCTCATTCCCAGCTGATGCATTTGTACCATAGTGTTCAAGTACTTTGGCTGTTGGGATGATCCCTGGAGTCTTTTAGCCAGGGTACGACAACAGCAACAATGCCCTGTTCACGCGGTGACCTCAGTTTCGATGTCCTCTCCACGTCCATGCTTGTGACAAAGTTGTCATTATTGACAAGTTCATGAGGACTGTTGTACGCTGGATGCATTTGACTAGCTGTCCAGCGAGGCACGTTCATTCGCCCAGGCATCACAACTGAGCAGTCACTGTTATCAGTAGTATGTGACGTTTTAACAACTGAGCAGTATGTAACGTTTTGAGTATGTTGGATCAGAACAGCTGAGGAGTCTTGAGATCACTCGACAGCAGTGCAGCGTCTGCGCTGGTGGGGTGGCTCACCACGCCCTGACGTATTGATTGTTCCCTGTACACTGTGATGCTGTGGCTGCCACAGGAGAAGTCTGGATGTGACCAGCCATGGCTCAGCCAAAGTAGGTGACGAGGGAAAAATCCAACTAAAGGGACATTGAAGATACGACAATTACAAGGGGGAAAAGCCACATTTGCCAAGAGTGATGTATCAGTATGTTAGCAATATTTCAATCGATGCAATGGTGGCGATATCATCCCCTTATCTGATAGTGATAGTAATGCTATATCCCTTTTCCATCAAGAACATTTTCCTCTTCTATTTCACAGCACTACAGATTAGCGCGTGAAAGCATCATCACCAGCGATTTTAAAGCAACCACTGATAAAAAAAAAAAACTCCTCCAAATAACCATCCATTTGAATATCCTAGCAAAAACTTGATATTATGATTCTTCGCTTAATACACCCTTTCGTTTTGTGACTAGAATCAAGGTTGGACCAGTGATGGCAACACACCACCCCTCCCCCCTCATAAACTCGAAGCCCAGGGCTGAAAACGGCGAAAAGCGCAGAGAATGACCACATGGCCTGCCGAGCATGTAAGCCTTAACGTCCACAGGGCACGGTTCATTAATAAAGTCGGGGACCACGGGCCGGGAGGCGCGATGCCTTGTTTATTAATTTTCCTGTTAACGCCAGCCTCGTTCCGGGGGAGCGCGTGGTTAGTTAACCAAATTAGTGTCTGCCCCCGGAGGGAAATAAATTTACGACCTGCACTAGCCAGGGGGACATCAAAGGGACGACAGGACAGGGAGAGCATGAAGGATGGGGTCCGATAGCCCTAACCTCTCGGGGCATTGCACAAACAGATTCGCAGGCAGCGATAGGGTAAGGGAAGAGAAGGGGAAATAAAAAAAAACAACAACAACAATAATAAAAACAGAACACAAAACTGATAGGGAGGGTAGGGGGTGGGGGAGAGAGGGTGTCACGGATGGTTTGATGGTTTCGTGCAATCGCTATCAAAACCAGAGGTATGAAGCTTGGTGATTGGGGGGGGGTGGGGGGGGGGAAGAGAGAGAGAGAGAGAGAGAGAGAGAGAGAGAGAGAGAGAGAGAGAGAGAGAGAGAGAGAGAGAGAATTAACGTGCTCGGGGATTGGGGGAGAGGGAGAGCTCTTGGCGTTTGGGGGGAAGAGAGAGAGAGAGAGAGAGAGAGAGAGAGAGAGAGAGAGGAGAGAGAGAGAGAGAGAGAGAGAGAGCGTTTCACTAAGCGAGAGACCATCTCAGGGGGAGGAGAGAGAGAGAGAGGAGAGAGAGAGAGAGAGAGAGAGAGAGAGAGAGGAGAGAGAGAGAGAGAGAGAGACAGGGACAGAAAACAGAAAGACAGAGGAAGGAAGACAGAATGAGAGCTCAGTGGTTGGGAGAGAGAGAGAGAGAGAGAGAGAGAGAGAGAGAGAGAGAGAGGAGAGAGAGAGAGAGAGAGAATACAAGTAAACGATGAACACAAAAGGAGGGGGGGGGGGGGGGGGGGGCACAACACAGTAATGACTCATTGAAGACTTTCTCATGACACCCTCATTTCCTTTAATCACATTTCACATCATTATTTATGTCCATGATCATGCGCTTTCTTCCTGAACCTCACGCAACACTCCTAGTTATGTGAAAGCAATTAACAGATTAGATTTTTAAAAAAAAATGTTTTTTTATTCAATTGAAAATTTAATCTGCGTAATTCTGCAAAATCGCGAACGAGTTCGTGACCGAAGGACGCTTCATGCTACGATTTGCATGCCTCCTCCACCTCTCCCACACACTACCACCTCCTTCGCCCCTCCGCCGCTCAGTTGATATTGCCTCTTCTACTGCTGCGACTGCTGCATAACTACAGCTACTCTCACTGCAGCCATTGTTGTTGTTTGTGGATGCTGCTGCTGCTGCTGCTGCTGCTACTACTGCTGTTACTACTGTAACTAAACCACTACTACTACTACTACCACTACAACTGCTGCTGCTGCTACTACTACTACTACTACTACTACTACTACCACACCACCACCACCACACCACTACTACCTACCACTACTACTACTACTACTACTACTACTACTACTACTACTTACTATTACGAGTTTTGTAATGCTGTTATTGATTTGCAGTGAGTGGTATAGTATCGTCTCAGTACTAATCAAACCTTTAAAACTAACACTAAGACACCTCTTTGAAAAGATCTATTTTTTCAGAACATGTTCCAAGGCCATAACTGACAGGTTTTGCTTAGACTGTTGGTGCTGTTAGGACAACAATTCTTGTGTGATTCTCGTTCAAGTCCATTACAAAAACACACGGGGAAAAAAGACACAGATACCTCTCAAGCCTTTGTATTTTACGATAAAAAAGACTTATCTTTTTGTTTACCACTTCTCCTCTATCTTCACTGGATTTTGGTGTATGTATAACTGAAAGAGTGCGTGCGCGGGTACAGAACTTTAAATGGGTTAATGTTGTTTCCTTCTCTGTCCTATATCTCTTTTTTATAGTTTAGATAAAAGTTTTTTGTTTGTTTGTTTTCTCACACCTTGTGAAAAAAATAGAACAGGAGTCATTACAAGCCTGCAGACGAGATCCATTTCTTCTTCCTGTACTGACAAAATTGATTTCCAACTTTCGTCTTCCTCTGCGATTCAGACGTTCTTAATGACATTTTGTATTTCATAACACAGAGAAACACACATGTTCATAGACTTTCCCATATCACAGATGTTATCAAGTCGATTGACCACAATTAAATCTCGCTGTATGAAACTAGGATAACAACAGTGATAAGCATTATCCTATTCGTATTTTTTGTTATTGCAAATTTGGGTTGGTTCACTTATAAGATGGTTTCACTCAAAAGCAGCAGTTGTTTAATGATAAAGAAACGCTTCAATTCTCCGTGTTTTCAATCAACTGTAAAATAATTAAAACCGTAGTTGATATAAACGCTATAAAGGATACTTTTAAACAAAAAGAAAATTAGGTAATGAAACTTAAAAGAATGGGTCAATACCTAGAATGATTATATAGATTATAACAATCCAGAATGAGTATTAAATAAAAAGAAACATCTCACACATATGCAGATAGATAGATAGATAGATAGATAGATAGATAGATACAGGGAAAGATAGAAAGAAAGATAGATAGCTAGATAAACAGACAAATGGATGGATATACAGCTAGCTAGCTAGCCAGATAGATACTTTCACGCAAAGATTCATAAACACACACACACACACACACACACACACACACACACACACACCACACACACACAACAAAACACAACACACACACACACACACACACACACACACACACACACACACACACACACACACACACACAGCGTGCGCGCGGTCGCGCTATTCACACCCCCTAAACAGGATTCATTGCATTTTCTAACGCAGTTTTATGAACTTTAAAGTTTACGAAAAGAATGCAAGGTATGTAATACCATTTTGGCATTAAACGCATTCGTTTAAGCAGATGTTGAGCGTTCTACGACGAGTTGTTGGACTTTTTATCAGCTTTATTATTTTTTCATTCATGTATTCATTTATAACTATATTTATTTATTTATCTTCTTCATTTATTTCCAGTTATCTATTTTGAAAATTCGTATTCTCTAATTCAATTGTTTAAAATGTTCGCAGAAAAACATTTCCGATAAACAAACAGCAACAACAACAAAAAAGCTATGCCAGTATCTATGCGAAAAGAAAGTGAGCTTACACACACACACACACACACACACACACACACACACACACACACACACACACACACACACGCGCGCGCGCGCGCGCGCGCGCGCGCACACACACACAAATACAGAGAGAGAGAGAGAGAGGGGGGGGGGGGGGCACGCACGCACGCCAGTGAATATACTGGCAACAACAAGGACAATAAAACACAATCCGGGTTTTTGACCAGCTGCTACACGCATTTCACAGGTAGTAAAGGCAGTCTACACACACACACACACACACACACACACACACACACACACACACACACACACACACACACATACACAGATACAGAGAGAGAGAGAGAGAGAGAGAGAGAGAGAGAGAGAGAGAGAGAGAGGCATGCACGTACACACACAAGCCACAAAAAGCGGATTGCCAAAGGACTCCGGAGACAAGCCACACAGCAGCTTTGAGAGCAGAGTGTGAGCTAGAATGACAGACAGGTCACGATGTCCAAGCCTGACACAACCAGTACTCACAGAAAACAGCTGGGGCGTGGACAACGGGGACGACTTCTTGAAGGTGGAGAAGGACGCCGCCCCGCCGTTCACTGACTCCGTAGACTCCAGCATGTCGTCGTCACTCACAAAGCTCAGCTCCCGTTTGATCTTCCTCTTCAGCTTCTCGATCTCGTTCTCGTAGTTCTCCATCGCCGGGGTTTTCTCCTCCACGGAGGCCGGGGGCAGGGTTTCCTGCTTGTAGATGTTCTGCTCCTCCTTCTTGGAGTGCGTGTGATGCTTGCGCTCCCGGTCGATCCTGCGGATGATGCAGATGGTGGCCAGGACGGCCAGGGCCAGGGCCACGGTGACACAGACCAGGGTGATGACGATGGCGATGTTGTGGTCCGTGTCCCCTCCCGAGCTGAAGAGGCCGCTGGAGTTGCTGCGTGTGATGACGATGTTGAGGCTGGCGATGGTGGTCATCTGGATCACGTGGCCGCCGTCCTGCACCGACACGCGTAGGTGGTAGGTGTTGACGTCCTGGGGCTGGAGGCGGCGCGTGAGGATGACTTCTCCGTTGATGCCGTTCATCAGGAAGATGTCCCTGCTGTCGCCCCCGTCCAGGGTGTAGGTCATGCCCACAGAGCCGTTCTCCCCTTTGTCCTGGTCATGGGCCTGCACGCGTGTGAGAATGGAACCGGCGGGCACTGTGTACGGGATCTGCACAGAGTGGTTCTGCTTGTTGGGGAAGGTGATGTTGGGGGCGTGGTCGTTGATATCCGTCACCGTCACTCTCACAGAGGCTGAATCGTTGAACTGCACGTTCTCCGCGTCGACGACGAAGACCTTGAAGTCGAACGTGCTGACGCCGTCCTCTCTGTCCAGGGGTCTGGTGGTGATGATCTCACCCGTGGACACGTCGATGGTGAACTCCGGAGGGGCAGAGAACTCGGGCAGAAAGGAATACTGCAGCTGGTTGGAGGTCTGCTCGTCTAGATCTACCACACGAAGCCTGTCCACAACGGTGCCTCTGGGCTGCTCCTCTTCCACGTAGAACTCGAAATGTGACTGCGCAAAATGAGTGGGGCTGTCGTTCACATCACTGATGTTGACATGAAGGGTTGCGGATGATGACATGGGAGGCACACCTCGATCCCTGGCCTGGACTTGCAAGCGATAATGGGACCTCCCTTCACGATCAAATTTCTTCATCGT
>CM065720.1:51987028-51989528 GCA_033310375.1 Conus canariensis
CTTACCAACCCACGGCATCGCCAAGCCCAACAACAAACACGACCAGCCATCAAGTCACACGCGCATAAAAAACGGAGGGCGCCGCTCTTTTTTTGATTAATAAAGTCTTTTTCCCCTTTTCAACAACCCGCCTGGCCGGACAAGGCAATGGAGCGGACAACGTCCAACAAAAACCTCAGGGCGTGGGGGGTGGGGTGAGGTGGGGGTGGGGGTGGGGTGGGGGTTGGGGGGTTGGTCAGTGCCTGGAGCAGAGCACAAGGACAAGCTGTAAAATAAAAAAAAATAGAAAAGAAAAAAGAGACCGTCCACCGAAAAGGACAAAACGCCAGCGGTCATCTCTCAATTGAGTCACCAGGAAAGTGTCCACACGAATAGGGGACTGACCAACCAGTAGCAGTCCCCCCGACTTATTTCCGAAAAGCTAAGCTTTCCAGACTCTCCCGAGCCGAGGGTAAGAGGAAGAAAGAAGGGGGGGGGGGGGGGGGTATGGAGGGTGGGAGTGGGGATGGGGGGTGGAGTGGGGATGGGTGTGTTGAGGCGAAAGGTCGTGCGGGGCATATTTGTCCAGGGAAATCGACAGGAAATTGCCCGATAATTGAGCGCCGCGTTTCCCCAACACAAATCCGCCGGAATCTGCTGGACTCCAGATTGGCTAAATCATCCTAGGGGCCATTCTGACGAAGGGGACCAAGCTTTTTATGCGTTCTGTCCACGGCGGGCGAATCTAGGACGGGTGGAAGTTAAGGGGGGGGGGGGGGGGGGGGGGGGGCAGGGAGGGGAGTGGAGCGGGCGCAAAACAGCGCTTGTTTGACCACGTTGGGGATGGACAGAAGGCTCCACTAATTGGTACAACACGGGAGCAGCATGGATAATAATAAACAGCGGGTCCCTTAAGTGCAGAATCTATCAGATATTCCGGCGAGAGCGATAGAGTGTTCTTTGTTTTTTTAATGTCTCTGGGTTGTTTTGTTTCCGGTGTTTTCCTTTTCTTTTCTTCGTCTGTTGGTTTTGTAAAATTGGACTGCTTGTTTCGGCTTGTTTCCCCCCTCACCTCCTCCCTTTTTTTTTCTCCCTCCCCATTCTCCAGGCAAGACGAGCCTTGTTAAAAGTAAAAAGAAAAAAAGAAAAGAAACCAAAACAAGCAAAGCAAAAAACAAACACAAAACCAAAAACCAAAGCAGCATACACAAATAAGACAAACATTAATCTCTGACTACACACAATCGAACAAACGAAGAACTGTTATTCTGTTTTCGTATGTCCCTGTCAAATAACAAACACCTAATGCCAAGTCAATGTTTTCTTCATAATGCCCACAATCGACCGATTTTTACTGCACAAACAAGACATCGGGAGGTGAGTCGACGACAAAATATTGGATCAGGAGCTTCCATCAGCCGTGCTCCCTTTTTCTTTCTCTCCCCAACCCCCCCCCCCCCCCCCCCCCCCCCACCAAGCGCCACTCCCCCTTTTTGTCGTTTTTCTTATGATGTCTTTCTCTGTTTTTTTCCACTCTTATAGTGTTCGACGTATTGGACAACTGGTCAGGCGGCTTGTGATGTGGAAGCAGACATGATAGTGCAGTCTTAGAACCTTTTAGAGGAGCTTCAGGTCCTAACTGGATGGAACACTTAAGAGTCTTGCAGCCTTTTATAGGGGATCAATACGGAAACCCAGCAAGATCAATGCAGACTTAAAACGTCTCAAACCAAACAAGGAATCCAACAGGCATCGCAGACACTTTGGACTTGCGTGGGAATCGAAGGCGGTTGCAGACTCTTACAGCTTTCCTGTGTGTGGGTACGATGTATTAACATAACAGGGCTGTTTTTCAAAGCCTACCTGTGTGTGGGTAGAATGAATTAACGTAACACGGCACTTCTTCAAAAGCCTTATGTGGGTACAATAAGGGAGTTGGATAGGACAATCAGAATCTTCCTTTGGGTGAGTTACAATGAGGGAATGGGATAGGACACTTCCTGAACGCTTCCTCTGTGTGGGGCACAATGTGAGAACTGAAATCTTCCTTTGGGCGTGTCACAATGAGGGAATTGGATAGGACACTTCCTCTATGCTGCCTCTGTGTGGGGCACAATGTGAGAATTGAAATCTTCCTTTGGGTGTGTTACAATGAGGGAATTGGACAGGAAACTTCCTCTACACTGCCTCTGTGTGGGGCACAATGTGAGAATAAAATGGGACACTTCATCAAAGCTTTCTTTGTGAGTGGTACAATGTGGGAATTGCACTGGTCACTTCATCAATGCTTTCTTTGTGAGTGGTACAATGTTGTAATAGGATTGGTTTCTTATCACAGCTTTCTTTGTGAATGGTACAATGTTGTAATAAGATTGGTCACTTCATCAAACCTTTCTTTGTGAATGGTACAATGTTGTCACTTCATCAAAGCTTTCTTTGTGAGTTGCACAACGTGCGAATTGGATTAGATACTTCCCCAGAGCCTTCCTTTGTGTGTGGGTACAAAGCAGGAATAGGATTG
>CM065720.1:51994528-51997028 GCA_033310375.1 Conus canariensis
CAATTACAGGGGTATTTCTTTGAGTAATATTTGTAGTAAGTTGTATAGTTCTGTTATTAATAGTAGGTTATGTGAATGGGTACGCTTGAATGATATAACTGGGGAACATCAAGCTGGGTTTAAAAAAGGTTACTCAACAATTGACCATATATTTACGCTACTAGCTGCCGTGCAAAAACAGTTTGTAAATAATCAGAAGTTATATGTTGCCTTTGTTGATTTTGAAAAGGCTTTTGATTCAATCTCTCGTAAACTTTTATGGCCTATTTTGATAAAAAATGGAGTTAAAGGTAAATTATTTCGTTGCGTAAAAAATATGTACAGTGAAGTGAAAGCAAGAATACGATCAGGAGCAAAATTATCTGATTCTTTTATGTGTTCTCGTGGTGTTAAACAGGGTGATGTCTCTAGCCCCGTGTTGTTTTCGTTGTTCATAAACGAGCTAGCCCTGGAAATAATTGAAAATGGTAGGCATGGAGTAACTTTTGATTTTTTAGAATTGTTTATTTTGCTGTTTGCTGATGATATTGTATTATTGTCCACGACAGTAATTGGTCTCCAACGTCAACTTAATTCTTTATACTCTGCAGCCAAAGGACTTGAATTACATGTTAACATGAAGAAGACTAACATTATTGTTTTTCGTAAGGGTGGGTACTTGGCAAAAGTTGAGAGATGGACCTATGGAAATGAGAGAGTCGTTGTAGTGAATGCGTATAAATATCTAGGAATATACTTTACAACTAAACTCAGTTTTAATTATGCCTGTCAAGATATCGCAAACAGAGCAAAGAGAGCAGTTGTAGTTATTCTTCATATTTTGTACAAACTAGACTGTAACTCATTTAGTATTTTTACGAAGCTGTTTGACTCACAAGTTCAACCAATTCTGCAGTATGGAGCTGAAATCTGGGCTTTCGAAAAAAGTATGATCACAGAGAAAGTTCACCTGTATGCATTGAAGCGTTTCTTAAATGTTGATATGAGAACTCCAAATGATATGATTTATGGAGAACTCGGAAGATATCCAATTTACCTGAACTCCTATGTAAAATGTATTAAATATTGGCTGAAGTTAACTAGAATGCATGAAGATAGGTTACCCTTTAAGGCATACAAAATGTTGATGTTTTTGGATAATAATGGAAAGAAGACATGGGCTTCTAGTGTGCGACTATGTTTGAATTCATATGGTTTTGGGTTTGTTTGGGATAATCAGGGCGTTCAAAACATATCTGGATTTTTGAAATGTTTTAAAGACAGAATTATTGATTGTAGATGGCAAAACTGGCATGATCATGTTGATCATAGTGATAGATTCTTACAGTACAGATTCTTTAAGACAACGCATGAGCTAGAGCCATATGTCAATGTTAAAATGAATCGCTATGTTATGAGCACATTAGCAAAGTTTAGATTTGGTGTTTCTGATATCGCTTGTCATCGTTTCAGATACTACAACTATGCCGAAGGTGAATTTATATGCCGTTTATGTGGTTTAGCCAAAGAGGATGAAGTTCATTTTTTGTTGTGCTGTCCTGTATTACATGATCTTAGAACCAAACTTATTCAACCTAAGTATTTTACTGAACCATGTCATTTCAAGGTAATATTACTGTTGTCGTCAAGAAAAGAAAACATTATCTGCAATCTGGCTATGTATATTTATGAAGCACAAAAAAGACTGCGTGCTGTTGTGCATTAACTTCATTCTACTATGTATATTTTCATTGTTGCACTGAAAAAGATCATTATCTATAATGTCTTAGGCGCAAGTTGCATTGTATAATTGTGTAAATGCCCCCCTTCAGTATGGGGCCATGGCCTTAAATCTGAATAAATATTCGTATTCGTATTCTCTCTCTCTCTCTCTCTCTTTCCCCCCCCCCCTCCCCCAAGGCACGAGATGTCTACCACACACACCTGTCAAACATCTCCCTCCTCCCCCCCTTCTCCAAGCTCCCGACGACACTCCCTATTGACGCCCCGGCAGTCGGCCCAGTCAGAGCTAACTGAAACTGATTAAACCGTCACCCCCCCCCCCACCCCCATCCCCACCTCTGCCCGCCCATCATACCCCCAGCACGGCTGTGGCCGGCACGCCCCATTGAGCAAGATGAGTAGCAGCCACTTTGAGATTTCCACCTGACTGCTCGGCACATCGGAAATGGGGAATGTTGTTGGGGAGATTTGTTCCCTCTCTCCTTCACTTAATTCCTCCTCCTCCTCCACTCTCTCTCCTCTCTCTCTGTGTATGTGTGTGTGTGTGTGTGTGTGTGTGTGTGGGGTGTGTGTGTGTGTGGTGCGGGGCGCGCCGCGTGTGTTTCTGTCTGACTGATTGACTGACTGTCTGTCTGTCTCTCTCTCGGTGTTTCAGTTTGTCTCTATTTGTCTGCCTGTTTCTGTTTGTTTGTCTGTCTGTATGTCCGTATGTCTCTCTCTCTCTCTCTCTCTCTCTCTCTCCTCTCTCTCTCTCTCTCTCTCTCTCTCTCTTGCTATA
>CM065720.1:52012028-52042028 GCA_033310375.1 Conus canariensis
TACATACATACAGAGTGACAGACAGACAGACAGACAGACAAACACAGCGCACGCGTGTGTGTATGTATGCAAGTGTGTGTGCTGTAATCAGACAATTCCTTTCAAACAATTAGTTTTGGATACTCATTTCTTTGTGTCCCCTTTTTCCCCCTCTTTCTCTCTTCTGCTATTCACAGGATGCCTCGGGAGGATGCCAGAGGATTATGGTTTTCTCCGGTGGCAGTGAGAATACCGCAGATTGATTTACTGTGCTCCAGCCCACAACCACCGCGGCTCCTTACTGACGACTCTCATACATGAGACGAAAATCGACTCAAGACAAGAGCAACGAAAGATTCTGCTTACAAGACAGAATTTCACGAGTCCCAGAGTGTGTGTGTGTGTGGAAGGGTTATAAAAATACAACGCAGCGACCTGTTCTTTGCGCCACACCCTCTCCCACCCACCCCAGTCTAGCCACCCCTTTTTCCCTTACTTTCTTTTCAAACAAATCTGTCAAAAGCTATTGAGACAGAGAGAGAAGAGAGAGAGAGAGAGAGAGAGAGAGAGAGAGAGAGAGAGAGAGAGAGAGAGAGAGAGAGAAGAGAGAGAGAGAGAGAGAGAGAGAGAGATGCGGATATGGATATCTTTTTTATTCATTAATAGGCCATTGCCCCTCATGAAAGAGGTGCAATGAAAATATCATTCCAAAAAATATATTACAAGAAAACTGATGATATTATTAACATAGTAAGAAGTACAGATCATACCTTAAATGATTTATACAGATAAATGGACAGATTTTTCGCTGTTCGTTCGTTAGTCGATGCCAGAAGTCGAAAAAGACTTGGATATTTATGGTACATTAGATGTATATACCTTACCCTTAAATCACTTATGATGGGACAGCACAAAATAAAATGCACCTTTCGTCGTCTCTAGTTTGTTTACACAACGGACAAATCATATCAACAAGTGCGTGCTGCTTGTACCGAAACTTATGGACAGCAATTTCTGAAACGCCAAATCTAAATTTTGTTGGAGTGAGTTTAATATGTCTGTCTAGATTCAATCCGAAATGCATTTTCATCAGCAGTTATTGTGCGGAAGGTTAAATACAAACTGAACATTTCACTGTCCTTAAGATGGAAAATGCCATTCTTGCCATCTGCAGAGAACCAACCTTTCCTTGAATGCAGCAAGGATCTGATTTTCTTCTTCAACACCTTGGGTTTGGCCATACATACCCAAAACGAACATATGCAAATTGCAACGAATATCAGAAACCCAGTTTGTTTTGTCACGAGAATCTTAATCAAACAATGTACAATGTGCTTTTCGTAGTATTCTTGTCTCATCCATTCCTGTTAATCTTAATCAGTATCGTTAACATCTGACCGCAGAATGTAAGTAAATGGGGTATCTATTTGCCTCTACATATATGAAATCATTTGGTGTTTGTGTTTGAACTCCTAGAAATTTTTTTAAGAGCAAACAGGTGTACTTTTCCACAATGGCGAGCTACACTACTTAGTCCCCGCAATTCAGCCCCGTATCGAATAATTGGTTGTACTTGCGGTCCAATAATTTTAGATATACAGCTTGGGAATGTTGATTAAAACAATTTTTGCAATGTACATAACATTGCATGTTTGGCTCTGCTGGCAAGATTTCGACATGTCATAGTAAAACTCAATCTTGTTGAAAAATAAATGCCTAAGTACTTATCAACATTAACGACGGGCATAGGGATTCCATCGTAAGTCCAGTGTTCTCTGGCTGCTAAGTATCTATCTTCCCACCCCCCACCCCCCAAAAAACAAAAATAACAAAAAAAATAACTGTATTACTTTTACTCATATTCAACTTTAGTCGTAGTCCTGTTGCTTCTCTATGTAGGCTGTTTGATTGTGTCTGTAAAGAGAGAGAGAGAGAGAGAGAGAGAGAGAGAGAGAGAGAGAGAGAGAGAGAGGAGAGAGAGAGACAGGGTGGAGAGAGAGATCAATGTGCATGTACACACACACACACACACACACACACACACACACACACACACACACACACACACACACACACACCTCAGGTATACACAGTCAAACAGACAGGTCAGTAGACAGATAAACAGACAGACGGATACATACATAGATAAATAGATAGACAGGAAGATAGGTAGGCAGACTTACAAACAGATAGATAGGCAGATAGATAGATAGACAAATAGACGGATAGACAGACAAATAGGCAGTTAGAAAGACAGATAGGTAGACAAACAGAGACGGACAAACAGGGAGGCTGGCAGACAGATAGATAGATAGATAGACAGATAGATAGAAATATAGAAAGACATATACAAGAGACAGACAGACAGATCGATAGATAGATAGGTAAATAGATAGATAGACAGATAGATAGATAGACAGATCGATAGATCGATCGATCGATAGATAGATGTTTAAGAAACTACAAAGCTGAAAGGCTGACACGTTGATGCAAAGCATTCACGATTAAAAGCGACAGTAAAACCTGGCCTTCCATCTCCATAAAGGGGAAAGCAGCCGTTTAACGCCGTCCCTGTGATGACACACCACTATCTCAGGACTGGCCTGCACTTACCCTCAGCCAATTGTCGCATACTATGTTGCACACAATACGTTACGGGTCTCCAGTGTTCTCTTGCCGTTCGTCTTGGGGTTCCAGAAACCAGTGCTTTTTCTGGAGGACCGGAGCCTTGCTGTATGCCATGGGTCTCCAGGGAACCACACGTTTTATTGAAGAATTAGAGCCTTGCCTTTTTTGTTTGTTTGTTTGTTTGCTCGTTTGTTTGTTTATGCTTACTCCTTTTGTCGGCAAAAGCAAAGAGTGTTTGGTGCAGATAAGGGGCTAAGCTATATTATCAGACATTTTTGTTGTTGTTGTGGAGACAGGTTATTTAAGCTGACACTAAACATCAAGTGAAAATCATGATTCTTCTTCATTCAGTATCCACGATTTACGGCGAAGGTCAAAGGGAGAGAAAGGCATTAGGGCTGAGTTTTAAGATCGTTTTTAATCCGTTGTGTGTGTGTGTGTGTGTGTGTGTGTGTGTGTGTGTGTGTGTGTGTGTGTGTGGGTGTGTGTGGTGTGTGTGGGTGTGCAGCGCCCGCGCGCGCGTGTTGTTGTTGTGTTTGTGTGTTTGTTGTGCACATTTTTTCGTACTTTTAGCTTCCTAGTTAGTGGAGTACAGTGTTTGAAAGTCTAGATTCACGGAACAGTAATTTTTGTTATCCAAAATAGAGTGTTATCCACGGCTGCTGGTTTCCAAAGCCTGTGTCGTTTACAGTTTCTACCTTTGGACTTCTGGACAACTTTTAAGTCCGTTATTGTAATCAAAATGCTTCATTTGCGCTCACTTCAATGCTCATCTTTGTTGTTTTCTCTCTCTCTCCTCTCTCTCTCTCTCTCTCTCTCTCTCTCTCTCTCTCTCTCTCTGTTTGTTACAGGCATTACAGGCAACAGGATTAGGGAAGTTTCCTTTCTCTCTATGTGCAAGTTCTTCTCAACAGCAGGTAATCGTGTTCCAGCAGCACGCCTGACAAACTCTCCGCAGAGCGAAAATAGCTGCTCCGTGCTGGTCCTGCCGCCTGTCTCTTTGAAAGAGGTTCCAAGTATGAGAACGTGAGGTGGAGAAGAGTTTATTTGATGCCCCCTTAAAACGCAGGTCTGCGTGATGCTATCTTGTTTCATCACCAGGTGGCCTTCAATGTATGCGATAACTTAACTATGAAGATGGACGGCTTTAGGCCAAACTCGACCATCTCACTCTCTCTCTCTGTCTCTGTCTCTTCTCTCTCTCTCCTCTCAATAGCGAGCGGAGTCAATCAACGCCTTACAACAACAAAAAAGAAAGAAAGAAAAAGAAAAAAAAAATATATATATACATAGATGAATAAATGATAAAAAAAAATCAACCGTCCTTCAGTCGATCACCGTCGACTTTCCCTCAGACCTTGATAAGACTAATGTCGGCAGCTTATACACAGTAAGTCCAAGGAGAGGATGGGGTGGAGGTGGGGGGAGGGGTCGGGGGGGATGGGGGGGGGGGGGGCGGGGACAAGGGTATGCGCGCGCGGCGCGCTGGGTGTGTGTGTGTGTGTGTGTGTGTGTGTGTGTGTGTGTGTGTGTGTGTGTGAAAACCACCGACACGGTGAATGGTATGGACTTGGCCTGTCTGTTTGGCATCCTTTGGTATGTGGGTGGGCATCTCCCGGCTTCAGCGTCGTCTAGTTCTTTCTGTCCCTGCGGCTACCCACCTCTCTCTGCTGCGGCTGTCTACCTCTCTGCTGCGGCTGTCTACCTCTCTCTGCTGCGGCTGCCTACTTCTCTCTGCTGCTGTTGTCTACGTCTCTCTCTGCTGCGGCTGTATACCTCTCTCTCTGCTGTCTACCTCTCTGCTGCGGCTGTCTACCTCTCTCTCTGATTCTGACTGTGTTTCTGTCTGTCTTCTGTCTACCCCCCTTCCCCCCCCCCTCTCTCTCTTCTCTCTCTCTCTCTCTCTCTCTCTGAGACTGTTTTTGTCCTTTTCTGTCTTCTGACTACCTACCTCACTCTCTTTCTCTCTCTCTCTCACTCTCTCTCTCTCTCTTTGTCTACCTCTCCTGCTTCATCTGTCTACCTCCCTCTCACTCTTTGTTTCCGTCTGTTTTCTGTCTACCAATCTCCTCTCTCTCTCTCTCTCTCTCTCTCTCTCTCTCTGTCCGTCGTCTGTCGCCTGTCTGTCTTCGTTCTCCTTTAGTCTTCTCTCTCTCTCTGTTTTATCTGTTTTCGTCGTCTTATGTTCCACCTCTTCTCTCTCCTCTCCTCTTCCCTCTTTCCTTCTCTCTCTCTCTCTCTTTCTCTCGGAGATGTTTGTCTGTTTCTCTTTGCTCCCGCTCCATACACACCACCCGCCTCTCTCTCTCTCTCTTTCTCTCTCTCTCTCTCTCCTCTCTCTCTCTCTCTCTGTGTAGGACTTTTCATCTGTTTTCTCTCTTCTGTCTATCTACGTCACCCCTTCTCTGTCTGTCTGTCTGTCTGTCTGTCTGTCTGTCTGCTCTCTCTCTCTATGTAGACTGTTATCTGTTTGTCCTCTTCTGTTATCCAGCTCATCTCCCTCTGTCTGTCTGTCTGTCTTGTCTCTTCTGTCGCTGTCTGTCTTGTAGTCTGTCTGTCATCTCTTCTTCTACTTCTCTCTCTCTCTCTCTCCTCTCTCTCTCTCTGGCGACGTCTCAGGGCTAGGACATTTTAACATACTGGCGTTGACGAGTATGGTTGATAGCAGCCACAGCATCAGCGCGCCTTGTTCCATTTGAAAATAGTTCCAGACAGGTCAGCTTTACCGTCCCACCCTAACCCCCCACCACCTACCGCCCACCCACCCACCATCCTACCCTCTCCCCCGCTGGGACCATGTCTTTCTCTCGTCGTCCAGTCCAGGGTTTCCTCCTTCCTCTCAGCTTTCCAGATCAAAAACGTCGGCTACATAACCATTTTCCCAGAGGGAAAAATAAAAGAAAAAAGAAAGGAAACACCGCCCCACGGAACGTGCAGATACCAAACCCATTCTCGATCAATAATGGAGGCGTGCCGGTATCCTAAGGGTGCAAAGCATGAAATGAAATTGCTCTCCTACGTGTAATAATTGCGGGCCAAGTGAGAGGGAAATGTCTCCATGAATATCGTAGGAGAGTGATTCGATAGAAAAACACAAGTCTACGTCCTAGACTGGCTAGACGCGTATACGTAGTGAACTCACATACGGACCCGCAGAGAGAGAGAGAGAGAGAGAGAGAGAGAGAGAGAGAGAGAGAGAGAGGGAGGGAGGGAGGGAGAGGGAGACAGAGAGAGAGAGATGAGTGAGAGTGAGAGAGAGAGAGAGAGAGAGAGAGAGAGAGAGAGAGAGAGCAGACAGACAGACAGAGAGGAGACAGACAGACAGACAGAAGCAAGAGAGAGTCTAGTCAGTCAGACAGAGAAATATTTACAGGCAGAAGACACCGTGTTTCCGTCTTATTACCTATTAAAGGTCTAATAAAGCACACATTCACCAAGCTCGAAATCACGTCGTAATGTCCAGGCTAACAAACAGCCACGTTACAAGAATTACCCAGTACTGCAATGTTTCCATGAATATCATAGGAGAGTAAATCGATAGAAAAAGACATGTCTACGTCCTAGACTACTTAGACGCGTATACGTAGTGACCTCATATACGGACCGAGAGAGAGAGAGAGAGGAGGAGAGAGAGAGAGAGAGAGAGAGAGAGAGAGAGAGAGAGGAGAGAGAGAGAGAGAGAGAGTCTAGTCCAGTTAGTCAGACAGAAATATTTACGGGCAGAAGACACCATGTTTCCCTCTTATTACCCTGTTACAAGACTAATAAAATACACATTCACAAAACGCTATGTCACTTCGTAATGTTTATGCCAAAAAACATTACGCAGTACTGCAACGAAGCAATCTGTGATCTGGTAACCTTTCTAGGGTTCGTTTATTTCTTTGTTAGTTCGGCAGCAGTGAATTCTTTGTCGCGTCCTGAGCATCGAAAGCGATGTTAGTGATCTCCACCAGTCTGGCTGCAGTGGCCTGGCAAGAGCTTTGCCCTAACCAAGGCACTTTGCCCGCAACGTCAAAGAGGGAGATAGTCGCTGCAGCGTTCATGATGGTAGTGTCTCTACTGCCTCAAGATCAGTGGCGACCAGTGACCAGTCCTGCACCTATCACACGAGTCACTGTCTGGGCTTCAAACTGGACCTTTCGATAATGACAAGCCGAGTGTTCGTGAGGAGAGTGTCTTTATTAGGAGATCAGTCTGGAATGGATAACCGGCCGTCGTGAGGCAGCTTCTCGGATTTGCGATCTGGGAGATCGTGTTTCGAGCCCTATCCGAGTCATTTGTTTGGGGAACTTTTGGGCCCGGATAGCTCCTAGATATACCTGGGGGTATGGGCTCCAGTGGAAAGTCTGGGATCACACAGTCGATTTTCAGCCAGCAAATAGGTGTGTTTCTGAGACTAGTTCAAATATCCACATCAACATACAGGTGTCTGCATCTCTCGGGCCCGGTTGACGTTGGGCTATATTGTGAAAATAAGCGTGGAGTACAGCTCAGTCGTGTAGTCATAGACCAGAACAGAATTCCATAGCATCATCTTCGTTACCCATAATTTCAGTGATAATATAAGTCTCAAATTCTATGGCTCTTCGCGGCCTGGTCTCGTGGTGACTACAGTATTGATTCTTTTCCCGTCCATGTACGAGGTGAGTTCATATAAAAATCACCAGTACCAATTTCATGGACCTGGTGACGTCCTCCGGAGAGGGATCACACTAACAGCGGCTCCTTGAATAAGCAATCATAGTCGTCAGTGGGAAACTTTTTTTTAATGCTGATACGATGAGAAGGAGCATAATAAAGATGATGCTACAGATTTCCATTCCGGTCTGAGACTGCATAACAGAGCTGTACTCTACGCTTACTTTCGTAATATATCCCAGCGTCAACCAGGCCCGAGAGATACAGACAACTGCAGTCTTGGTCAGGAAATTTGAACAACACTGTCAGAGATGCATCTTTTTAGTGGATGGAACTCAACTGTGTGATCCAAGTCTCCCAAACTGAGCCCGTAGCAATCTCAACTGTGGAGTGGAGCCGGTTGGGGCTGACAAGTCCCACATGACTCAGAAGGGAATCGAACCCACGATCTCCCAGCCTGGAGTCCGCGACACTAACCACTTCGCCACGGCGGCGGGTCTATGGGAAATTTTGTAGGTGGGGTCATGCGTATGTCAAATCAAAATTGCCTCTAATGTACATCACCAAAATGATGTCATGGAAGTGCAGAGTCTCTTTAGGTGGGTTGTCTAATGACGACAAGGTACTGGGGACTGCCTGCATAACATGCTATAATACCGCTGAGCCAAAAACAAAGCTGCTAAGAGAATTTATCTGATATGTTTTTCCATTTGGAGATCCCCGTTACAAACCTCACAACTCCTTTTTGAAAGAGGTCTTTCTGTGAACGTTTTAAGGACGGGTACGTTTAAACAAAAAGCATTCGAACTGGCCCGTTTATTTGGATTAATATAGATGTTTTCTATCTAAACTCACGTTGATTCTTGACGGGGGGAAAGGAAACACTAGGGAGAGAAATCATGTCTGACGGCGAGTGAGAGGTGGCGTTTCTTGCCTTGAGTGATTCTGGCGAATTACCCCAGTGCTGACGCTGCGAGAGGACGACCTAGATGCAGCTGCGTGCGTGTGTGTGGAAGAGCCAGAATAAGCAGCATGGACAGGTGCCACTGACAGAATGGAAGATGAAAACCCCACACACACACACACACACACACACACACACACACACACACACACACACTGACACACACACACACACACACACACACACACACACACACACCACACACACACAATTCTCATAGAGACAAATACGAAAAAATTCCATTTTTTAAAAAGTTTATAAGTCGGGAACATGGGTATGTGTTTCCATTTAGCAGCATCTCTGCATCAACACATCACAATTCTTTCACTCTCTGATTCTCGTCACTATACCCACCTGAGACTTGCATCCTTCCCAATGACACTACAACATGCTAACCTCCAAGGTTACAAAGAATGCTTCTCTCCCTATGTATTGTATTCCAGATAAAAGGAGATTCAGAAGGCTACAACAAACGCATACTTTTTAAACGTGAAACCGAGCTCGTTGTAAAGGCTGGCTGTTCATCAATAACACAGTCTGCTTGCCCAATTACAGGAGGCAAAAATGATATGACGGTTGGACTATGTGCATGGAACTATTCAGAGGGAGACAGCTGACTTTCTTTCTGTGGAGACTGTGACATATTGTGTTAGCCTTTTGTGTCACAAGATGGAGTGATGCAGATGTAAGCGGTGAGGTGAGCGTGGGCGTACAGTGTTTTTTTCCTTTTTTTTCCCCTTCTGTCTCTCAAGAGATGAACGATTAAGTTTACAAAGACGCAACATGTATCAAATCTAAAATGTGCAATGGCAGGAGAATACATGGAAAATGACTTCGACCATTTCTAAATATTTTTCGGGAAGAGGAGGTGAAAAGCGAAAACCATCTTCGTCGTCGAGTGAAGCGAGTACCACCAGCCCAAGTCAAGAGAGCAAAACCATGAGTAAAAAGCAGAAACAAGATTTAGATAGTAGTGCAGATGATATGACAATGCAAGAGACTTTATGTGAAATTAAAGCGGCTTTGACGAAGCTCTCTACGAAGGAGGACGTTCATCAGCTGAGAGAGGAGATGGAAAGACTAAGAACTTCGATGACAAACAGGATAGAAGTGCTAGAGAGCAATGTTATGGACTTACAAAATGAAAATGACAAACTTTCCTCTGAGGTTTCCAAAACTCGCGCGGAGAACGCAGAACTTAAAGCGCAACTGGCCGCGATTTCCAAAGAAACCAGCTCTCTCAGAAGTGCGCAAAATGACAACGAACAACACGGCCGGTCGTGGAACGTACGTGTGTACGGGATCAGAGAGGCGCAGGAGGAGACAGCGGAGGACTGTGTCAAGGAATGTGTTGACGTGTTCTCTCAAAAAACTAGGCGTCTCTGTGTCGGCAGCTGATGTGGAGGTGGCCCACCGGTCGGGGAGGATGTCCACGGGAGGCGCGAGACCGCGCCCCATCATTCTTCGCTTTTTTTTCACGGAGGAAGAGAGGAGAGGTGCTGACTGCCCGGAGGAAATTAAAGCAGACCGGAGTGACTGTAGCAGAGGACTTGACCCAGGCCAACTACAAACTGTTGAAGACAGCTAGTGCACACTCTGCAACGATGGCCACTTGGTCATCCAATGGCAAAATATTGGCAAAGTTGAAAAATGGAAAGACCCTGAAAATTGACTTAAAGATGGACATTGATTCCTGTTTCAGGAGAGAAATGGCGTGAGTGTAGTTGAAATAATCATGTTTTTTTTTGTTTGTTTTCATATAGCGAGCGTGTGTGTGTGTGTGTGTGTGTGTGTGTGTGTGTGTGTGTGTGTGTGTGTGTGTGTGTGTGTGTGTGTGTGTTCGTGTGCGTGTGGTGTGTGTGTGTGTGTGTGTGTGTGTGTGTGTGGTGTGTGTGTGTGTGCGTGGGGGTGGGGAGAGGGAGAGAGTGTGTTTTGTGTGTGGGTGTGGAGTGAGGGGCGGGGGAGGCATCTACTTATTGTCTGTATATTTTTCAGTACATGAATTTAGTAGTCCTTGTTCTCATCTTCTTTTTCTTTATCCATTTATTTATGTGCCTCCCACTTCCGTCCCCCCCCCCCCCCCCCTGTCTTTCTCTCTCACTCTCTTCCTCCTCTCTCTCTCCCTATGCTCTCCCCATCACACCCCTGTCTCTCTCTCCCTCTGCTCCACCCATCAATCCCCCGTCTCTCTCCCCTGTTTCTTCCCTTTGCTACACAGACGCATACTTATAACTTCATGAGTTCAGACGTATGCATAAAATACATTCTAAGTAAGGTGCTCTTGTGCAAGATTGTGTTTCTGTTTTATCATTGGGCTTAGTTTCACTTACGAGATGATAACGAATATTCACCATTGGATGTGCGATGAAATTACATACATTTTTTTTCTCCTTTTTTTTTTCTTTTTTAATATTTTTCTTTGTCTTCACGTTTTTTTCTGTTGTAAAGTTGGTATATTTTCTGTCACCATCAAAGAGAGGTTAGGTAACAGAATTAATTATGTTCCCCTAGAACATGTAGCTAATAAAAAAAAAATGCAAAATAGGTAGAGATTATGCGGGCGTGCTTTCGTGCGCGCGCGCGTGCTCATGCGTGCGCGCGCACACGCATACGCAAGGGACACACATCTCTCCGGAGGTGAGAGGGTGGGAGAGGGAAACATACGGAGTTCCCGGTCTCTTCCTCTGCTTCGTTCTCTTCTGCCCTTCTCATCTCGGCACTCCCGCTCTCAACCCCGGCTTCCACCCCCCTATCTCCCCCCCCCCCCCTTCCTCTTGACGGTTTGTACGGTTCTTCTGTTGTGTCCAGCTTACAGCAATACTCATCAACAGAAGATATTGATCCCCTTCCCCCAATCCCCCTTCTTAATTTCTTTCTTTTATATTTCAGCTCTAACAGTCTTGAACAATGATGCTCACTGAAGCTGATGGAAGATACCTGCAGACAAAAAGTTAATGGATGATGTGAATTAAGGACATTGATAAGAAGCGATGATGACAGTGTCGCTTTATATCATTCCTCCCGTGATACTCAATGATAATGTTTTGGGGTGTGGATAGATGATGTTGATGGGTGATGTTGAGGGGTGAGGCTGGCAGCTGTAGTTTCAAAAGGGGTGACTGGGTGGTGTTGATGGCAGATGTCCACAGATAATAATGACAGGAGGTAATGGTAGAAGATGTTGAGATATGTTGGACAAAAGTTGCGGATGGCAGAGGTTGATGTGTGCTGTTGATGGATGACGTTGACAGATGAAGCCGATCGATGATTTGATGGAGAAACTAGTGGAACATTTTGGATAGACCAACGGAGTGGATGAAGGGTGCAATGGGTGATACGAAGCAGATATATTGATTTATGATATTAATTGAGGTGCTAGATTGGCAAGATAATGTTGACCGAAGTTGAGAGAGGACGTAGATGAACTTTGATGATTTCTTAAAGGATTGCTGATATTGATACGTGGTATGATTTGATTATACTGATTGGGGACTTAGCTAAAGAAAAACCATTTAAATTGGCTAGAAGATAATTTAAACTTTCTCTCTCTCTCTCTCTCTCTCTCTCTCTCTCTCTCTCTCTCTCTCTCTCTCTCTCGCTCGCTCGCTCGCTCGTTCCGCTTCCACCCTCTCCATGATAAAACTTGATAAAAAATATTGCAATCAGATTTTTGCTTTTGTTCTCTCTATCTTATGTTTGTCAGTAGGAATCCAATGCTGGTAAACAATAATCCCGGATGGTGATGGATGATGCTGATGGATAAATGTTGACAGGAGATGTGGAAGAATGATATTCATGGATAGAACTAGAAATAATGTCAATTTGTTGGATGTTGGCTATGTTTGCAACATATGATAATAGGTGACGCAGATTATTACTGTTCATGAATGATGTCCATGGATAATGTTGTTAAATCATGTTTATGGTTAGATGTTTATGGTGAATGCTGATTGGGGAGCTCAGTTCCATTTACATGGGCAGTCAGTGGCTGTCATTGATGGAAGGTATTCATGGATGACTTGGATGAGATATGCAGGATGGGTGATGCTGATGGAGTGAGGTTGATGTGTATTGATGATGGATGGAGTTGGCGGATGAGGCAGATTGATGACTTGGGGAACAATGTGATAAATGACGAAAGATATATGGATAGTGTGGAAGAATGTTCCGATAAGGTCATATTAATTAGTTACATTGATACAGGATGCTGACTGATGAGATTGATTAGTAATATGACTATATGAGGTCGGGCGGGCTCCGGGGTGGGGGGGGGGGGGGGTTGTTGATGTATCTGATTATGTTGTAAGATGCTATTGATGTCTGAGTTGACAGGTCAGGTTAGCAAGAGATGTTGAAGTGTTACCTGACAGATGTTATTGATGCTCTGACCCTTTTTGTACGTACCAGTAACTTCTGTGAAAGAGTTTGTCACAAATTAATATACGTGGACAGGCGCGGGTTCATGCGTGCCCCCCCCCCCCCCCCAGCCCACCCCCATCCTTTTTTTTTTTTTTTTTTTTTCAAATCAGCATGGAAGGTAATCAGGGAAATTTCTCCTGTGTTCTTCTCTCTTTCCGCATGGAGAGTTGTTCTATTGAAGCCACTTCAACTTTTTCTTTGTCGTACATTGATGGACGATTTTTCTTCTTTCTTGGCAAGAAGGTATTACTGTGATAAGTGTGGTGGCTACACTATTCGATGATTTTCTTATTAAGTAAACGCCTACAGTGTTGAAAGGCAAAGCTGATGGGTGCTGTGCAGAGAAATGGATGAAATAGACGGGGGACACGAATTGCCTATGCTGATAGAAGTTGATGGTTGAATGTGCTCGTTTGCTTTTCTTTGAAAGGTTGTTATTTGTAATCTGTGCTTCTTTAAACTTCTGTTTTGTATTGTTTTGATTTTGAAATGAAGTATGGAGTTTTGACGGGCCAAGTTCATAAGTTATGCAGAGTGGCATTAAGTTATGCGGATGATGGGCGTTGTTTAGATGTCATTGATTCTTGGGAATGAAGATGTTGTCATTGATGTTGTTGTTGTTATAATAACCATTGAAAGGCTTTAACAAAGTTAGTCATTGTATACATAACCTTATTTACGTGGAGATTTACCCTCTGACCCTGTTTTCTTCCTTCCTTTTTAAAAGGAACATTTTTTTCTTTCGTCCCTCGTCGCGTGCTCCATCCCCCCTCCCTCTCCCCCCCTGAGACATTTGTCCAACCCGTCTTACTGTTAATATATAATGCACACAGTGCATAACCCCACTTACCCCCCCCCCCCCCCCCCCCCCCCACCCGCCCCCCGTTTCCCCGTCCCCTCCCCATCACGCTTTGCACGTGACAAAAAATGAGTACGAGTCGCCCCAAAGAAACCTGTCCTTGAAGACGGTCAGTGGAATTGTGTTCACAAGTACATTAAGGCACACATACGCGCGCGTGAGCGTGATTCCACACCCCATCCGCACCCGCTCACCCCTTTCCTTTCCTTTCTTGTTAGTGAGGGTGCGTGCGTGCGTGCGAGAGTGTGTGTGAGTGTGTGTGAGTGTGAGAGTGTGTGTGTGTGTGTGTGTGTGTGTGTGTGTGTGTGTGTGTGTGTGTGTGTGTGTGTATTTGTGTGTACGCTCGCTTATTTCGCTTAGTTATCATGCTTACAGAAGGGAAAGCATATGTTTCATTTTTTTTCTTTGAAAGTCCGGCTTGGCTTAGTTTGATTATGCTTTATCTATATGTTCCATTGCTTTTACAGGTATATTGCGTCCTTTTTCTTGTTCTTCTTCTTCATCTTCTTTCTTTTTTTTTTCTTTTTCTTCTTCTTCTCTGCGCCTGCCGCTGGCCTGCGTTAGTCAAGCAAATTTGGACTTATTTTTTACTTAAAATTGTACGTGTTTAGTGTCCGGTAGATTTTTTCAGTAGGCATTTGTGTATGTTTGTGTATGTGTATATGTTTTTTTTTTTTTTCTTAATTGTCATTGTGTCAAAAGTTGTATGTAGCACAGCTGAAAACAAATGGCACACTATTATGGCTGAGGAGAAAAAACATAGAAAAGTAAGGATATTTAAAGAGGAATGGAATCTATAGCGATATCATCTTTGAATTGCCAAGGTCTCGGGGGATACTCCAAAAGAAAGGACGTGTTTCAATTTTTAAGACAAAAACAATACTCTATTTATTTTCTACAAGACACCCATTTCACAAGTAAATTAGAACGTCAGATAAGAAGTGAATGGGGTTATGAATGTGTGTTTGCTTCCAACAACTCTCGATCAAGAGGTGTTGCAATACTCTTTAATAATAACTTTGAATTCAAAATAAAGAAAACTATTAAAGATGCTCATGGTAATTACATAATAGTAACTATTAATACAATGGGAAAAGATTTAGTATTAGCGAATATCTATGGACCAAATAATGATGAACCATCTTTCTTTGAAAATATGAAATTAAAAATAGAAGATTTAAATGTCCCCAACATAATAATGGCAGGGGACTGGAATCTGGTTCTTGATCCTAGTAAGGATTATCACAATTATAAACATATCAATAACGCTCGCGCACAGGAAGAAGTTATAGAAATTATGTCTAGATTAGAGCTAGTTGATATATGGAGAGAGTTGAACCAAGACACGAGGAGATATACTTGGAGAAGACCAAAACCGTTTCAACAAAGCAGGCTAGATTTCTTTTTACTGTCCGACACGCTTATCACTTACATAGAAGATGCTGACATTTTGTTTGGATACAGAACAGATCACTCTTTGATATACATAAATATTGCCTTTAAAAAAGAAGAGAGGCATAAAGGATTCTGGAAATTTAATTCTTCTCTTTTAAGAGACAAACAATACGTAAATCTGGTTAATGAAACGATTGAAAGAATCAAGGGACAATATGCATTACTACCTTACAATAAACACTCTGTCAGTAAAATCCCAAATGATCAAATCCAGTTCTCAATTTCAGACCAATTATTTTTAGAAACTCTAATTATGGAAATAAGAGCAGAAACAATAACATTCAGTATTCGCAAAAATAGAAATAGAATTGAAAAAGAAATACAAATTGAAAAAGCAATAAAAGATTTGGAAAACAAAAATGGCTTACTGGAAACAGACTTTGAGATCTTGAAAAACAAAAAGGAAGAGCTGAGTGAGTTAAGAAAAACGAAAATTGACGGAATAATGATTCGATCCAGAGCCAAATGGGCATCCTACGGGGAAAAAATAAGTAAATATTTCTGTTCACTGGAGAAAAGGAATTTTGTAAGCAAAAGAATGATTAAACTTGTCACGGACCAAGGAACAACTCTGACAGAAACGGATGATATGTTAAAAGAGACAAAGAACTATTATCAAACTTATACACAGAAAAGGGAGTAAGTGATATTGAGATTGGAAATTATGTAGATAACCTGCCAAAACTCAGTCAACTAGAATCCGAACAATTGGAGGGATTAATCACTTTAGAAGAAGCCACCAAAGTCCTAAAAAATATGGAAAAATGATAAGAGTCCTGGAACAGATGGTATGACAGTAAATTTCTTTAAATTCTTTTGGAGACAATTAGGAGATTTTGTTGTTCGTTCTCTAAATGAGGGGTACAGTAACGGAGGAATGTCTATAACACAAAAAGAAGGAATAATTATTGGTCTTCCTAAAGGAGATAAACCGCGAGAATACTTGAAGAACTGGAGACCTATCTCACTTCTAAATGTAACCTACAAAATTGCTTCAGCCTGTATTGCAAACAGAATAAAAATGGTTTTACCCAAACTCATAAACGAGGACCAGACGGGATTCGTTCCAGGTAGATATATAGGTGATAGTTTACGAACAATATACGATTTAATTTCTTATTTAGAAGTGAATCGCTTACGAGGGTTATTAATTTCTGTCGATTTTGAGAAAGCTTTCGATTCAGTTAACTGGTCATATATGAATAAAATTATCGCTGCATTTGGATTCGGAAACGGAATACAACGATGGATATCGTCTTTTTTACGATAAGATAAAGTCTTACGTAATAGTGAACGGGAAAGTGTCATCATGTTTTTCAATTGGAAGAGGTTGCCGCCAAGGGGACCCTATATCTCCATATCTATTTGTTTTGTGTGTTGAAGTACTAGCGAACAAAATAAGGCAAGACAACGATATCAAAGGCATAAAGATAGAAAACACAGAATTTAAGATAAATCAGTTTGCAGACGACACAACCTTTACGTTAGAAGGAGATAAGAAATCATATGAAAAGTTATTTACAAACCTTTATGAATTTGAGCAAATAACAGGACTGAAACTGAATTATGAAAAAACGTTTAATGTTTGGTTAGGTATAGATAAAAACTCTACAAAAACATATTTACCCCACTATAAAATGGAATGGAACCCCTCAAAATTCAAAATTCTAGGACTGTGATTTACGAATAGGCTATCGGATATGACGGAAATTAATATGAAAGATAAATTCTCAGAAGTCCAAACCTTGTTCAAAATATGGACGAAAAGAATAATAACACCATTAGGTAGAGTAGCTGTGCTCAAATCATTAGTGCTATCAAAATTGGTGTACTTATGGATCCTTTTGCCGAATCCTCCTGATTCCCAGATTGCTTTATTACAGAATATGTGTTTCAAATTTGTTTGGAACAACAAAAATGATAAAATTAAAAGAAAATACTCAGTACATAATATACAGAAGGGAGGGATAGGTATACCCGACCTGAAAATGTACATCAGCTCCTTGAAAATCGCCTGGATAAGGAAAGCGTACATGTACAATTGTAAGTGGAAAATAATATTACATTCATTATGTCCCGAAGTAAGTAATCTTGATGCATATGGTCCTGATAGATTTACTGAAAACAATATCATTAACAAATTTTGGAAAGGAGTTTTTCAAGCATATCAAAGGTTCTGCAAACAGGTAGTTATACGAAAGTACAGATTTAGCCACTGAACCTATTTTTTGTAATGAGAAATTCAAAGTGGGAGAAAAACCATTCTTGTACAAGAAATGGATGCAGAAAAATGTATTTTTAGTTAAACATTTACTCAATGAGGATGGTAATTTTGTAAGCCACAATGAATTGTCAGAAACAATGGGATTTCAGGTCAATTTTCTAAACTATGTAAGCTGCGTGCGTTCGATCAAAGCTTATGCAAAGAAAAGAAGACTGACATTAGATAGTAACATTAGTAATGTTAAAACTTTAGCACTTCAAAAAAATTGTAGTGTTACTAAGGGAACACGTACTTATTACGATGTTATGGTAGAAGCCAATGAAGTTCTTAACATAAGCGCCTTTGTCAAGTGGGAACAACGTCTTGATATACCTATTGACTGGATAGAGGTACTGAAAAGGATTAAGAAAATCAAAGAAACAAAACTGAAATGGTTCCAAATTAGAATATGCCACAGAATTTTGGTAACAAATAGTGTGCTGAAAAGTATGCAGATTGTTGATAGCGACAAATGTAATTTCTGTAATAGAGAAAAAGACTCAATTAATCATTACCTGTGGGAATGTGAGTTTACACACGCTTTCTGGGAAGACCTTGAAAGAGCTCTAAAAGTTAATTGTTCACACTGTGAAAGATTATCCCTTAATGTGGAGATTATATTATTTGGTACGGATGAGAAAACAAAAACCGATAATATGCTAGACCTGATAATTTTAATGGGAAAATATTTCATCTATAAATGTAGAATTAACAAAACAAAACCCAATGTAAACATGTTTTTGAAGGAGCTGAACTATAGATATAAAATGGAGAAATATATGTCCTTGATGGAGATGAATCATGCTACCTACCAAGAAAAATGGTCACCATATATTAAACTACTAGAGGATTAATGGTCATATTATGTACTATATATATGTGTATGTATGTATATATGTGTGTATGTATATATGTATATATATATATATATATATATATATATATATGTATATATACATGCGTATGTATGTATGTATGTGTGAATGTATGAATATGTATGTTCAAAATAAGCGCTGTACACTTTTTTTGTTTACTATTTAAAGTCATCCGTGACCTTGGAACCTCGAGAAAATAATCGTAAATTAAAGTGTGTCTGTACAATTTAATTTCTTCGAATGCCGTACTTCGATGGAGTCGATGATTTAAGTAATACGTTTTATAACCCTGCATTATGTTTGTGTACATTATTCGTTATGTGTGCCCATTTAAAAGATAAAAATTCTAGATTAGGGAAAAAACTCTACGGTAGCAAGATAGTCGTTACTGTATAATTATTTGAATAGTTGGCATTAGAGTTATAATTCAAATGACATGGAGATTTTGTGTGTGTGTGTGTGTGTGTGTGTGTGTGTGTGTGTGTGTGTGTGTGTGTGAGAGAGAGAGAGAGAGAGAGAGAGAGAGAGAGAGAGGGGATTTTTTTTGTTGTTGTTTTCGTTTTATGTGATCTTTGTAACTGTTTGAAATGAAATAAAAGAGCTCTTTTCAAAACAAAAACAAAACAAAAAAAAATGATATGCCAAACATTTTACGAGAAAAAATTCAATACTGAAGAAGAGCACTCAAAAGTAGTTTATGTCATGAACATCACCCGACACTCGTAGAGAGCACAGAAACACAGACACACAGACAGACCATACACATACACACACACACACACACACTCTCTCTCTCTCTCTCTCTCTTACAGACAGACAGACTCACACACACACACACACACACACACACACACACACACACACACACACACACACACACGCACGCACGCACACACACACACACACACACACACACACTCTCTCTCTCTCTCTCTCTCTCTCTCTCTCTTACAGGAAGAGAGAGCGAGAGAGACAGACAGACAGACCGATTCACACACACACACACGCACAGAGAAGGGTATTAAGGCCATATTCTCCCAATCCTCTTATTCCAGTGTCACAAAAAACCCGTGAAGTCATCAGTCCAGACAATGCCAAACTCTTGGCGCTCTAAAAGCCACCCCACTCTCCTCTCTATCAAATAGCCATGACATTTTCGTCGACAGGCATGCTTTTTATAAACCCTCGGCGGTGCCAGCAGAAGAGCAGACTTCTTGCCTCTTAGGTATCTCATCAATTGTGTCTGAGCAGGAATTGTCGGAGATCATTTTCCATCAGAGGTGCATGACGAATTATCGGTCACAACAATATTGCGCGGCGGCTCACCAAAATGCTAGCTAGCAACAGTCGGGTTGTTTTCATTATACCTCTGTCCTCTGTAACCCCCAAATTCTGCAGCTCCCAGAATAAAGTAATCCTTCTTTCTTAGCTATGAACGAAACCCCAGGGATCTTAGCTGTATTTAAAACTCTTAGCCATGAGTGACGACGTTTCTCCTCAAAATAAACACTGACGTAGATCAGCTGTCGTTCGAGACGCTATGTGCGCTGGGGAAAAAAAATCCCTACCGACTGGCTTTTCTACCAACCCGTGATCCAAATCGAGATACACATGGCAGATACGAGCATTTTGGTGTCTGTAATCTACCACACAGTCATGAAGAAAAAGACCACTTGAAAATGGTTTTGTTAATTATTAATGTCAGATACATTCCTGTCTTAATTATGTGTTTTGTCCACGGGTCTAACTGTACGCACTTTTGATTCCACTTCATCCCAACAGAACTTGTTACCATCCATGGTAGTAGGTTTTTTTCCTGTTTCTTTTGAATTTGGACAATTTACAAACCGTGATTGGAATTGAACCAGTTTATCCTTTTTTGTGTGTTTGCTTGTTGCTTTTTCTGTAGTCATTTAATGTTTTTACAATATTAATAATAATTATTATTATTATCATTATTGTTATCATTATTTACTTATTGCTGTTTCGTTTTGGTGTGTTTGTCGCCTTTCCTGTTATTGTTCTGAGGATTATAAGACGGTTGTTAGTTATCAACCTATTATGCCAGTGTCTCTGTTACTGTTTTGCTTATAGTAAAATGAAATGTTTAAGGAAACTGACCAAAACAGTCCTACAAATTTTCTTCACTGAATCTAAACGCACCCACGTCAGTTTCCATAGCCTTAATTGATACACCCACGCCAGTTTCATTAGCCTTACTTGATACACCACGTCAGTTTCATTAGCCTTAATTGATACACCACGTCAGTTTCATTAGCTTTAATTGAAACACCACGTCAGTTTCATTAGCCTTAATTGAAACACCACGTCAGTTTCATTACCCTTACTTGATACACCACGTCAGTTTCATTAGCCTTAATTGATACACCACGTCAGTTTCATTAGCCTTAATTGAAACACCACGTCAGTTTCATTAGCCTTAATTGAAACACCACGTCAGTTTCATTAGTCTTACTTGATACACCACGTCAGTTTCATTAGCCTTAATTGATACACCCACGTCAGTTTCCATACCCTTAACTGATACGGTCCGAGAGCAGGGAAGAAAACTATTAGGTGCACGCACTCATGCGCGCGCAACAACAACAACAACAACAACAACAACAACAACAACAAAACAACAACAACAACAACACACACACACACACACACACACACACACACACACACACACACACACACACACACACACACACGTGCTCAAGCGCTCACACACCTTTTCAATAATGTTTGTGACAGTGGTGACTACCCAGACAGCTGGACACGGATGTTATTTCTCCGGTACAAAAGAAGAGCGGTCAAAGATGACCGGTCAGTATTAAAGCATTCCCTGTGAAATGGAATCGGCAAACTTTAAAAACCAGCAAGGCATCGCCACGTTTCTACGAAATCATGCAAGTATTCCAAAGGCTTCACCTGGAAAGGTGACAGCACAACCGATACTTTTCTTACCATGTAATCACTTACACAGAAGAACTCTTTACAGCAATGTGGCATTTTCGGGTCACTTGTTGTGGATTATTCTGAAGCATTCATCTTGACAGAAACATGGTTTTTATAGACTGATTCTAAAGGAATGCAAGGTGAAATGATCAACACACAGTAATGAATATATAAAACTGTAGATGCTGCTTTAAGCGTTGCAGACAAAATACAGACTATTTCCAAAGAATGTCAGGTGTACGGCGGGGCAGTGTTGTAAGCCCCTCCTGTTTTCCACATTTATATCTCAATTGCTGGCTATGATGCGTGAGGTTTTGAATTTTTTTTTTTTTTTTTTTTTTTTTTTTGGGGGGGGGGGGGGGGGGGGGGGGGGGGGATCGATGTTTTGCTTTCGTTTTATGTAATGTCATTCATGTTGTGTCGCATCTTCAAGAGAAAGTTAATTGTCTGGAAACATATTACAAAGATGGGGATTGAATGTTAGTATGGATAAGGTGGTAATGCTTACAAACTGCAGTTTAATTAAAAAGCAGACTGTGACAAACTATGCTTGAAAAAGTTGAAACATTTGATTATCTTGCGGGTTTGTTTCGGCTCCACTCAAATGGGCCAATCGCATATAATTATGCTATTTCTGGAAAAAAAAAAAAAAAAAAAAAAGCATCGACAGCTGTTTCGGGCATGAAAAAGTTGTGCTTTAAATTACAAACGCGTTCAATGATTATGATCCTTAACATTTTGACACAAACATTTTGAAAAATTGATAATGTACAAGTTAAAAAATACAAAATGCTATCGAAGGTGTTGGACGAGACGTAAAAATAGCATACTCCCCAGACAGCGCAGAGGGCTTCCAGTTATTGTTATGTACTGATTGGACTATACAGGAGCAGAATCGTAAACTCGTCTAAGGACAAGTATCCAAAGCAATTCTCAAACATGTAACATGCTCACAATATTATCAGGTCCGAAGTACTGAGCATTGCAAACCAAGCGTCCATGACATTCTATCAGGTTGGCCCACGTTCCAGTCATCGTTTTATGGAGACTACTGTTTTTATACCACCATGGAACAATGAAGTCATCTTATTAGTATGAATCATGTCACACATTGATGCAACATTTCTTTACTAAGATATAATCGATTTCTCTAGAATGATAATTAAGAGGTGACCCATAGTGTAAAAAGTGTTACGGCAGTAACATTAAAGACCAAGTGCATTTCCTTTTTCTGTTCTACATATTCTTTAATTTTAAAAAGCCTCTATACAACGATCGTTTTCCGGGTACGCTTAAAGACGAACACCTTGTCAAATTCACAAAGGTAAACGTACCAAGAACATTGTATTGGACACTGCTGAATGTTTTGCTGTTGAATATTGGTTTGGTAACAGCTGAAGATGCTCATCACACTCCACCTTACCCCTTTCCTCCGCCACCAAAGAATTAGCTTCAGGTATACCTAGATTACTGCGTTTCTCCTAGCTATTATGGGCAAAATATAAGGCAAGAATTGAATTGAAAGTAACAGCATTTCATTAGATTACCTGTAAATGCCACGCACGTACGCATGCACGCACGGACACAGCGTGCACACAAGTTACATACACTGAAGAACTGAAACTAGCTAATTTCCTAATTGTCCTTACGCTGTGTCGACATTCAACACAACCAAAATAAATCGAAAATGTATTTCAAGTTACTAAAAATGAAACAATCACAATGATTCCAGACGAAAAGAATCAAGGTACATTTAAATCTAAGAATAAGTGCAATCGCCAGAAAATCTCTCTCTCTCTCTCTCTCTCTCTCTCTCTCTCTCTCTCTCTCTCTCTCTCTCGCTCACTCACACACACACACACCACACACACACAACACACATACACACACACACGCGCGCACGCGCGCGCGCGAGCGCGCACATACACACGTACGCAGTCAGAGCGCGCGCGAGCGCGCACATACACACGTACACAGTAAGAGAGAGAAAGTGAGAGAGAGAGAAAGAAAGAGAGACAGACAGACAGACCGACAGACCGACAGACAGACAGGCAGACAGAGGGATGCAACTATGCCAACATAATACAGTTTTAAAAGATCTCCAAACGACCTGTACAGTATGTACATTTCTTTACATTATGCCGTCTCAGTGTCACTCGCTGTTACATGAATACCGTCATGAATGAACAACAGCCATGCTCTAAGTCTGGTTCTGACGAGCACTGGCACTAACAGACCACGGTATCTTATGGACCATAGTATGTACTTTCAAAAACTCATCGAAGTAGATAATCAATCAGACGCACTAGTCTGACGCTTAGTTAACGGAAGACACATGTCAGTCTGTTGCTTTAATCGGACAGACATGCTCGGCCAGATAGTCAAAATCTATATGAAGTTCTCTTTTTGCTTCAATTTGCTCTGAGCGCAAGCTCAAAAATGGCACATGCGATGTCTGAGACGACTACTAGTCAGATGTACATGATTATTGTCAGTCGCAACAATATTGTGCGCTTTTGTTCATAGTGAAGATCTTTTCCTTTTCTTTTCCTGAAGAAACTTTTCCAAGTGTTGTACCAGTCACAATCCTTAAACGCATGGAATATCAGGAGATCTGTTGGCTAAAGTGAAAAAAAATCTCAAAAACGATATCAATAAAATAAAACAGACTCAGAAACAAGGAACGATCGTTTCTATATACACACTTAGGGCATGGACCAGTGTATTCAGATACATACTACCTTGTCGGTACAACACTTGCATATATTTGATCACCACTGAGCCTTAATATTCTACATAATCATCTATCGTTGATCCTTAACTTCACGGTTTTACAACGGTTCTGGGGAAAGAACCTTAGTAAAGTCTTCTAACCTGGCTCATAACAAAGTTCCTTGAGTCGAATTGGACTTCCGGAAGTCGCGCATGTGACGACTAGAACAATGCTGCTAACAGTAGATCGATTATGTTTTGTTATCTTCTCCGGTTCTCTCTCATATCTTCTTCTCTCCAGAATTTAACACCGTTATCTTCCAGTCCGGAGCGCTGCCTGCTGAGTTTGATAGAATGCGAAGTCTCCGCTCTCCACACTGCTATTCTGTTCAGGATTCGAAAGAGCAAACGCAGGATCGTCTCCTAGAGAGGCTGTGTGATGTTCCGCAGAAAGGGCGAGGGTTGGGAGATTGTGGAAAAGGGACAGGATGGAACAGGGTGGGTGCGTGGGGTGAGGAGGGACGGGGGAAGAAGTTTCATACAAGGAGGTGGGATAGGAGGAGAGGGAAAGGAAACGGGGTGGGGTGGGGTGGAAGTTGGCCGTATGGAATATCCCACGACATGTGTGTCCGTGCTTCACACTTCATAGACTTATCCCGTTAAGGAAAATCGGCCATAATGAATTCCTTTCCGACTAAGAGCTGTAAAAGGAACAGCATTCAGAGCCCTCGTGTGCTCGTATCTGCACCAATAAAAAAAAAAAACTTTTCGTAAAATGCGCTTAGGTGAGCGATGGTCCAGAAGACACAACCCTAAAGTTATCCCAAATATTCTTTGTTAAACCTCAACAAAAGAAAGCCAATGACAACAGCTTGAAGGTAAATAAAAAAAAAAGAAAAGAAATGAAATGAAATGAAAAAAAATGCGGAAGGAAAAATAATGACAATGCTGCAGGGTAGGACGTAAAGCCCGTACACCATAACGGCATCCCTTGGGGGCACTTAAAATACACGATTGCATCGAACAGTTCTTCCCTCCACAATGTTGGCAATGTTTATTTTGCACCAAGAGACTTGCTTCTTTCTTTATTTGTTTCTTTCATACATGTCTCCCGCCATACTGTCCACTAGTCTAAGCACATTCCAGCCACCATTTACTTTCCGATCCTCCAATAAAGATAAATAAATAAATAAATAAAAATCAACCAATAAATAGATAAACAAAGAAATAAATCTCCTTCTTCCCCGTACACTCAGACAGGAAGCCCAGAGGCACTGGAGAAGGCTGCTGTACGGCGGAGGCCCTCCCGAGATCCACGGAGCTTCTCCTGGTCCACGTGTCAGCAGGCCAGGTCTCTGCTCTTACCTTCTTGTGTGTTGGACGGTCCTGCAAGATGTGTTCCACAGTGATTGGGGCTCTATCGGATGGGCACCCGGAAGACTCGCCAATGTGAAAGTTCGTGAACACGTGGTGTTCAAGTCTGGAGTACGCTGCCTCAGTCTCACGATGCTCACTTGGTCTGGTCTGGTCAGCAGGTAGTACGCAAATAAATAAATAAATGAATAAACAGGTAAATAAATAAATACATAAATGCATAAATGAATGAATGAATGAAGGGATGCTTTTTTTAAGGCGAGCGGTTATGAGGTACGGTGATGGGATGTGGTGCCGGAATCACCTCGAAATACTTCTGAATATCCTAAAGCGAAACCTAATCTTTTGTTGATTATTGGTACCGGGGTGCGGTGACGGGGTGTATTAACTGAGGTATAGTGAGAGGGGGTGGTAGGTAACACGGTGTGGCAATAAGATGTAATAGTGGCTTTTAAAAGGTATTTGAAATGACTCCGCCATTTAACACAGACAAACGAATTACATGACAAAAACAGGGCGCGTTTCGACCTCTTAGGTCTTCTTCAGGCAAGATAAACAACACTCAGGACAACGAACATGGAGAACGAGCAGTCGCTTTTTTTGTCAAATTCGGCGCAAGATGGGCGTTGTGATAATGGGATTTTAGAGATGGAAGATTATAATGGGGTGTAGTGACTGAATCTTATAGAGAGGTATAGTGACAGGGTATTGTTCACCTGGTGGGGTGAGAGGGTGTAGTACTGAGGTTAGTGACGGGGTGTAGCAATGGGGTATAGTCATGGGGTGTAGTAATGGGATGTAGTAACGGTATTCGGATGTAGTAATGGGGTGCTATGATGGGACATGGTCACCGAGTATAGTACTGGGTTTCAGCGATGGCATGAAGGTGTTAATTAACAGGGTATCAGAAAAGCGTAGTAATGATGTAAGAATGAGGAAAGGAATGGGCGTGATGATGGGGTGTGGTGGGACCAAACCATACTAAAAATAATTGAGTAATGACCTGCCCCACCCCCACTCCAAAATGAAAAAAAAAGACAGCAAAGCGCTGGAGCTCTTTGTAGGCTGCCAATACTGAGGTTGCAACAGGACAGTCCCCGGTGTTGCTGTGTAAGGCGAGGCCAACATGAGCAACGTCTCGGTGATGACCTGGAGAAGCCACAAAAGATGGGGAAAAAATAACAACAAAACAACACAGTGGACGAATCCGCCTTCCTTCCTGAAGCCAAGAAGTGCTCCAGCTTCGCGCCGTATCTATTTTCCTTACTTCGTTTTAGCGTAATTGGTTTTATATCTTATTTTTACTTCAATTTCCCTTCAGATTTGATAGTTTTCCTGCTAGCTCATTTCGATTTCAATCACCTGTTTTGTTTCTTTTCTTTATTCTGAACTCTCTCTCTCTCCTCTCTCTCTCTCTCTCCCTCCCCCTCCCCCCCCCCCCCCCCCGTCTGTTTACCTTCTTACAGCACGTTAATTAACCCAGTTTGTATTATCGTTCTTTATAAGACTACTGATTTGTTTTGAATTTTATTCCTGTGTGCGCGTTTCATTCCAGATCATGTGGATCATGTGGCCAATTAGTTAGTGTCAGATTTGTGGGCAAAAGAAGAGCGAGAGAGGAGCAGTGCGGTGCAGAGAGAGAGAGAGAAGAGAAGAGAGAGAGAGAGACGAGGAGAGAGAGAGAGAGAGAAGAGACAGAGAGACGAGACGAGAGAGAGACAGAGGAGAAGAGCACAGAGAAGAGACAGAGACGAGACAAGAGAGACAGAGAGCAGGACGAGAGAGAAGAGAGAGACAGAGGAGAAGACGAGACAGAGACAGACAGAGACAAGAGAGAGAGAGTCAGGGAGAGAGAGACAGAGAGAGAGAGAGAGAAGACAGAGAAGAGAGAGGAAGAGAGAGAAGAGAAGAAAGGGAGGGATGTACGGAGGGAAAAAACAGAGAAGGAAAGGGGAAGCGAGGGAGAGAAGAGAGAGAGAGAACAGAGAGAGAGAGAAGGAGAGAGAGAGAGAAGAGAGAGAGGAGAGAAGACAGACAGACAGACAGACAGACGAGAGACAGAAGAGAGAGAGAGAGAGAGAGAGAAGATTATATATAGACATACTCAACAACGGCAGGCGACCCAAGCTCAAACAAATCGTAAATATGAAAAGCAGATCAGCAGCAAACAAACAAACGAATAAACCCCATGCAAGAGGGCAACGCCCTTCAGCTCGAATACAAAAATACACATTCAAAACATCGTTGTAAAAAAAATGAATGAATTATTGATTGCCCACACAGTCTGCGCATAGATATGTAAACAGTTAATCAAATGAAAGTAAATAAACCAGATCCAAGATGTCAACAACCCCCAAGCTCGAACAAAAGAATTTGTTTTTCAGAGTACACACACACACACACACACACACACACACACACACACACACACACACACACACACAAACAAACACACACACACACACACACACACACACACACACACACACACACACAGCGAGCGAGCAAGCGAGAGAGAGAGAGAGAGAGAGAGAGAGAGAGGAGAGAGAGAGAGAGATAGAGAGAGAGAGAGAGAGAACATAATTCATACAAATACATCATAATATCATACAGAAACACATGTAAACAAAATACGCAAGGTGTTAATGTAAGCATGCATTTGCAAATCAGTGTATGCCTGCGCTAATGTAATATAATTCATAAAGAAATAAATAATAGATAGATAAATACATAAACAAACAAACAAACCGACAAGCAGATAAATAAATGAATCCGATAGAAAATCGCCCGAAGCGTCATGATCAGTTTCCGCGTCTAGCATTCTCGTATTGCTGGTTCAAATAACACTCCTGGTATAGTGCGATGTGCTAAAGTGCTCTGGTGTGGTATATGGTGACGTGTGATGCGGTGTGGTGTGATGTGGTATTGTGTTATTTGGTGAAGTGTTATCTGAAGTGATATGATGTGATATGACATGACAATAACTGGTGTCATTTTTTTTTCTTTTTGAGTGTGGTACTGGATATTCTCACACTTCTGATTCACATTCAGTCTCCCCTGTTGCGTTTTCTTGCGTTTTGTCATGTTGGGTTGTGCAACTGTTGCGTAGCTGTTGCGCTGAATTCAGCAACGTGGGACTGAAAATGAGGTCACCAAGAGAGCAGGGCATGAAGAGACAGAGAAACTGAATGTTTCTTTTTTTTTTAATACTGATCGATGGGGTTGAGGATGGGAAGAACGTCCAACGAATTTGTCTGAGTTTGGCATGATAGGGCTGTACTCAACGCTTGCTCCCATAATATACCCTGGCGTCAACCAGGCCCGAGAGATACATACGCCTGCTGTGTTGGACGTTGAGTGGATGAAATTCGACCGAGTTGAGCCCACGGCAAATTCAGCGCTGGGTAGTACCCGGTCTAGGCAGATAATTCCACAAATAAATGGCTCTGATGGAAATCTAACGCATGGCAGCCCCCCCTCCCCCCTCCCCCCCCCTCCCCACCCCCATTCAGGAATCAGCGACGCTAACCCACTGTGCCACAGCAGTTGGTGTGTTGTTGACCTAATCTCTCTTTCTGCCTGGGGTTCACCATGCCTCGTTTCGCAACTCAAGTAAAATATTCAAGTAAAAGGAAACACCCCCTCCCCTACCCCTCTCCCCCCCTACTTCCGTCACACCTCCCTCCTCCCCACCACACACAAAGATGATTCACATCAAAAAGCCCCATCCCGATATATATATATATATATTATATATATATATATATTATCTCACTCTTTCAATGGCTCTACTATCCCCTTAACTCCCTCTCACTCCCCCTTTCCCCCTAAGCCACCCTTTTCACCTCCGCTACGATCCCAACCCATCTCCTTCAGCCCATCCCACTTCCATTAACTCTAAGCTCTCCGCCCCAGACAAGACGTGCAGCAGCAGCCCTGGTGTTAATTCACTAGCCGCTTCCATCTTCAGGTGCTGGGGAGGGAGGGTGAAAGTAAAGGCGGGGGTGGAGGGCGTCTTCTTCCACATAGTCAACACACTCGAGACATCCATCCGCCTGATTTACTTGCCAGTATCAACAGCCGGTGTCACAGGACCCAACTGACCTACCACCACACCTCAGGGGTATTTTTTTGCCCCAGCCCCACCCTTGTCCCCTTCCGTGGCCCATTCTCTTCTCTCTGCCTCTTGCCCTCCCCAACAGGTTGTTTGAAGTTAATACAGTATTTGCATGCTGAATAACCCACCGAAGAGCGATAGCAACAGTGAATAAGTTGTTTGAAGTTAATACAGTATCTGCATGCTGAATAACCCACCGAAGAGCGATAGCAACAGTGAATAAGTTGTTTGAAGTTAATACAGTATTGCATGCTGAATAACCCACCGAAGAGCGATAGCAACAGTGAATAAGTTGTTTGAAGTTAATGCAGTATCTGCATGCTGAATAACCCACCGAAGAGCGACAGCAACAGTGAATAAGTTGTTTGAAGTTAATGCAGTATCTGCATGCTGAATAACCCACCGAAGAGCGACAGCAACAGTGAATAAGTTGTTTGAAGTTAATGCAGTATCTGCATGCTGAATAACCCACCGAAGAGCGATAGCAACAGTGAATAAGTTGTTTGAAGTTAATACAGTATCTGCATGCTGAATAACCCACCGAAGAGCGATAGCAACAGTGAATAAGTTGTTTGAAGTTAATACAGTATCTGCATGCTGAATAACCCACCGAAGAGCGATAGCAACAGTGAATAAGTTGTTTGAAGTTAATACAGTATCTGCATGCTGAATAACCCACCGAAGAGCGACAGCAACAGTGAATAAGTTGTTTGAAGTTAACACAGTATCTGCATGCTGAATAACCCACCG
>CM065720.1:52047028-52049528 GCA_033310375.1 Conus canariensis
AGGACATAACTGATTGCCCGTTATTCGTTTTCATTGTCCTGGATGTTAACTGCCTTGCCTGAAGAAGACCTAAGAGGTCGAAACACGTGTCGTGTTTTGTCTTGTCATTTGTTTGTCTCTGTTATCTGGCGGATTTACTTTAACGTCCTTTTAATTTTTTGTTTTACAAGTGAGCAGTGAATGGATACTTGCTTTCAGCCAGTAGAAGCCTCAAATGCACTGCATTTACTACGGTGACCCCCCCCCCCCCCCCCCCCAACCCCAACCACCTATACACCCACCAAAACCCACACCATCACCCCGCTTTTACAAAAATCTGCATTCTGTCCCCTCCCCTACATTACCTACCGCTTTTATACAAATCTACACCACGCCCCCCCCCCCCCCCGGTCCTCCTCCCCGCCACCCCCCCCCCCCCTCTCTCCCCCTACCCGTCTCCGCTTTTACAAAGTCTGATCTAGTCTACCACCACCCTTCTACCTCCACTAAACTTTTACAATTTGCTGCAAGTTACCTACACCTCGAGCTCAGTTTGAGCCCCCTCCCGCCCCCCTCCCCTCCCCCCCCCCTCTCCCCCCAACCTCCATTACAACTTGTTCCGGCCCCGTCGTATTGTCTGTATTGTGTTGTAGACCTACCACCACACACAGATTTCCCTACGTGAAATTCACGCTGCTTCGCAGTGCACAAGGCGCTGCTCATATTTCCTTTCCCTTCTGTGTAAAACAATGCTTTTGCTTACTTGCGAAACGAACTTTTCCCCCCTGTTCTCTCCTAGAATTGTTGGCGTGGACGATTCCCTTGTTGCCACGGGATGTACACCCTGCAGCGCTAAGCTCATGTCGCGCAAGAGGCCTCGGGTTTATCCTCTCGTCCAAAAATGACCGTGTACCATATAACACCCAATCTGTCACGAATTTCTCAGATGCACGGATGCGCGTACCCAACTCCTTGTTCCCACACAAATAATGAAAACGCAATATAATATCCACACAAACAAAAATCAATCGCGAGGATAGCATCCTGGGTACCACGATTGGCGAGGTATATGACACTCAGGCAGCGTCTCCTACTTCAGGCGATATTTTCTCAAAAAGCGATCTTTGCAGTGATTAAAGAAGGGGGAAAAAAATCAAAGCGCAATGCAGAGGCAAAGATTTATCTCTCGTGTTACATACAATATTCTTTCTCTCTCTCTCTCTCTCTCTCTCTCTCTCTCTCTCTCTCTCTCTCTCTCTCTCTCTCATCCGAATCAAAATAAAAACATCAAACTTCGTTTGATTGGATGTGTTTAATCAAGTTCCCCCCTCCCCCCCCCCCCCCCTCCCCCAACTGTTTCTTTCTTGATGAAATTTGATGTTGCGTCTCTAAAAAGTGCGGAATTTCTTCTATAAAGACTGTCCTACGTTGTTCATAATCCCTAAAAGAGAGAAAGAGAGAGACAGACAGACAGACAGACAGACAGAGAGAGATGAAATGGTATTCAAGATTGGACATATTCCATTCTAGACAGGGGGTGGGTTGGCGTTACATTCATTAGGTAACATTGCATTACAGATCCACTTCTGAACCTAGCACAGACTCGCCTCTTATTGACTCAAGACAAATATTTACATGAATAAACTACAATAGCAGGGGCTTGCCACTGGAGGACTCACATGGAACTGATGTGTATTTACACGGCTTTAAAGAGGCTATATACACCTACCGTAGATCTTTGACAGCAAGGGTCGACAAAAATGCATTTTCACATTGTTTGTGTGTTGACATAACAAGCATATTCAACCACCCGCAGTACATTTTGCATTGCTGTATCCGACACACCGAATTTTCTTCACGTAAGTTTAAACATGTCTGTCAATACAAAGTAACGGATATATTACACACGTTCTAGACGAATTAAGCGATCAGTGCCATGAAAATCTATCGCTTTCTTAACATAAAATGTTCATACGAGTATCGTGATCTCCTTTGACTCTTTGACTGATCACTTGCAGAAAAAAATATTCCCCATTTTCCATCTCTGGTTCAGCCATACACATCCACAGCCGTGTTTACGAGCTTACGTGGTTACGAGGATATCTGACACCCACGTGGTTTTTTTCCCACGCCAATCAAGCCAAAGTAAAGGTTTATAACTCAGAAAAGTAATCTATTATCATTCATCTCTGACATCTTAAAGCTAGCATCTAACACACTACTACACCTGTGAATTTACAAACATGGGATAATGTCCACAGTCTCAATGAACCAAATCACTCGGCGTTTTAATGCGACTCCTAGACTCTTCTTCAGAGTACGCAAATGAATCATTTCACTTTGAACGGCGGCAGCATCCATTCCACACCATACAGTGCCAGAGAGAGAGAGCAATAGATGGCACCCGATTATGAAAATAGGTTTAATTCTTCAAGCGAGTAATTATGAAGTGTATGCAATCGTTGCAAAGTACATTGTGAGGTGTTCTTGTTTTGTTTGTTTGTTTGTTTGTTTGTGTTCT
>CM065720.1:52052028-52054528 GCA_033310375.1 Conus canariensis
AGCTAATAGACGGCGAGAGATGTAGTGTTTCCCCGCATCTCCGGCAGATATTTTTTTCAACGTCTGTGGTACCCCCCCCCTCCTCCCCCCCGTCCCCCCCCCTTTCAGGGCTTTGTTGTGTAGGAAGACCCCGTGCGGTCCCCCCCCCTCCACACACACACACCATCCTAGTCTTCTTCAGTGTCTGTGCGGTCTGTGTTTTGAGTATTTCGAGTGGGTAGGTAGAAAGGTTGTTTGTCATTTTTGGGTTGTTGTGACAGCTGATGATATAATGCAATATGGCATAACATAATGTGGTGTTATGAAGTGTAATATGTTATGATGTGATGTGGTATAAAACAACACAGCATAGTACTATAATATATATATATATATATATATATATATATATATGGTTCCCTCATGCAGCTAGTGAAGGGTTTTCATATTTATAATATATATTTTCCCATTTTTTTCATCTTCAACTGCGTTTTTTCCCCCTCTTTTTAAATCCTTGCCACGCCATTACTATAATGATGGAAGAATTGTTAACCTGCACTTGTTTTCCCCCACTACTTAATTGTTCAGCATTATCTTGTTTGGTCATCAGTGAGCAATTGCATCTCTTAGGAGATCCAAGTAAAGGTTGTTCTGCACAATTCTTAGCTGCTGACAATGCTTGGATTATTGAACAGCAGAGCTGACCACTCAGACTGTTCCATATCTTTTGATCTTCCTTGCATCCTTAAATGGATCCTCAAGCATAGGCTCAAAGGTTGTTCCCTACATTTTATACTGTTTGCATAATGTCTTTAGTTTTTCTGCAACTTTTTTCCTCTCCACACTTTCGTTTTGTTTTATTTTACTACCTTTCGCTGGCTGCTTTGGGGGTGTTGTTGGATTCCTTTTTGAACCCTTGATGGTGAGAACACCACAGAATTATGGACTGTGGTGTGCCTCTATTTGACGCTAAGAGCACAGACACAATCAGCCGTGTCTCCCTGATGAGTCCGATCCAGTGGACGAAAGGCCTAGGAGCAGGCAATACATATAGATCTGCCTTCGCCAGGGATTGCGATGGTTCCCTCATGCAGCTAGTGAAGGGTTTTCACATTTATGATATATATTTTCCCATTTTCTTCATTTTTTTAATCTTTGCCAAGTCATTACTATAATGATGGAAGAATTGTTAACCTGCACTTGTTTCCCCCCACTACTTAATTGTTCAGCATTATATATATGACGCATTCTTGATGTCGTAAGTATACATCATACATGGCTTTTACCATCTACAACAATGGGGAAATGTGTATGCATTTTCATTTCATGTACATAGTATTATGAACTTATTCAATGACAGAAAAACTAACACACCTGCTGGGAGTTTAGCTTTGTATCAGTCTATGTATACAGTATGCGATATGTCTATGATTTCTGGCAGGAAGATGAAAGGTGTGCATAAATCCTGCATTTAATAACATTTCTAATGAGAAGTTGAAAGTTGTGTATGAATCCTGGATTTCTGTCTACTTTATCTTTCACCACTTTAAACAGCAGTGGGTTTTTCTTTCATCCTTCCACGAGGTTCTTTTTTGTCTGAAACGGACGTGTCATTCTATATAGCTGACAAGTGTTCAATACTACGATAAAACTGACCTATCTTACAATCTGTTTCTGATATTTCAGTTCCTTCAACAAAATCATGTTACCTAAATCTTATATTCAAGGATTTCTGTGCACAAAGCAATGAGATGCAAAATAGTGGGTCGCCTTTTTGTGTTAAAATAATTGAGACACTTTGTTCCATTCCCACACATGATTGTACATCGCTATTACTGTAAACACTGATCCCTACATCAAAACAACACGGAGGACCACTGCCGTCTTTCACATGGTGAGCACAATTAATTTTCAGTATATCACAATCCTTACCACATCAAAATGGGCCAACGGATTTTTCTCGCTACAAATGTACAGTTTCCTAATCAAAGAGTTTTTTTTTAAGTCAACTATTTGAAAGAAGTAACCCGGTGAATGTTTTGGTCTTATTATTTAATTTGTCATACTACATAAAAAAAAAATTAATTCTTAAATTCTTTCTAATGCATTTGCCAGTTATGAATTCCAATTAGACTTCATCGATAAGTTTCGGTAACGCACTCACAGCCACATTCGCAATGTACGCTGGTCCAATTTTATAACACCGTTCAGGAAAATGTTTTGGTCTAGAGTATTATTCGTTTTCAAGAATTTTTTCATCGTTTTTTTTTTAACCTTCAGGATCATTTATCTTTACCTCAAAACATTTTAACTTTGGAAGGAAGAAAATCATTAAAAGAGAATACTACACAAACAGTCATCTTATGAATAATACAGCGTAGCAGACTACATAATTATCTATTTTCCTTGAACTAAACAGAACAAAACAAAAACAGCTATAAAAAAAAACGGTCATCATGTCCGTTCTTGGGGCTCTAATTTGCTGCGTTTTAGCACATTCTTTCGCAGGTGATTAACATCA
>CM065720.1:52072028-52077028 GCA_033310375.1 Conus canariensis
TTTCGACTGCATTTATGTTTGTTTTCGACGAACGCTATGTACTTCATTACCAACTTGCATGTGACTTTAAGCCCATCATATGACTTTTTTTCTGGGAACAACATCAGAAGTATTATCACACACACACAACACACACACACACACACACACACAACACACACACTGAGAGAGAGAGAGAGAGAGAGAGAGAGAGAGAGAGAGAGAGATTACGATTTTCTTAACGAGGTTAAAAAAAAGGTACTGAAGTGCAAATTTTTATCCAGACCTTGCCTGGATTAAGGACTACAATACGCAATGAAACAAAAGAACTGGCGAAAAACACGAATCGTGGAATAACAATGCAAGGACAATGCAAACGAAAGGGGGAAAAAGAGGGGGGGGGGGGGGGGGGGGAAATGAGGTGGGGCACAAAGAAAGTGCTAAAATGGAAAACAGCATGTTTAAAAGAGACAATAACATGACAAAGAGAGAGAGAGAGAGAGAGAGAGAGAGAGAGGAGGGAGGAGAGAGAGACACAGAGAGAGAGAGAGAGAGAGGAGAGAGAGAATATTATCAATGTATTTTCTTACCTCTTTGCTTTGAAACACCTGCATCCAGAAAACCAGGAACAGCTCAAAATGTCTTTATTATTCCACGCTCTTCCCTCACACTTCACAAACTGCAAAGATCCAGAGTCATCCTCGTCTCCCCTACTCTTCTTTATAAAATGATAGTGATACAGATTCCAACCTCGAAATTTTCAACACGAAAATAAAATTGGGGAAGGGGGATATTTTCCCCCTCCGAATAGCCCAAAGGCTCACCCCCGCGTAAAGAAATCAACGACAGCTAATTCATCATCACTTGAGTGGAAACGAACTCTGTATCAAAACTATCTGCGTCGCATCCCTGTCCGAAATAAGCAACCTCTCTCTCTCTCTCTCTGTCTGTCTCCAACTTCCCAGCCGAGCTGTTACTTTGCGGACCAACATCAGTCCGATACTCACAGCATAGGCTAAGAGGCTCTCTCTCAACTTTCAGTTTTATTTTTCCTTTTCCACTTTCCACGCCGCCTACGTTGGGCCCCACACTCCCGCGTTGTGCGTGAAGCGCGTGCGGCGTGCGAGAGCCTCCACACTTTCCTCATGTTGCGCGATTGGCTCGTGTTGAGGCTGACGGGGTGTTAATATTCATGTCGACCTGTGATAGAAGTGTGGTCGCTGTTCCGCCGTTGAAATGGAGCGAGCGAGCGAGCGAGCAAGAGAGAGAGAGAGAGAGAGAGAGAGAGAGAGAGAGAGATGGTGCTTATGATGATAATCTTTTGTGTCAAAGGATAACCATACAGGCAAGTACATGCTTTTTTATGCGGCCCTTGCCCTGTGAAGGGACTACGAGTACCTGAACGATATACCCACCCAAAACAAAACAAAAACAAAACAATAGAGACAAGTCAGACTTCAGACTTTTATTTAGTAAGGCCATTAGCATATTTGAAGGGGAATGAGCACAGTCAATTACATTAAAGGTAAGTAACAAATCGTTTATCAGGAACAACAACAACAACAACAACAAACCAAACAGACAAGAACACAAAGACATCCTATTTCTCTAATCTTAGACGCCTCAAACAAAATCAAACCTAAAATCCTAATAACCTTATAACTGTTAAAAGCTCAGAAGTAACTGTAAACGAAACACATATGGACGCCTGTAATATCTCTGTGGGATAAAGTTTTGTCGAATATTTTCGAAAACTGGGCAACTGAACATAAAGTTAATTTCATTTTCCTCACCTTGCATACACAGTGGACATACTAAGTCACTTCGACAATGTTGTCTGTATGTTAAGAAATCAGTCCTTATTTCAGAAACACCAAGTCTAAATTTACCAGCTGATCTTTTGAAATCCATATCCAAATCGAATTTTAAATAAGACTGGATACAATGAAAACTAGAACAATTACTATGCAAATTATGTCCTTCACTAGTTTGGATATGATCGTCCCATATTTGCCATCTTCTGTCTATGAACCTTTGTCGAAAAATTCGAATAAACTGAATTTGATTTTCAACACTCTGAGACCGCCAAATATCCCCACATCCGTGCTTACACAGAAACAGACGTATGCTTGAAACCGACTTCGCTTTTTCTTTTACATCCAGTTCGAATAACATTTGGTAAGACATACGAGGCAAGCTACGAAGATCCATGCGTAAAAGTTCAAACCAATGCCGAACATACAAAACGGCTGAACTAATGAACAATGGATATTTATTGGACTCCCCGTATATCAAATCATAAGAAATAGCCTGTTGAGACCTATAAATTTCCTCAAAGCAAATAAATGGACCACCTCACAATGAACAACGGCATTCTCTAAACCCCAAATTTCAGCCCCATACATCAAAATACGCTGTATTTGGGAATCGAATGTTTTTTTGAGAATGACTCAAGCGAATTACTATTCAAAGCAAGCGATCCTTTTATTACCGTATATCAAAGCATTCTTTGCCCTACATACAGGTCTTTACACGCATAGTTAAAGCTTAAGCGTGTAGAAAAATAGACCCCCAAGTATAATGTTCAGCACAGGTATAAGTCGATCATACAACCATCTTTCCCTCACCTCCAGGTAACCTCCCTTTCAACACATCACAATGTTGCTTTCATTCATGTTCTCTTTCAACTGTAATGGAGGCAGCCCTACTCAGATTATTTAGCTGACGCTGTAAGCCAGTTATCGTTTCTGGAACCAAAACAATATCATCTGCTGATAGTGGGATAAATGATTTTAACACATCATCTGGAAATCGTCCACCATGAAAGCCATTATTGATAACCTCAATGGCAAGCTCATTAATGAACGTAGCAAATAATACAAGGCTTCACACATCACTTTGCCTCACCCCAGAAACACAGTTAATAACATCTGTCAGACTGGAACCGCTCCTTACTCTAGTTTTAACCAATTTGTACATAGCTCTAATGCAGCTAAATAATCCCCCCTTGTTAGGCACTTGTTTCCCCCCACTACAAATTTGTTCAGTGTGCGCGCGCGCGCGCGCGCGCGCGCGCGCGTGTGTGTGTGTGTGTGTGTGTGTGTGTGTGTGTGTGTGCGTGTGTGTGTGTGTGTGTGTGTGTGTGTGTGTGTTGTGTGTGGTGTTGTGTGTGTTGTGTGTGTGTGTGTGTGTGTGTGTGTGTGTGTGTGAGAGAGAGAGAGAGAGAGAGAGAGAGAGAGATGACATCTGAATTCATTATTGAGATCTGGACTGTAAAGTGAATTTGATGTGAACTAATTTGGTCTGGAGAATTAAAGACCTTCACCTTTCTCTGGTTCTGCCATCGATCGTTTTGTGCTTCAGCTGAACAAAGGTCCATAAAAGGCATTGCAATGGATCCTTACGTACCAAACAATGAAGAAGGAAGGTGAGGGAGAGGAAGAAGAAGAGGAACAATAGAAAGAAGAAAACGCTGGTATCATTTTACGATGTGATGTCACATAACAATAATTTGCCCTTTTATTAGATTTTGCCATGTACATTTTCTCGGTATTTCCAAAGAGTTTAACACACCTTTCTGCAACGAAAAAAAGTCTTAAGTCTCTACAACAAACGGCTAAACAGAATAAAAACCACTAGAATATTATAATAATAAACCTCTCTCTCCTTTGTTCGTGGCATCTTTTTTTCCCCTTATTTTCGTTTTCGATCACGTTTTTAACCTAGCCCCCCCCCCCTCTCTCTCTCTCTCTCTCTCTCTCTCTCTCTCTCTCTTCGATTTTATTTTTCTCGCACCATTCATCTTCAATTCATTTGCCTGTGTCTTAGTTTCCAAACTGTCAGCGTTCAGCCATCGCAGCCATTGTCGGTGACCAGTCCTAGACCATAGTCATTGTTCTGTCGCCAACGGCTTTGTCTACCAACCCCAAGGAGGCTGACAGAATTCAGCGAATCATGTGGCCCGATAGAAACATTACAGTGGTGTTGGATGCGGTAGGCTGGGGAAGCGCACCATCCCCCTCCCCATGAGGTCTTTGGGGTAGGGGATGCAGGTGGGGTAGGCAGACTATCGTCTGCCCCTGACCACCCTCACTACTTACAGCATCCCCCCAAAAAATAAACAAAAAATTGGACGGCATGTTATGGTGCGCTCCTCACATATACACCGTCACCTCTCAACAAGAATTTGGAGACCCCCATCCCCACTCTTACATGAATTGGTGATGAGTCTCCCCCAGCCACCACCCCTCCTCCCCACCCCTGGTTTTGTAAAAAAAAAGGAAGAAGTATCTGATGGCGCTTTCGTCAGTTCAGGCACACACACACACACACACACACACACACACACACACACACACACACACACACACACCACACACCCCCCTCCCCTCCGTACCTAACAAAATATCTTCTGACGCCACTAATATCAACATCATATTAATGAGAGGAGAGAGGAGAGAGAGAGAGAGAGAGAGAGAGAGAGAGAGAGAGAGAGAGAGAGAGAGAGAAGAGTGATCAGACTTGACACGATCTGGATTGTCTATCATTTCTTTTTCATTCAAAACTGCTTCATTTCCAATATTTTGTTTTGTTATTGTTTTGTCATCATTGTTGTGGTTATTGTTGTTGTCGTTCTTCTTCTTGTTCTTCTTCTTCTTCTTCTTCTATATTCCATGCCACTCCAATGGTCTTAACTCTAAGCTGCTCTTTGTGGCTCCCTGTCCACAGGCACTCCTTTGATGTCCCGCCGCCGAGTCACTTCGGTGGTGTTCAGTGGTGCCCGTTCTGGCCAACATACGCAGGGCACAACCTACTAAGCCCCCTACTGACGACACGTATTGCTTAGTCGCGGAGCCAGCGTGACTGAGCGTTCCTCTTCGGGCAGGTCCACTACGGTCGTCCAGCGACAGTCCTCATGAAGCTTGCCGATACCGGCGAACGCACCAAGCGCATAGACGTGGAGTGGAAATTGATATCGAGGTCACCGTGAGAGCACGGCATAAATGGACACACAATTCGAA
>CM065720.1:52084528-52092028 GCA_033310375.1 Conus canariensis
ACTGAATGATAAATTCTGATCAGAAAGAAAAGCAGTACGCCTATACTAGGTGAAAACTGTAAGCTGAGTTATGAATACTGTTGATTGTTGGAATGCTTTGTATACATGTAGTGTGTGACTGTAAGTCTACACCACATGTATACTTGGGCTAAGTGTACTTCAAGATACTGCAATTTAATTCATAAGAAAAATTTAAAAGTTATATGACTAAAATTGTTTAGTATCTTATTACTGTCTCCTATCCATTTGTAAACTCCACTCAAAATCTGAAGAAAAGTGGAGAGATATTTATGCTAATCTAATCCTTTGTGGCTGAGATCTCACACATTTTCTGAAAGCCAGATGGCAAGTGTGTGAACTCGCCAAGCCAGACTCTCAGCTACTTAACTACAGACCAGGTTCTATTTATTCTAGAATCTGGGACCCTATCTACCCTGGTCAATCCTGGTAGTGAAGAAACACCACAGTCCAGCAATTGAACAGCAGGTCCATAGAAGTGGATCAATCACCAGCAACAAGAGAGAGATCAACTATCCCCTCTGATATCAGACAAATTCTGATATTCCAAGCAGACTCTAGCTCAACCCATCCAGAACTTTTCCTCTCTTAATGATGAAACAGTGAGAACCAAAACTCAGCATGAATTGATTGTGTGAAATTAATTTGAATATTTCACTCTTGTATAACCAAGTAAAGTTGGTGTGTGAAAGTGCACTTTACATGTGTCAGTTCTTTGTTGTTCATTCAGTACTGAATGTTTGAACTTCTCTCTAATTTTGTCTCTCGGAGCTACAAGTACTGTTAAAAGTACAAGCCTAAGGAAACTTATCCCTGAGCCACTATTGAGTATTTTAACAGTCCCGAGAAAAAAAATTCTTTCGATGACTAGCACCAGAAGTTGTTCTTTTCATAACTAGTGAGAGAGAGGATGGAGGTGAAATTTCAACATAACTCTATTAGAGAAACATATTCCAAATCTTTCCCCTTGAGGACACATCGACCCGCCCCCAACTCTCGTCACAACAACAAGAACAACAACAACAACAACAACAACCATCCTCCTTCTGTTCACAGGAAGACGCACATCTGGGAGACCTCAAACCACTGTCAAGGTCAAACAGAATTTTGCTCACTGGATCCGTATAGTAAACCGAATCTGCACTCAATCTTCATGTTCGTGGATATCTGATGCCCTTAGCGTCTTGTTCTTATTGAAATCCATAGTTATTTCTCAGGATATTTACATTCCGGATCCGAATCTGCACTTAATCGTCCATAGAATTAGCTATCTATCAACCCTATCATACTTATGCAATTAAACAAACAAAACAATGAAAAAGATATTTACACGCCGAATAGTAGCCCAAAGGAGCACTCAATCTTTCACATTCGTACATATCTGATAAGCTTAAATACACGTGTTTCTTGAGGTCGGAGCGTTATTTCCAAAGATATTTACTAAATCGTCGATAAGAAAAAATGGCTGTTTCGGCTCGCAATATATGAAAAGAATGTGAAAAGAAAAGCATGGATCCGTCTGTTCTTAGGTCACAGTGCATTTTCCCATCAAGATTCCCTAAAACTGCTTCAGTTGTTTCTGCGTAATCTTGCTGAGGGACAAACAAACTGAGAGACCAAGGAGCGAAAAAAAAAAAAAAAAAAAAAAAAAGACTACTTGGCGGAACATTTAAAATTATGTGCTCAGCACATCAAATTGTTTTATTCTCGTTTGGCAACGCACCCTACTTTACTGTCGTGAGCAGGAAGTCCTTCTATTTACATTTCCTGGCTTATAGCTGCACTATGTTTTTCTTTTTTGCGCTTGTATGCACGCGAATCTAATTAAAAACATAAACACTTAGACAACACAAAACAAAACAAACAAACAAAAAAACCGGAAAGGAAGCAAGCAAACAAACAAACAAACAACACATAATCATCATCATCAACAACAAAAACGTGAGACGGCCATCAGCACTTACCTAAATCGTCTAGCCATAACATATTAGCCAGACAAGCTGTAATGTCATGGAAGGGAAAAGCAAGCGAAAACAGAGTGGAAAGACGGGAAAGACAGCACCAAAAAAAAAATGCAAACAAACAAGCAAAAAGTGAAAACGAGGCAAAAAAAAAAAAGAAGAGAAGAGAGAGAGAGAGAGAGAGAGAAGAGAGGAGAGAGAGAGAGGAGAGGAAAAAAGAAAGAAAGAAAGAAAGACAGAGCGAAAGAAAAAAAAACACCTGAAGCCCCCTACCCTAACAACAAACATGTTTTGCATTTTGATATCCAGATGAAGACACTGTTCTTTCAGTACATTTATATGATTCCGTATACCTCAAGTTCCACATGCTATAATAATGAAACATTTTTTTGTTCTGTTCAGAAGAATTCTATTGAATTTTGCAATCGATTTAAAATACAGTCCTTTTTGTATGCCATGGCCCACCAGTGGGTCTAATCTAGTGCCCATGTTTACTTTTTTGTTGACTATTTTTTTTATATAAATCTTAAATAAATGTTAGCGAACCGCCCAGAGAACGTGGACAAACGAGTCACAAGACGAAACACAACGCGTTTCGACCTCTTAGGTCTTCATCGGGTGAGACATAAACGAATAAAACAACGAAAATTCACTTAGCTTTGATCGCTTCAGATCACTTCACAGGGTTCAGCGCAAGGAAGAAGGCGTTCAGATCACTTCACAGGGTTCAGCGCAAGGAAGAAGGCGTTCAACGCCTTCTTCCTTGCGCTGAACCCTGTGAAGTGATCTGAAGCGATCAAAGCTAAGTGAATTTTCGTTGTTTTATTCGTTTATGTCTCACCCGATGAAGACCTAAGAGGTCGAAACGCGTTGTGTTTCGTCTTGTGACTCGTTTGTCCACGTTCTCTGGGCGGTTCGCTAACATTTATTTAAGATTTGTTTAGATTTCCGCCTGCAGTCGTCTCGCTTTGCAACTAGATCTATTTTTTATATATCGTCAAACTTCCAAAACAGTTTATTTTCTCCCAAAGGCCTGTCTGGAAGATCACTGCCAGAGTAAGAAACACACACACACACACACACACACACACACACACACACACACACACACACACACACACACACACACACGCACAGAGAGAGAGAGAGAGAGAGAGAGAGAGAGAGGGGTGGGGGGGGGGACACCTTAAGCCCCTACCTTAACAACCAACATGTTTTGCATTTCGATATTCAGATAGGACACAGCATTCTTTTACGTCATTCATATGATTCTGTATACCTTGAGCTCCACATGCTATGACAATGAAACATTTTTCTCATTTCAGAAGAATTCTATTGTATTTTGCAATCGATTTAAAATCAAGTTCATTTTGTATGCCATGAGCCCACCGGTGGGTCTAATCCATAGCCCTTGTTTACTTTTTTGTGCAATACGTTCGATATATTGTAAAACTTCCAAAACAGTTTAGTTTCTCCCTTAACGGCCTATCTGGAAGACCACTGCCAGGTTATGAAACACACACACACACACACACACACACACACACACACACACACACACACACACACAGGGAGACAGACAGAGACAGAGACAGGCAGAGATAGATAGATAGATAGAGAGAGAGAGAGAGAGAGAGAGAGAGAGAGAGAGAGAGACAGGCATGCAGACAGACAGACAGACAGAGACAGAGACAGAGAGACAGACAGACAGAGAGACAGAGAAAGAGACACTCAGACAGAGAGACAGAGACACAGACAGTGTCAGGTTAGTGTTCAAGGGAAGGCTGGATACACTACCATGCATGCATACTGGTGAAATGATCTGCAATATTATGTTCATTATAGCTATCTCGTCTAACTGCCTGAAAAACCTAGGTGCATTGAGCAATAAAAACATCTTTCGTGTTGCAAAGATCGATACTCAAGCAACGTTTCTATTGCAAAGAATATTTATAAACGCAGCCACGTTTGAGATTGAGAAATAAACGTACAGGGAGACTGAAAAAGCATCTAAATGGAGGCGAGTACTGCACCTTATCTAAGGGCATAATAAACCGAGTTTCCACAATATGAACACGATTCCGTAAATTACGCCAGTCAGGGCTGCTTGATGAGTTTGAAAGTAAACCAGGCAATCAACTGCATGAGTCTCGTCCATTCCCTCTAATCCCTAATCCATCTGTGGAGTGGAACACTTTGAGGAAGGCCAGCTGTGATAGAGATAGGGTCACAGAGGAGCTCTAAGACCTGAAATGCTGCGTCAAAATGGGCAGTTCATGTATTTCTAGATTTTGAGTGATGTCTTTGAGGAAGATCCTTGAAAGCTATTGAACTGATAGGAGAGGAGTATTCATTTGATCTGTATTAAATATAATTAAAATTTAGTCCCCAGATGCTTACATGGATTATAAAAATAAAAACAAATATAGCCTTTTGGAGCATAGTTGTTTTGTGGCATTGATTAGAGCCTGTACTGGCCTCCATGTTTTTATCATCGGCTAAACTTTTCACTCCCAAATCCTTGTGCCCTACAAATAGCGTAGGAACTCAAGGAGTCCGCAAGTCAGGCATATTTCTGCTATCTTTGCTGATACATGGAACTCAAATAATTCATTGACCCAATATTCAAAGACAAAATCGTCTTTCCCATATGAAAAAAGACACCTCTTTCACAGACGCTGTGTGATTCCCATCTATTCAAATAGCGCTGAGTTGTTACTTCTTGATTTCTACTCTAACCCCTGAACTCTGGCCTTGCTTTTGACCGCTAAACAGTGTTTTGCTCTTCAAAAAGGATATTTCCAGTATATAAAACCAGACGTAGAACAACTGTTAGGCTGACTGCCATGCGGCACGAGAATACACAACACGAACGCATGAAAAAGCATGAAATACAAACCTCATTTTACAGCCAGTTGCTATGACCTTTTTTTTTTTTTTTAACAAAGATGGCGTCTGATTTTAGTTGCTCTACGTCTTGGCAGAACATTCTCCTTATTCAAGGCAGGCGGAGGTAATCTGATACCATTTGCTTTCTGCGTTACCTGCATATATCAGAGTTGTTATGAATAATATTTCTTTGCAATTTTTTTTTTGCTTCCCTCCATCCCCACCACAACCACAGCCCATTTGTATGGGTGAAGTGTGTGTGTGTGTGTGTGTGTGTGTGTGTGTGTGTGTGTGTGTGTGTGTGTGTGGGTGGGTGGGTGTGGGTGCGTGCGTGCGTGCATGCGTGCGCGCGCGCGCACGTGTTGTGTGTGTGTGCGCGCGCGCGCGAGCGCGTGCGTGTGCATGAGAGAGAGAGAGAGAGAGAGAGAGAGAGAGAGAGAAGAGACTGAGAGAGAGAGAGAGAGAGAGAGAGAGAGAGAGAGAGAGAGACAAACAGACAGACATACATACATGTAGACAGACAGTGACAGAGACAGAGACAGAGATCAGGAAAAGTGGGTGGAAAGGAGCTGGTGGTCGGGCAGTGAACTGTGGTGTCTGTGTGAATAATTTTCGGAACTCCAAGACAACACCAAGGACATCTGTGGTAAGCTCTCACAGACACCTACCTGTTCCAATACCACCCACACAGTGCTGTCTGTTCAGAACATGACACTAGCCAGGTTTATCTGAACGAAATTCGACACACGCGCCTTCCCTCCTCCTCCGTAAACTCTCTCCTTACCGTTCCCAATCCTCCCCTCCCCCACAACATCTCCCCATTCCCCCTCCCCCACCGGCCAGATACCTCTCCATCGCATTTCCCTGCATCCAGCACAAGATTATTGCTCTCTCTCTCTCTCTCTCTCTCTCTCTCTCAGGTCATTCTCGAGGAAGACATACTCCCTTCGTGACAACGGACCCGGCCATCCCAGGGGTGTCCGCTCCCTTCAGAATCCCCTAAATTAAAGTGAGCAGCCAGTCAGGAAATGAAGCGACCCCGAAGATCCTAACAAGTGATCAGGGACAATGCCGGGGAGAGCGCAAGCGCCCGAGCAGCACAGACCGGAAGGGAAAGACCTTCCATCAAATTGTATGGCGCCTTATTAGCGGCAAAAGCGGCTTTTCTTCTGGCTTTTCTTTTTTTGTTTTTCTCCCCCCCCCCCCCCCCCCCCAATGTTTCAGTGTTCGAATACGTTGTTTAAGTTTATGTTTGTGATAGTCAATGTGTTGCTGTATTGCAGCGCTGTGTTTATTGTTTCTGAAATGCAGTTTTGTTTCAGCAAGAACTGAATGTTTATGGAAAGAAAAAGGGTACAATGCTTGAACGTGTCTCTTTCAAATCACATTGTACATTGTGGGGGTAAAATTATTTGTCGTGAATCAAGAGTATTTACTGCTGAAACATGATGAATAGTCCATTTGTGTTGTGACAGTTCTAATTAGCGTTATTGAGGAAATTTAAAGCTCAGGAATCTACGACAAATCCTGCTGACCTGTGGTAAGTTTTGATTATCATGTACTGAGGGGATCTCAAGCTATGACATGTCTGAAAAATGTAATCGTCCTATAATACACTTAACTGTCATATAATGTATGCCATTTCTTTGAAACCAGTTGCGTTCACATACGCTGCCGTGATAAGGACGAAAGAAAGAACACGGAATGCCCTCTGCAACACGTGAACTATACTCATCAAATAGTTTTCATAATCACAGAAGTTCAAGAAAACAGCCTCGTCCTGGCGAGAGAGGGGCTAGTGTCTTGTTTTACAAATCCGGCGGCGTGTACTGCATTGGTTTCAGGGCTTCGGTCACTTTGGAGCGAAATGATAACATAATCTGTTGGGGATGCCTGCTGAAGCATTGGTAGCTGTATTTGAAATAGGACATCACAGAACCAAACCTGTATCCAGAAAGGGGAACCATGGAAAAGCAAAAAACCTGAAAGTGTGCACGACAAGCGCAAAAGACCTTTCAAGTCCGCTCTGAAATATTATCTGGGCATACTGGAAAGCGTTCGTTACATTTGATGTGTCAATTAAAAGAGAGCAAACTCTTCAAAGGAAATGTTGCATCGAATTAGTAAACAAAAATCAAACCATTTCAGCATTTTGATGTTTATTGTTGCAGAGTACTTTCCCGTAGTTAGTTAGTTAGTTAGGTTTTTTTTTTTTAATTTAGTCTACCATACAGGTTTTTTTTTTCTTTCAGGCCTGTCATTGAGTTGGTGAAACAGCTTCGCCCTGAAAAAAGAAACAAACAGAAAATAATAACTGATATGATAGCTAAACAAATGACATCCCTAAGGCTGATAAAACTTGGCTACGCAGGAGGTGCCATTAACTTCACTTAGTTTGTCGACCCGAGGTCTTAGAAAGTGCAAAAATTAATAGTGAAGTAATTTAGACAAAAAGATACCGCAGAATGGATAGTTGGTGTCCACTGTGGAAAATGTCTACAGTCTCACTACCCAGTCGGAAAATTACGAGACAAAAAAGAAAAACAAACAAATAAAAAAAACAACAACAAACAAAAAAACAACGACAACAACAACAACAACAACAACACCCACTAAGACAAAATGTGTAAAT
>CM065720.1:52104528-52119528 GCA_033310375.1 Conus canariensis
TAAGTGACTAATCAATTAGGAGGTGTTAGAATAGAGAGGAAAAAGGTTGGAACGATAAAAGCTATGTGGCCAATCTTAGCGGACTGTCGTATAGGACTTACCAAGTGGGCTAAGCGTCCAAACTTTAAAAAGATGTGGGCCTTTCGTCGGATACTGACAGTAATGGACTTAAGCGGTCCTAAGATGCAAAGCTTTTAGATGGGATTGTTGCCAGTACTGATGTTCATTAACTCCTATCATGTTATCACTGGTTTTGCCGTCTTGTCTTTAAGTCCTCTCTCTCTCTCTCTCTCTCACTTCTTTGCGAGAGAGAGAGAGAGAGAGAGAGAGAGAGAGAGAGAGAGAAAGAGAGATAGAGAAAAAGAGAGAGAGAGAAAGAGAAAGAGAGAAGAGAAGAGAAGAGAAGAGAAAGAGAGAGAGAGAGAGAGAGAGACAGAGAGAGACAGAGAGAGACAGAGAGAGAGAGGGGTGAGGTGACTCGCTGAATAGTGTCAACTTTGAAGAAATTGGTTGATAGTTCTTGTTATCAATTGACGGGGAAAAAAGATCTTTCTGATCAGGTGAGTTGAGATCGGATAAGTACCAGTCGTTAAGCAGATACAGAATGCAGAGAATCACATCGCTGGCACGTAAAATCTACATCCCATACAAACACGAAAGAAAGCTAAGCACATAAGATCTGTTTCCAACACAAATACGAAAGAGATACAAAACAATGTTTCAACAGCCTGGTCACTGATTGAGCTAATTTCCTTCTACGGTCAACTACATCTTTGTTACAAGGAAGATAGATGTTGCTTGAAAGGGTAAAGGCAAGAGAAAAAATATTTTCTAATTATTTCCCGCTCTTCGCTGTTCTCAGGGCTTCGTACTAACAAATGTCATCTGAACACTGTACCAAAATGTCGATTTCCTTATCTCCCACTGTGTTTAGGTTAAAAATGTATATATGCTTGGCTGCTAATTGCGTATGTGATATTGCAAACAGTGTGAGTGTGGAGGAGGCGAGGGGAGGGGAGAGTCAGGAAGGTAGTATGTAACATTTACATTTGTTTTGTTAAGTTTTATTCCTTCTTCTCTCCCCTTTATGAACGTTGTGTAATGTAATATAATAGAAACAAAACGTGTGTCGGAAAACAGAATAGAATGAACGTGAGACCTTTTTTTCTTAAAAGGTAAAGGAGTGAGGGAGCAGTGAATGGCGTTGTATTTTACTGAGTTGCCATATTATGCAGTACTTTATTTTTCATCCTAAAGGTTTGTATGAATATGTTACTAGTTGGTAGTGTATAACACGGTGTGTAGCGCTTAAAAAACAAAATGCAATGCAATTCAGTTGGTGGACGTTCTGTCACAAATTTCAGATTCAGCAATGTTCAGCAATATTACAGCCGTATCAGCTACCAACCGCAAAGATCTTCACAGAATTCTGGAAGTCACGTAGTCTGACGTGCACTGGAATCAAAGAAACAGAGATGAAAACCAATGATGGAGTTTACACAAGACAGTCTCTGATTCACCTATTGGTCATTCATGATACATGTAATGTATAACACAAGTGATATAAATGTCTTTAAGATTCACAGTTAAAAAAAGAGATTTTATGAAGATGCTCAGCAACTCCACATACACCAGAAACTGTAACTCAGTGATTGGTAGACGAAGTGCATTGAATTTACCTGCAGTCGGACGGAACTCTAGGTGTACAGGCATAAACTTGTGGAACGTGGAAACCCGCGTGCGCGCTTTGTGTGTGTGTGTGTGTGGTTGTGTGTGTGTGTGTGTGTGTGTGTGTGTGTGTGTGTGTGTGTGTGGTGTGTGTGTGTGTGTGTGTGTGTGTGGTGTGTGAGTACGTGCATGCGTGCATTCTTGCGTGTGTGCGTGCATGCATGCATTCGTGCGTGTGAGCGTGCATGCGTGAGTGTGCGCGCGCGTGTGTGTGTGTGTGTAGTCTCCGTACTCCCCTCATCTGCAGTGGAAACAAAAACAAATACAAAAATAGATGATAAAAAATAAACACCACCAAAATCAATAACGTGCATAAATCGTAATCTGCACGCGAATTGAAGATGGGGACTCTTGTCTCACTCTATAAACTCCATGAGATCGTCAAGCTGCATAAAGATAAAGAAAGAGATGGATGGATGAATGAAGAAATGAAATAAAGAAATAACAGGAAAAACCAAACAGACAAACAAACAAAACAAAAATGAAATTAAATCGTACAGATTATGCGAAAACGTGATATAGAACCCTTGTCCTTATGGAAGAGAGCCAGTGCATTTACACGGAGGAACACCCCACTCTTTTTCTTGAGAGCGTAAAATGATAGCTTTGAAACTGAAACTCTGTAGGCCATACCTTGATTGTCAAACTGTGCAGATCATTGAAAAAAAGGGGAAAGTTTACAAGTAAAAACAAAGGGGAGAAGTGTTTTTGTCTTTCAATGAAATCAGACTCATACACACACACCACACACACACACACACACACACACACACACACACACACACACACACACACACGCACGCACACACGCACGCACGCACGCGCGCGCGCGCGCGCACACACACACACACACACACACACACACACACACACACACACACACACACACACATCAGTGGTCTACATTAGGGTGAGCCTACGATCTCCGCGTAATCAGCACGGCGCTCTAACTGACTGGGCAAATGCAATGTTTTGAATGGGAAAAGTGATTTAATCCACTCAAAAAATGCAATGGCTTGTCTGGGAAAAGCGCTTTCATCCACTGAAGTAATGCAATGATTTGGAAGAGCGCTTTAACCCACTGAAGTAATGCAATAACTTGGACGTGCGCTTTAACCCACTGAAGTACTGCAATGACTTGGAAGAGCGCTTTAACCCACTGAAGTAATGCAGTAGCTTGGAAGATTGCTTTAAACCACTTAAGTAATGCAATGATTTGGAAAAGCGCTCTAACCCACTTAAGTGATACTATGATTGGAAAAGCGCTGTAACCCACTGAAGTAATGCAATGACTTGGAAAAGCGCTGTAACCCACTGAAGTAATGCAGTGACTTGGAAGAGCGCTTTAACCCACGTGAAGTAACGCATAGGCTTGACTGGGAAAAGGGATGTGACCCACTGAAGGACTGGCAAAAGCGCTTTAACCCACTGAAGTAATACAATAGCTTGACTGGGAACAACTCTTTAAGCCCCTGATGTAATGCGAAGGTTTGGCTGGGAAAAGGGATGTAAGCCTCTGAAGCTCTGGGAAGAGCTCTTTAACCCACTGAAGCAACACACTGGCTTGGCTAGGAATAGCGCTTTGAGCCATTGATGTAATGCGAAGGTTTGACTGGGAAAAGCGATGTAACGCATGAAGTACTAAACAAAGCGCTTTAACCCACTGAAGTAATACAGTGGCTTGGCTGTTCCCAGTCAAGCCATTGTATTACTTCAGTGGGTTAAGGCGCTTGTGCCTGTTCTTCAACCTGCTTTTAACTTACTGAATAATGCAAGGGCCTGACCAGGAAGAGCGATCAAACCCACTGAGCTAATACAACGGCTTGACTGTGCAAACTATCTCCACGCTTTCATACACTTTCTGGCCCTGTCGTCCTGAAGGAATTGGTCCTTCAGGTTTTGAAAACCTTCACTGGTTTCCTGCAAAATTTTACAAGCTTGGTGGAAGAAATTATAAAGCAGGCAACATGCGGCTGGGATAGCTTGTTCACAATGTGTGTGTGTGTGTGTGTGTGTGTGTGTGTGTGTGTGTGGTGTGTGTGTGTGTGTGTGTGTGTGTTTAACCAACGGCCTCATTTCAAGCATGTCCGCCTGTCGTCGAAAGTAATAGCCTTAAACACAAACTGAATCGCCATCACTTGTTAAGACTAGATCTGCAAGTAAATCTCTATTGAAAAAACATGTCTGCTTGCTCACAAAGTGTGCTGATTTCGCACCGCCAAGTAAATAGATCACAGCTTACAGACAGGCGGGAATTTTTCAATGGGAAGAATCGTCGAAAATGAACATGAATCCGACTGGCTACTGCACATAGGTTTTAGATCTACCTATTCTCCACATTTTATTGCACATGGATTCAAGATATATCTAATCTCCATATTTTATTTAACATGGATTCAAGATCTACCTAATCACCAAATCTTAATGCACATGGATTCAAGATAAATCTAATCTCCATATTTTATTGAACATGGATTCAAGATCTACCTAATCACCAAATCTTAATGTACATGGATTCAAGATAAATCTAATCTCCATATTTTATTGAACATGGATTCAAGATCTACCTAATCACCAAATCTTATTGCACATGGATTCAAGATAAATCTAATCTCCATATTTTATTGAACATGGATTCAAGATCTAACTAGTCACCAAATCGTATTGCACATGGATTCAAGATATATCTAATCTCCATATTTTATTGAACATGGATCCAAGATCTACCTAATCACCAAATATTATTGCACATGGATTCAAGATATATCTAATCTCCATATTTTATTGAACATGGATTCAAGATCTACCTAATCACTAAATCTTATTGCACATGGATTTAGTATAAAGAAACGCGTGGCGAGCGTGGCAGCAGAGAGTCCTCAGAAGAGAAGCCCCCTTCAAGCAAGTGTTTCGGCCCTTATCTCCTGACACTCTAGAGGGGTTGGGCAACACCCGGTTCATGATTCCGGATGTCCCTCTGCTGCCCCTTTTTTCCATCTTGGGACGAGTCATGGCTGGGATTCGAATCCATGACCCTCTGGACATGGTCATTTTAGGGATTGTCCACTTAAAGTCTCGCACTCTAACCACTGAGCCACTGGGCCACCTGACATTTGTAGGGAAAGTTAAGCCTTATGAAGTTCACCTTTGTTCCTCCTTGACCAGATCCAGCTTGAACACATCTCTGCCAAGATTTAAGATCTACCAATGCATCAAATTTTAACTCAAACCATCATGATGTTTTAAGATTTGAATGTAACATCATGGCCATTTATTCAATGAATTTAGTAGTAGTAGTAGTAGTAGTAGTAGTGTAGTAGTAGTAGTAGTAGTAGTAGTAGTAGTAGTACGAATAAGAATAAAGATTACAATACTATAATAATGAAACGTTTGGTGAGCGTGAAAAAAGAATAAGAATAAGAATTGCGATAGTATATTAAAGAAAATGTTGATGAGCAGAGATGATAAAGCAGACAAAAACAAGACATTTCAGATTCCAAAGAAAAAGAAAGGAAGAAGGCAGGAAACTAAATGTGATTGCTGTACCTGTGGATATTGAGTCTGCCTCTCTCACTCTCTGCGTCTCTCTCTCTCTCTCTGTCTCTCTCTCTGTCACACACACACACACACACACACACACACACACACACACACACACACACACACACACACACACGCGCGCGCGCGCGCGCGCGCGCAAAAACACACACACACACACAGAGAGAGAGAGAGAGAGAGAGAGAGAGAGAGAGAGAGAGAGAGAGGAGAGAGAGAGAGAGGGGGGGTAGTGAAATTTGGTGTTTGCTGCACCTGAGCAGAATGCTTGGTTTGAAATAATCGGAGTAGGCACGACACCTAAAGAAGGAAGAAAGATTGTTGATATGGGAAATTTAATCCGTCATCTGACTCAAATAGCCTGCAATAACGCAATCAGGTTTTTGCTGGTGTATCTTCAATACATCATAGTCTGTCTGTCTGTCTGTCTATATATATATATTTGTCTGTCTGTCTGTCTCTCTGTCTGTCTCTCTGTCTGTCTCCCTCCTTTCATCTCTTAAGCAATCTCTCTCTCTCTCTCTCTCACGCACACACACACACACACACTCACGCACGCACGCACACACGCACGCACGCACGCACGCACGCACGCACGCACGCACACACACATTCACACGCACACACACACACACACTGATGTCAAATACATCAATTCTGAAGCGTATCAAAACACGCCTGACGAACTCGTTTTTGTGGAAAGTCATTTAAGTTTCCAGTTTAAGTGACAGTTTATAATTACTGTAAAAGTCTAATCTTTCACATCCTGTAATATGGTTTCTCCAATGTCGTTTCTGGTTATCTATAACTCTATCTTTGAAGCATTGTATGGTCACTGATAGATTCGTGTCCTTGATTAAGCCACACTAAATAGAACCAAACTCATATAATGTTATTTTCGTATCAGCTGCCCACGTTCACTTACTCTCGTTCATCTAGTCGACGCAGCATAATGTAAGCTTTGCGTGGGAGTCTCTAGGTATCTATTATGTTCATTTTTAATCAACCGCGGACGCACCTGATGATACTATCAATTTACAAAGGATATCGCTTAATCTCCCCATGCATCATCTCATTTGGTGTTACTATAATTTCTGTGTATGTCTCTTACAGTCCCCATATTTCTGAGCCATACAAGACGATTGGCTGTCTCTGAACATAAAATAATTAAGAAAATCAATAATTGCATTGATTTCTAGAGTGTTCAGAACAAAATAAATTCTTAATAAAGCTTTGTTGACTTTAGTGGCGACATTATCGTAAGCTTCAGAAAAAACCAACAACTAAGCCTAGTGGTGAAATACACACTTAGATATTCAAATTCATTAACCACCTACATTTGAGCTCCACCAAAGATATCGTTGATGATATTACTTTTACTCATGTTTGCAGTTAGTACAATACTTTCAGACGAATCGTGTAGAATTCTAAGCTGGTTCTATAAACCTATTGCAGTTTCAGACAGGAAAACTACATTATCAGCAAACAGGAAAATGGATCACTCAATGGTCTCTGGTGATAAAGTTGCACCATGCTCACGATTGCTTATCATCCACCAGTAATTCATTAACTGATAATGAAAAATAGACTGGGGCTGCATACATCTCCTTGTCTACGGCTGCAAGTACACTGTATAAGTCGGACATCTTGGTGTCACTTCCAACGTGTGTCTTGACTGATGCATACATGCTTTGGATGCAAAATTTAGTGTTCTGTATGTTTTTTTGGTATTATCTTACCTTTCTGTAAAATTGGCCCCAAGAAATGTCTTGAAACAGAATCGAACGCTTTCTGGAAATCCATGAAGGATACACATAACTTTCTATTAGAGAATAGCTGCCTCTGGATGACTGCAAAAGAAGTAAGCATATGATCAACAGTAGAATATCCTGCTTGGAAGCCTACCTGACTTTGAACGATAATGTTATACATGCCTAATCATCATTTCAGTCTGTCATTGATGGTGAATCCATGAACCTTACAACAGACATCTATAACGAGATCCCCTGTAATCATTAGGCTCGTTAGTATTTCCCTTTGTGAACAATAGTTGAAGGATTCTGCCCAGCCTCTGGAGAGATTACCTTATCGAACAAGACAAAAAAGAGAAGAAACTGATTAATAGTGTCATCTGAGTTTGTAAATATTTCTCCAATGCCAGTATCTGGACCCGCAGCCTTATCATTTTGTCAACGAGTGTATCGCGCGTGGAACCTCGTGTAACATGATAGGCCCATTTAAGATGTATTCTGTCTCATTGAGCGCGTGCCGCTTAGATACGTGGTTTTCCTGTACCGTATTACCCACGTCTAGCGCGGTAAATAGGTTAATGTCAAGCATGGATTTAAAATGGTCGAATCATGTCTCCATTGTTAATGTTTTGTTTATTTTTCTTTTTTTGGATGCGGTTTTTTTTTAATGAAATTGTGCTCCATAAATCTGTTGGATCGGAAAGTGCTGCTGTTAGTGAACCAGAAAACTTTTGTTTATGTACATTACTCTTTTCTCTCAATATTTCTTATAGTCTGAATGGATCCTAATGCACACTATAGTTTCTTGCTTGCCAAGGGCTTTTTGCATTTTCTTGGGATCTCTTAATGTTCCGTTTTGCTTCAGTACACTTCAAAGCGTACCAAAATTGTTGCTTGGTTTGTTGATTAACACCTACACACGTTCTCATACACTGTGAGCTGCCTAATAAACATTTACTAACAGATCATAACGCACTATTAACGACAGTGGAACGTGAGAGTGCGGCCTCATTTATTTTGCTTTGAATTTCAGAAGATCGTAGCGAATAAACTATCACTGCGCCGCTGTCAGCTACCACATATACCTGTCCATCCAGTTAACCTGAAGCTGTACTTCGTGCATTTGTGTCACAGACACGAATGTTACGTGCAGGGTTGACAGGAGAAGCATACCCGCAACATGCGCTTGGTGTGAAAAACGGTCTCAGTCTCTGCATCATTCAGGTTGTCAGCTAAAGCGTTGTTCACGCACTGACCCAGCCAGTGTTCTTGGGTACTGGCACTACAGTGTCGGTGGCAGGGTTGTAATCATACCGTTTCCCGTTGATGATTGCTGTGACCAAAGGCCATCAAAGCGTTCTTTTTATATATTTTTTCACTCTCTTCAAGTGAAGAGACAGCTTTCTTCTTAGCATGTCTCTCATTCGTATAGTGTAGTCTTTCCCAGTGGATGTGGCTCGGCCTTTGTTTAGTTTTCTACTGTTCACTCGGTGCACACGATAGAACTGCATATCTCCATCGATTCCAAGTTTGTTTTGCAGCACTCCTTTCCCACTGTTTTCACACTGCATCCAGATTTCCTTACTGTTGGTCTGGGGGAGAGAGAGAGAGAGAGAGAGAGAGAGAGAGAGAGAGAGAGAAGAGAGAGAGAGAGAGAGAGAGAGAGAGAGAGAGAGTCGCAGTCGTTCAGACGAGGCGCGAAATCTCCCAGGCCCATAGCAACATCAGAATCATTTCATTGCCGTTTCCTGACCTTTACGTTTAGTGTAACTCTCATCAAACGCATTTTCTGGATGCGAATGACCTCGTAAACAGCATCAGAGCGAGTGGTTTGGACGACAAATGCATTTAGAGGATTCTCAAGGGAAACACTGTCTACACTTCGTATTCGGCTTGCTAACTTTTTGTTCCTCTTTTCCCCCTCGACTCCAGTCTCCCAAATAATCTTATTTTCAGGAAAACTTAAGAAACAGTTTAGGTGTGCTGTGGAGAGACGAAGTGATCGCACCGTCCATGGAGATCAAAACCGCCCTGGTATATCTGACTTTCTCTGGAACTCGTGAAATAGGCTATATTGCAGAATACAAAGAGAACAATATACAGCTTTACACACACGTTATTTACCACCTGAGACTGATTTATATTGAATAAGACGAGACTGAATTGTTATTTCAGATTTAAGGAAAACATACTTGCGGTAGTTCAATAGAAAGGTTTAGTGCGGAAATTCTGTTACATCAAGTATTGCCGAGGCTTGAACCAGTACACACACACACACACACACACACACACACACACACACACACACACACACACACACACACACACACACACGTGCGCGCGCGCAAAGAGAGAGAGAGAGAGAGAGAGAGAGAGAGAGAGAGAGAGAGACAGACAGACAGACAGACAGACAGAGAGACAGATAGAGAGAGAGACAGAGAGAGACAGACAGACAGACAGAGTACACATTCAGCGAGTGACACAGATAGAGTTGGCATGCAGGAGAAAACCTTACTAAACCATCTAAGGAAGCCACACATGGAGTGGCCGTAACAGGGAGGACGTTTTGTCTTACTGTGTACCGGGGGCCGATCCATCCCTCTATGTAGTTCCTGGATTTTGTTCTTGCAGGATGATCCCAGTTTCCTTAGTGGAGTGATGGAGACAGAAGAGAGATGAGATGTGGGGGAGAGCCGGGGTGGCAGGAGAAGACAGATGAGAGAGAGAGAGAGAGAGAGAGAGAGAGAGAGAGAGAGAGAGAGAGGGAGAGAGAGTATGTGTGTGTATGCGTGTGTGTGTGTGTGTGTGTGTGTGTGTGTGTGTGTGTGTGTGTGTGTGTGTGTGTGTGTGTGAGAGGGGAGAGAGAGAGAGAAAGAGAGAGAGAGAGAGCATGTGAGAGATACGTTGACACTTTTGACACTTTGATATTTTATTGTCATTACCAAAGAGGTCTTTTGACAAGGGGGAGGTGGTAACAGAACAATAACAGTTCCCTCTTCCTTTCCTGCAAACAAACAGTACACATTCATTCCTAGTGTGTGGCAAATCAAAGGTTAACAAAAACAAATAAATTTGTAACATTTCCTTGTGTCCTCACGCACAGGAGTAATGCAGTGAGGTTTCAAAAAAATCTTAAGACTGACTCGACCATCCATTCAATCAAATGATGACATTGTATCTTACTGATCTCTTCCACATGCGATGAATGATAATATTCATTCATATATCTCTTATAATGCATTATCTTAAATTTCACTACCCTTCATCTGCCTAATTTTCAATGCTTCCGCAATGAATTTCGCAACTGATTTAATTACAAGTTCATCATCTGATGATAACACGACAGCGACATTTTGTCTTTTCGCTATATCTAACTGGAAAAATGGACAATTTGTCCGCACTTCATTATAAGCAGTACAGTGGAACAGAATGTGTTCTTCGTCATCAACAATGTGTCTACATGCAGGACAAGGAGAATGTGTGTGTGTGTGTGTGTGTGTGTGTGTGTGTGTGTGTGTGTGTGTGTGTGTGTGTGTGTGTGTGTGTGTGTGTGTGTGTGTGTGTGAGAGAGAGAGAGAGAGAGAGAGAGAGAGAGAGAGAGAGAAGAGAGAGAGAGAGAGAGAGAGAATGTGCGAGTGCTTGTGTATTTGTAACTTTGTGTGCGTGCAAGAGAAAGAGAGAGAGACGCTTCAGAATCGTTTTTTTTTTTTATTGACAATGACAAAATACAGTCTTCATGTCAAGGGGGCTATCATTAATGCAGCGTCAAGAATTTATGAAACGAAAAATGTATAATACATTACAAACATGATTCCCGGTATTGATCTATCTAGGAATAATAAAGTTAAAGACAGACAAAAGATCACCAAACGTGGGCCTAAATGACCAGCTATGACATACGGAGAACCAAAGCACTGTCTCACAGGGAAACAGCAACAGACAGTTTTTTTTTCTCTCTGATATCATAACATTCAGCAATATATTTAGCAAACAAACGAACAATATTTCCATCATCAGAAGATAATAGTTCAATCAAAGTATATGGTCTTTCTGGCATCAAATTAAACAGTTTTGATTTTTTCCTTTTATCTTCTATGCTTTAAATTGAAGTAAAAAGTGCTCTTCATCTTCCTTACTGTTATCTGGACACAACACACAGACATCATCAACAGAAACTTCATTGCAAAACCATTTCTTATTTGCTTTAAAACCAAGGGTCCGACTTCTAAATCTGGCCAATATGCTTCTATGCCATTTATTAGTAACAGATTTCAAAAACATTTCCGGCTGAAGAATACTTTTAAAGGAATAAAACCAAGAATACTTGACATTTTCTTCAATTATTGAATGCCAATTCTGTTTGTAGCAGGCTATCAAGCGATCCTTAAATTCTGACATAAATGCCCTTTCATTCCCTACCTCTTTGCTAAGCCACACAATACCAAACCCATTAATAGTTAACACATGTTTTACTCTACTAACCCAGTTACAGTGTCCGCTTTCCATTTGTAAACATAGCATATCATATGCTTGTCTACATAGCCTTGATGTCGGAAGTTGTGTCAATTTTAACTAACACTTAATAGATTTTGAAAATATTTGAATAAATAAAGGATATCTTCCAGAATCACCATAAGCCATTGTGTTTGATGAATACATGAGTCTTTTAATAGCCATAGTATGTATCTTCTCCATTTCCAAATTTTCTTCTAATCCCAAGCTTCTGCAGCATAAGTCAGCATAGGCGCTATTTGTGAGTCAGATAACTTCCAGAACAAAGAAGGGTCAATGCTATTAAGTCTTTTCATGCATCTTAGAATGTCTACAACCCCCTTCTTACCCTTTCTGCCGATTTCACGCCACCCTGCATTTAGACTTCAACGAGTTGTAAATACCATCCCCAAATATTTGTAACTATTGGTTACTTTTACTTCTACATCTCCATACCACCACTTTTCATGCTGGGATAAATAACCACCCATACGAAAGACAATGTTTGTTTTCTCTAGATTAACACTTAATTGAAGACTATCTGCTTCATTGTTTAAAACATGTATTTGATTTTGCAACCCAACAACAGTACTAGAGAACAAAATTACATCATCTGCAAATAAAAGCATAAACAGTTCAACAACACCTGCAATCAACTGTATACCATGTTTGCCTTTATGTGACATTTCTAAAGCTATCTCATTTATAAAAAATAAATGCAAACATTTGAGGGCTCAATAGACAGTCTATTGAGAGAGAGAGAGAGAGAGAGAGAGAGGAGAGAGGAAGAGAGAGAGGAGAGAGAGAGAGAGAGAGAGCGCGAGAGAGAACAGACAGACAGACAGACAGACAGACCGACAGACAGACAGAGACAGAGAGGGGACAGAGTGTACATTCTGAGAGTGACACAGAGAGAGAGTTGACATGCAGGAGAAACCCTTACTAAACCATCTAAGGAAGCCACACATGGAGTGGCGGTAACACGGAGGACGTTTTATCTTACTGTGTACCGGAGGCCGATCCATCCCTGTATGTAATCCCTGGATTTTGTTCTTGCAGGATAATCCCAGTTTCCTTAGTGGAGTCATGGAGGCAGAAGAGAGATGCAGATGTCGGGGAGAGCCGGGTTGGTAGGAGAAGAGAGAGAGAGAGAGAGAGAGAGAGAGAGAGAGAGAGAGAGAGAGAGAGAGAGAGAGAGAGAGAGAGAGAGGAGGTGTTTGTGTTGTGAGTTTGTGTGTGGACAACAGAGAGAGAGTGAGAGAGAGAGAGCTTTTGTGTTTGTGAGTTTGCGTGTGCACATGAGAGAGAGAGAGAGAGAGAGAGAGAGAGAGAGAGAGAAGAGAGAGAGAGAGAGAGAGAGAGAGAGAGAGAGAGAGAGAGAGAATCGTTTAGACGAGGCACGCTATGTTCCAGGTCCATAGCAACATCGCGATTCTTTCATTGTCGTTTCCTGACCATTTCTTTTCGCGTTACTCACATCAAACGCATTTTTTTCCGGTGGTAAAGGTCCTCGTAAACAGCATCAGAGCGAGTGGTTTGGACGACAAATACATTTAGAGGATTCCCGAGTGAAACGCTGTCTACACTTCGTATTCGGCTTGTTGCCTTTTCCTTCGCATTACCCTCTTGACTGCATGCCCCCCAAATAATCTAATTTCAAGGGAAACTTTAGAAACTGTTGAAGTAAGCTGTGGATTCAAAACGGAACTGATCGCAACAGGGATGGAGATCAACGTTCCACAGGATCAAGCTGACTTTCTCAGGAACTCGTGAACAAAGATGCATTGTAGAATCTAAAGAAAACTATAGAAAACAATTGTTTTTTTTACATCAGAAGTCTGTTTGTAGATTGGATGAGATTAGACTGAATTGGTACTTCGAATTAAAAGAATACGTTGGTGTGATACATTCAATAGAAGGCGTTTGGGAACATTTTCAGTCATACTGAAGGTTGAAAAGACTTGAACTGGTCCACACACACACACAGGCACAGACACGGACGCAGACAGAGTGATAGACACACAGATATAGCGACAGACAGACGCACACAGAGAAACACAGAGACACACAAGACACATTTACACACACAAGCATGCAAGAACACACACACACACACACACACACACACACACACACACACACACACACACACACACACACACACACACACAGAGGCGCACGCTCAAATATGCCTCTCTCTCTCTCTCTCTCTCTCTCTCTCACACACACACACACACACACGCAGGCGGTAGTGGGTGTGCCCACGTACACACACACACACACACACACACACACACACACACCACACACACACACACACACACAACACACACAGAGAGAGAGAGAGAGAGAGAGAAGAGAGAGAACAGAGAGAGACAGAGACAGAGACAGAGAAGAGAGCAGAGAGAGAGAGAGAGAGAGAGAGAGAGCGAGAGAGAGAGAGGATAGAGTGAACATTTAGAGAGTGTCACAGAGAGAGCTGACATGCAGGAGGATCTTCTCCACCCTAAACCATCCAAGGAAGCCACACATGGACTGCTGTGACAGGTGGGACGTTTCATCTTACTGCCTACAGGGTGCCAGTTCCATCCCTCTTCAGTAGTCTAAAGGTTTGTTCTTGCAAGACTATCACGGTTTGTCTAATGGAGTCACGGAGACAGAAGAGAGATACGGATGTGGGGGGCGGGGGGGGGGGGGGGGGAGGTGGGGCGGCAGCAGGAGATCAGACAACACACACACACACACACAACACACACACACACACACACACACACACACACACACACACACACACCATAAACACACACACACACACACACACACACACACACACACACACACACACCATCAACACACACACACACACACACACACACACACACACACACACACACACACACACACGAAAGACTAATGAATCACACACACACACACACACACACACACACACACACACACACACACACACACACACACACACACACACACTGAGTGTTTGGGTATGTGTGTGTGTGTGTGTGTGTGTGTGTGTGTGTGTGTGTGTGTGTGTGTGTGTGTGTGTGTGTGTGTGTGTAGTGTGTGTTGTGTGTGTGTGTGTGTGTGTGTGTGTGTGTGAGAGAGAGAGAGAGAGAGAGAGAGAGAGAGAGAGAGAGAGAGAGAGAGAGAGCGAGCGTTGCAGTCATTTTAATGAGGCGCGTTATCTTCCAGACCCATAGCACCATCACAATGCCTTCATTGTCGTTTGCTGACCTTTGCTGTAACTCACATCAAACACATTTTCTGGAGGAGGGTGTCCTAGCGTAAACAGCATCAGAGCGTGCGGTTTGGACGACAAATGTAGTTAGAGGATTCCCAAGTGAAATACTCCATCTACACTTCGTATTCGGCTTGTTAACTTTTCGTTCGTCTTCCTGTCCTCGACTCCAGTCCCCCAGATAATCTGATTTTAAGGAAAACTTTCGAAACAGTTTAGGAG
>CM065720.1:52124528-52127028 GCA_033310375.1 Conus canariensis
TATCACTGGATAGGATGACGCTTACAGTGATGATAGAAACAGTATCTCTCCACCATTTCGTTCTCGTTCCCACACGCACATACCTGAAGATACAATGTTCTTCATGTGCTTCTGATGAGTACAGAGGTGAACATTCCTTTGATCTATACAACAGAGTTTCACTTTCCAGAGCTGCCGTCCAGCCACAGCGCAATGGATTGGGGTTACATTGATGGGTTGCATTCTTGGTGCCAAGATCTTCCAGGCAGTCATTACCAAAGTCTGCAGACACATTGCCTGGCGAATAGATGGATACAATCCTGACATTAGAGGGAGGAAGATGGAAGGTCATGGAACCCTTTCACCTCCACCGGTATTCCTCCACTACACGTCCTTCTGACTGACCGATTTCCACTCGAGCAGTGCTCACATCCTAACAAATGGTTTTCTAACGGCACTGAAAAGTCCCCTCCCTTTTCCCTCGCCCCACCTGGGCAGACAAATGAACGGTTGATACCAGGCAGAAATGAGAGATACCAGTCATATGGAAGGACGCACAGGAAATGTTGCGACCTAGCTAACGACTTTAATACAGTACATTACAGTATAGTAAGCTTGTAGTTTTTGCAGTCAAATACGCAAGAAACATGGAAGTTAACATTTGGTTATGAATCTGGACACTAATTCAACCATATAGTTTGGGCATGGATACTGAAGAGAGAGAGAGAGAGAGAGAGAGAGAGAGAGAGAGAGAGAGAGAGAGAGAGAGAGAGAGAGAAGAAGAAGAAGAAGAAGAAGAAGAAGAAGAAGAAGAAGAAGAAGAAGAAGAAGAAGAAAACCATGCATATCATGTTGATCCAAGAAACTCTATTACTAGATTACAGAAACTTGAGATGAAACCAGCGATCATCTTTCTCAGTAATTATTTTTACAAAGGCTTTCACAGTAAATGAAGTAACAAATATCACTGTATAGGATGACACTTACAGTGATATAGAAATAGTATCTCCCCACCATTTTTTTACTGCTTTGCACACACCCAAAAATGAAGATGCAATTTTCTTGATGTACTGCTGATGAGCACAGGGTTGCACATTCCGGTACTCTACACACCAGGGTTTCACTTTCCAGATGTACCATCCAATCACAGCCAAATGGACTGGGATTACACTGATGGCATGCATTCTCTCTCTCTCTCTCTCTCTCTCTCTCTCTCTCTCTCTCTCTCTCTCTCTCTCTCTCTCTCTCTCTTCAATACTGAGATACGTATCTTCATTTCTTTGACTTAAATGGACTTGAATTGTCATGGTTTGGGGTTGTAGCCATGTTGTTGTTTAATTTTGTTTGTTCATAGATGTAATTTTAACTAGCTTTTACAAAAACAGCTGCTCTAGCTGTCTGAAATACACATAACATCACTCAGTTAGCTTCTCATGCATGCCATTACTATCTCAACACCCGAGTGAAAAGTTAATCTTATGCCAATACAAACCTTTACTGCTAACATCCACCTGCATATTGTTATAAAGTATCAGCTAGCTTCAGACATTTCCTGCGCATGCTTCTATGTGACTGGTGTGGTACCCTAACACTCTTCTGTCTGATGGTCCCACTCGTTTTTTTCCCGCTTGGAAAGCATTTTACGACTATGAAGAAACCCCATCAATCTGCTGGTGGCATTTGTATTTGACTGCAACAACTATCAGAATACTATGCTATAATGCACTGTGTTAAAGCATCAGCCAACCCACAACATTTGCTGTGCGTCCTTCCACGACACTGGTTTGATCTGGTATCCCTCATTTTCGGCCTCGTACCAACCGTTCATTTGCCCACCTGGGTGGCGCAGGAGGGACCGACGGAGGCTTTTCAGTGCCGTTAAAAACCACCATCAGACCATGAGCAGCACTCGTGCGGAAATGGACAAGCCAGAGAGACGAGTAAAGGGGGATGCTGGTAAAGGCAAGAGGGTGTCCGGGAGTAATGGGAAGAGACTAATGTGCTGTCTGGTTCATACGCGCGCGCGTGTGTGTGTGTGTGTGTGTGTGTGTGTGAGTGTGTGTGTGTGTGTGTGTGTGTGTGTGTGTGTGTGTGTGTGTGTGTGAGAGAGAGAGAGAGAGAGAGAGAGAGAGAGAGAGAGTGTGTGTGTGTGTGTGTGTGTAATTTGATGAAAATTTCAGGGGCGTCCATTGCATGCTGTTCACAAGGCATCTTTACTTTATTCTTTTTTTTCCTATAAGTAGAGATTGGAAAGGGATGAGGGGTGTCACATAATATGCAACATTTCACAGGAAAAGATAGTTTGTCTTTGTCTGATTCTTTTCGTCTGTCTTCTTGCTTTTTGAAATCAATTATGCCCTTATATCTGCCTTATTATCAGCATCTTTGCTTCTCACTAGTGCATGCCATTTTCTATATTTTTATGCCCTTACTTGCACATGACTTTGTTTCACTTTCTCTCTCTCTCTCTCTCTCTCTCTCTCTCTGTCGTTCACACACACACACACACACACACACACAC
>CM065720.1:52129528-52132028 GCA_033310375.1 Conus canariensis
CACACACACATACACACACGTGCGCGCGCGCGCACACACACACATACACACACATCAACATCTCTTCATTCTTTACATTCCCCAGTTCCTCTTCTCCCAATTGTCTCTCCAGATCAATGTCCACAGACTCTGAAATCTCCTGGTGGACAAGATAAAAGGGCAGTCATGGTGATGGATTCCTCCTTTGTCACGACGTCCATTCCACTTCGAGTGCGATGACCTTCGATCTTCCTCCCTCTAATGTCAGGATTGTATTCATCTGTTCGCTAGGCAATGCATCTTCAGGTTTGGACAATGACTGCCCGGGAGATGTTGGTACCAAGAATACAAGCCATCAGTGTAATCCCAATCCATTTGCCTGTGACTGGACAGCAGCTCTTGAACATGAAACTATGGTGTATAGATTGCAGAAATGTTGACCCCCGTACCCGTCAGAAGTACGTCAAGGAAATTGTATCTTCACTCGTGTGTGTGTGTGTGTGTGTGTGTGTGTGTGTGTGTGTGTGTGTGTGTGTGTGTGTGTGTGTGTGTGGTGCGTGCGTGCGCGCGCGCGCGCGCGTGTGTGTGTGTGTGTGTGTGTGTGTGTGTGTGTGTGTGCATGAAGGAGAAAGAAATGGTGGAGGCATACTGTTACTATCATCACTGAAAGCGTCTTTCTCTCCAGCGAAGTCTACTACCTTATTTGTCCTGAAAGGCCTTCCGAAAAACGAACCTCTTGATATGGATGATTTTCTTTAACAAATGCACCAAATTGCTCTCTCTCTCTCTCTCTCTCTCTCTCTCTCTCTCTCTCTCTCTCTCTCTCTCTCTCTCTCTCTCTCTCTCTCTTCCCCAGCCTCCCCAATTGGTTGAATTACATACATCAAAACTCGATGTGCTTCTTATGTATGTCACAACTATTCTACCACCTCAGTGACAAGTTAATCACACATCAACAGTATTCTTTATGTCCACTCAGCACGAACATACAGTTATTTGCAGTCAGATAGCTTTAGACACTACCTGTGCATGGTTCTATGTGCCCGGTGTGGTACCCTGCCACTCTTCGCTTTTTCCACTTGGAAAACCTTTCATCACCACGAAGAATCACTGTCAAGCTGCTCGTGGCATTTCAAGCAGAAGATATGAAGAGAGATGCGGAAACAGAGGCTGATGAGGTTCGAAAGACTGTTAGGAAATGGTGGATCATTACAAGACTGCGGTGGTGGGTGATTGTTAAGATAGTAACTGTACTGGCTGTCTTTTTGGCGAGGATTCAGGCTTCCGTCTTGTCTCTGTAGTTATCAGTCTCTGCTTCAGCAGTCCTATTTTTATCTTTTGCTGTGTGCTTTGTCTAGCTCCCAGTCTGTGTCTAGGATAGTCATTGTCTTATGTCTGTCTCTGTCTGTTCTTCCTTTGTCTGTGTCTGTGTCTGTCTGTCTTTCTGTGTCTGTCTGTCTGTGTGCCTCTCTCTCTCTCTCTTCTTTCTCTCTCACTCTCTCTACAGTATTTATGCCCAGACTGTTATCTTGGAAGTAGCTTCAAAGCTTACAACTAACATCAATGTTTTTCATTTACTTAACTGCGACAACTACCTGCGCACTTTACTATCATGTACTGTATTAAACTTGTCAGCTGGCTTGCATTCTTTCCTTGCGTTTTCCACGTGACTGGTGCGATCCAGTATTGCTAATTTTCCGCCTGGTACCAATCGCTCATTTGCCTGTCCCGATGGGGCAGGAGGAATGGACAGAGGCTTTTCAGTGCCGTTAAAAATCACTGTCAGGTAATGAGCAGCACTCAAGTGGAAGTGGACAAGCTGGAAGGGCGTGTAAGGGGGATGCATGGTGAAGGCGAGTCATGAAATGGATGAGACTAACTTGCTGTCTGCTGATTAACTGTCTCTCTCTCCTTCTCTCTCTGTGTCTCTGTATCTGTCTCTGTCTCTGTCTGTCTGTCTCTTTGTGTATGTGTGTGTGTGTGCGTGTGTGGTGTGTGTGTGTGTGTGTGTGTGTGTGTGTGTGTGTGTGTGTGCGTGCGTGCGTGCGTGTGTGTGTGTGTGTGTGTGTGTGTGTGTGTGTGTGTGTGAGTATCACGTGAGTGTGTGTGTGTGTGTGTGTGTGTGTGTGTGTGTGTGTGTGTGTGTGTGTGTGTGTGTGTGCGTGTGTGATATGCAAACGTGTTTCCGTTTAGTGAATTTTTCGGGGTCATCACCTTCACAAGATATCATCATTTTGTTCCTTTTTTTTTCAATAAATAGTGGGGATGTGAAAGGGATGAGGGGTATCACATCATAAGCAATGTTTCACACGGAAAAATATTTTGATTTTGTCATGTTTAATCACTTACTACTCCCTTTTTACTTTTTAAATCACTTATGTCCTGTCTGTCTAATGTCAGACTTTGTGTTTCTCTCTAGTGCATGTCATTCTCTCTTTTCATGCTCTTGCTTCCCTTTGTGTCTCTTCCACTATCTTTGCCTTCATCTCTCTCTCTCTCTCTCTCTCTCTCTCTCTCTCTC
>CM065720.1:52142028-52157028 GCA_033310375.1 Conus canariensis
AATTTCTATACACGACGAAATTGTGTGCAACATTGCAAACGAATGACTTGCATTGAACTATGTGCAGACGTCCCGCTTTCACACATAGGCTTTCTGTTTAAGGACCTCTTCATCTCCAAACTAAAACGTCTTTGTGATATGCAGTTTGGTATGTTAATCCAGATTCCATTACCATTGCATAGTGCATGTTTTGCACACACAGAAAAGGATTTACTCACAGCAAAAAGCTAGTTTAGGGAGACCAACATATTTGTATGTGGCGTTTTCAGCGCAAAAATGAGATACCTCAGGGGGAAAAAAAGTTGTCATCATTTGGAAAACAAAACAAAGCAGAACAAACAAACGAACAGACAAAAAAAAACAAAACAAAAAACTAGGTGAAATAATGAGCATGCTACAATGATCAATGATCACCTGCCTTTGACAGGAAATAATTCTGTGTGCAGACTGGTGAGTGTCTAGTGGAGCTTACGTAGATTAGAGACTTGGCCATTCTGCAAGTCATCACAGAATTTAAAGATACAGGAGAAGAGACCAGAATAGCAAGACAGGTTTCCTTATTGTTGCCTGACAGCATTGGTGAGATAAGTCTGCAAGTAAATTTTGAGTGATTTTTTTTCAAAAACCGTCTCTTGAAAATATGAACATACCTTTCAACATACATTGCTATGCATTAATCTTGCAGGTTTCCTTTTTTCATTTTGTCAGTTTGGTTACGATATTTGTAGAAGATTTCGGGTTCTCAACAGACAATAGGTAAGCACTTTTAGGGTGGGTGGGTGGGTGGGGTTGGAATGTTGTAAAGCTTTTGACACATGGAAAACATTGGAGGGGATGGGTGGGTGGGGCAGGGAATGAATCAAATGAAATGATTTTACTTATTGCCAAGTAAACTGTGAGAGGCCATATTAGGACGTCTTGGAGTGAATGAACCTTTTTATACATTAAACCAGTTTGAGCATAGCTGAGCTAATCTTTTTGGTACTTTCAAATTTGATAAACCTCTTATTAACACATTCCGAGATATAATGTATACATAATTGCAATAATGTTCTACCAGTTGGTCGAATATTGTGCTCATCAAAATATTAATGTTTGCTTTTCTTTAATAATGAAGATGATATTTATCCCAGGTATAATGATATTTAGTAAGCAGGCCATCAGACATTTGTTGTAATTAGTAGAAGAAAACAGTGTTTGATCATAAGTGGTAGAGTTACACGCTAGACTGCTGACTTCCTCAGTACAAGGTGAATGAACATGTACAGTAAGTGCAGTAGCTTGTAAGAGTTCGTTGTAGATCCTGTGATAGGTGTTCAGCTTGCAGACTACAAAATACACCAGGCGGTATTGAAACGAAGATAATCCTTTTATTTACAAACGTAAGAATATAGAGACAACAAACAGCAATCAACTGACCTTCAGATTCAGTAAGTTGTACAGGAACTCAGTCGTACATTCACCAGTCAATAGTTCTACTAATGGCAGCTTTTCATCATCTAGACTCAAACTCAGTGAAGACTTGAACACGTCTGTGATCGAAATGACTAGAACTCTTCAACCACTCTCATTTCTCTCTCACTCACAGTCGCACAGCTCTCATCCTTTTATATGTTATCTAAAGAATATCATTGAACATACTCGATCATTCTTTTCTAGAATGTTCTGCATATCGGTAAGCTCAACCAATGAAATCGCGACAAGCCTATGCGAATGTGATTCGATCAGCTTCTATAACATTCTCGAACCTTCGGTAATGCACAAGCAACTTACGGAAACCTGGTAAACATTCTAACATAATCTCGAATATTCCAATCGCATTATCAATCGATCCGAGAACAAAACTGAACAATAAGGCATGCGTTTACTTCCAAATGTTTTAAATAAATCAACAATAGCACTACACTGACCGAAAATACAGAAGTCTAAAACCGGTAAGTAAAAGAAGGCTCGCAACTCGTCATCACTGCTATGACGTCTTTCTCTAAAGTTCCTCCTCTCTTGCCTCCCTTTTAAATTGCAACAGAGAGAGAGAGAGAGAGAGAGAGAGAGAGAGAGAGAGAGAGAGAGAGAGAGGGAGAGAGCAAACTCAGTGGCCAAGAGAGAGAGAGATGCAATACGAGGAAGCCCAGCACATTACGATCCAAGGAAACCATGCATGGTGCAGCCATGACATGGGGGACGTTTACAGGAGGAAATCGGACAAAAGAGAGAGAGAGAGAGAGAGAGAGAGAGAGAGAGAGAGAGAGGAGAGAGAGAGAGGGGGGGGAGAGTTTGTGAGTGAGTGTGTGTGTGTGTGTGTGTGAGAGAGAGAGAGAGAGAGAGAGAGAGAGAGGGTGGTGGTGGTGGTGGTGGTGGTGGTGGTGGTGGCGGTGGTGAAGAGGATGTGATGGGCTAGCAGTCATGTTGGTGATACTCACCATCTTCCAGGTCCATGCATCACCATCACTATACTTTCATTGTTTTTTCCCCCTGGCCTTTACTTTCAGTGTAATTCATATCAAGTGCCTTTTCCATTGGCGAATATCCTCGTAAACAGCGTTAGCGCGACTGGTTTGGATGGCAAATACATTTAGTGGATTCCCCAGTGAAATACACCATTTACACTTCTTATTCAACTTGTTAACTTTCGTTTGCTTTCGACTTTTCGACTCCAGTGGCCTGCATAATTTGATTTTAAAGGAAACTTTGGGCAAAGTCTTGGTGGGCTCTGGGTTCAGAAACAAACTGATACACAACATAGTTGGAGAACAAGAAGCCCAAGTTCAAACCTGAAATTCTGAGAAACTCATGAAACGACCTACTGCAGAGAGCACAGAAAGTGGTGTGAAATAAACACACATGGGTATCTGCCACGTCAGAAGACGGAGATGACAAAAGATTTAATAAAATTAGACTTCATGCTATTTCAATTTCGATGACTAACTTGATATGATGAAGTCAACAGAAGTGTTGCAGGAATATTTCAGTCATACAAAGTGTCTTTGCTTGAAGTCAAACACACCACACACACACATACACATACACACACACACACAACATATGCACACACACACACACACACACACACACACACACACACACATGCACCCACGCAAGCGCGCGCGCGCGCGCACACACACACACACACAACACACAGACACACACACACTGAGTGAACTATCTGATGCATATATTGAAGAAACGTTGCACATTATCTAAAACCTATACCTGCATCATGGAATGTGGAGATGGTACCAAGAATCAGCTTCCTCTGTTTTCTATTTTACGATGGCTTCCCACAGAATGGGAGACAGTAGATATCGCTGGACAGGATGACACTCACTATGATGAAAGGCACAGTATTGCTTCCCTATTTCTTTCTCCTTCACACACTCATATAACATAAGAGACAATTTTTTTTATGTGCCCCTGATTAGTAAAGGGGTGAATATTCATGTAATTTGCACTTTCACGATACAGCTTCCAGAGCTGCCATCCAATCACAACCAAATGGATTGGGACTGAACTGATGGCTCGTGTTCTTGGTACCAGGATCTACCAGGCAGTCATTATCTAAAGCCATAGCAACAGTGCCCAGAGTACAGATTAACACATCCTGATATTAGACAGAGGGAGATTGAAGGTCATCGCACCAAAGTGCCATAAACGAGGTGGCAGAGGAGAAATCCATGACCATAGCTGTCTTTTTAACTGGTTCACGAGGAGATTTCTGAGGCTGTGGGCATTGGCCTGGTGAGGCAGTTAGGGGGGGGGGGGGAGTAAGGATCTCTGAGGAATGAGAAGGTTGACAAGAGGTTGATGTGAGTGTGTGTGTGTGTGTGTGTGCGTGCATGTGTGATGTGTGTGTGTGTGTGTGTGTGTGTGTGTGTGTGTGTGTGTGTGCGCGCGCGCGCGCGCGTGCGTGCATATGTGTGTGTGTGTGTGTGTGTGTGTTGTGTGTGTGCGCATGAGGGAGGAAGGAGGGAGGGATGGATACAGACAGAGACAGTCAAACAGACAGAAGTGCGAGTAAGGGCATAGAAACAGCGAACGACATGCACTGAACAGCCGCAAAAGAGACTAACATTAAGACAAACGTTAGAGATTTTTAAAGAAAGGAAAACAAAGACAAGGAAGAAAAGGTTTGCCTTTTTCCCCAGTGCAAATAAAGTTAAGATACCTTGCAAACAATATCCAACTGATTTCCTTGAAATTGTCACTTAAACACACACACACACACACACACACACACACACACACGCACACGATGCACGTGCACGCACACACACCACACACACACACACACACACACACACACACACACGTATGCACGTGCACGCACGCACACACACACACACACACACACACACACACACACACACACATGCACGCGAACGACAGAGGGAGAAGCAAGGACACAGCACATTAGCCTCGTCCATTTAATGACCAACAATTCCCCAACACCCTTAGGCCTTCACCCGCATCCTCCTTTCTACACCACTCCAGCTTGTCCATTTCCACTTGAGTGCTGATTGCAGCCTGACAGTGGTTTTTAACGGCGCCAAAAAGGCCCCTGGGCGGACAAATGAACTGTCGCTACCAGGTGGAAAATGAGCGATACCGGATCGCACCAGTCACGTAGAAGGAAATGTTGCGAACTTGGTGACTACTTTAGCACTGTACAGAACAATACACTACTGTACAGTTCAGAACAGAAAAGTACAATACAGTACAGTACAGTATAGTACAGCACAGTATACTAGTAGTTGTAAGTGAAATACACGACGTGGAAGTTAACTTTTAGTTTTGTATCTTGATAACTGATTCGTTTTTTTTTTTTACCTGTTCAACATTGGCACTGAACAGAGAGAGAGAGAGAGAGAGAGAGAGAGAGAGAGAGAGAGAGAGAGAGAGAGAGAGAATTCAGAGAGTGAAAGAGAGATGGAGATAGGGACACAGAGAAACAGTTAGAGAGACTGAAGGATACAGAACAAGAACTTAAGGAAGCACACGGCAAAAGATAAGAAAAATGGGATTGCTGAAGCAGACACTCTGATAAATGCACAGACAGGGCAGAACCCTGAATTGCTCCCCACAATCAAACAGAATCGTTACAGTCTCGACAACCATCTTACACTCAAGCCTTGTCATCACCCACCATTCCTGAACTTCTTTTGAACCTCATCAGCCTCTGCTTCCACAGCCGTCTTCCCTTCTTTTCGGCTCGAATGCCACTAGCAGCTTGATAGTGTTTCCTCACAGTGATGAAAGCCTCTCCAAGTGGGCGCATGAGCGGTACCAGGTTGAAAAGCAGAATGATACCACATCAGTCACACAGAATAACGTGCAGGAAATCTCCTGAGCTAGCTGTTAATATATAACAGTGTAACTGCAAGTAAAGAGTAGCATTGATTTAGGGTTACATTTTCACTGGGGATGGTGCGATGCTTGTGACAAGAGTGAGAAGCAAATCAAAACATATTTTCTGTAGCTTAGCTAACTGTGGAGGCTGTATTGCAAGAACCAGTTAAAGTCAGAGCTATAAAAAAAAGTAACCACGTCGCTAGCCTCCCCCCTCCCCCCATCCTGTGGAAAAAGTAACCACGTGGTTAGACCGCCCCCTCCCTCCTGAACGAAGTGAGTTTAAGTCAAAGAAATAAAGATCAGTATCTCAGTATTGGAGAGAGAGAGAGAGAGAGAGAGAGAGAGAGGAGAGAGAGAGAGAGAGAGGGGAGAGAGAGAGAACCAGGATGGATAAAGGTAGACAAAGGCATAGAGAAAGTCAGAAACAGACAAAGGCTGACGACATGAAACATTCAGAGAGATTGTGAAGAAATGAAACAAGACAAAAAGCGATAGCGAACAGAAAATACACTGCACCAGATATGCCATTAGTACGACAGGCAAGAGAAGTAGTCCAAAATCCTTCTGAACGGCATCCAGAAAAGAAAAGCAAATATCATGTTACCATCAACTCATTTAATGATCCACAATTTCTGAATACCCTTTGGCCCTTATCAGCCTCTCCTTACAAAACCGCCTGCAGTTCTGTTTTCCTTCAATGCTGCTAACAGCTTGGCAGCGGGATTTAATGGTAAGGTGGTGTGGAAAATGAGCTAAGGTACGGGAGACCGTGTGTGGTAAGTGACTACACCCTTCACATTAAAAAAAAACACACAAAAAACAACAGAAAACAGTTATAAACAGATCACAGTAAAGTACATGGGCACATGTATCAAGTCGAGGACAAGGATAGCATTGTGTTTGATGAACTCGTTTACAGGCAAACGTTAGAACTGCACTGGTATTGGAATCAAAACTGAAACGATGCATTGTCTTTTAACCAATGGAATGTATCTTGAGTTCTTTTTCCTCCAGGGATGTGTTTGGCAACTGACATTAACAATCCAATCCTCGATAATGCAGAGATTTTAATGGATGAAGAGAGAGAGAGAGAGAGAGAGAGAGGAGAGAGAGAGAGAGAGAGAGAGAGAGAGAGAGAGAGAGAGACAGAAAGAGAGAGAGAGAGAGAGAGAGAGAGAGGAGGAGGAGGAGGAGGAGGAGACGGAGGAGGAGGAGGAGGAGGCAGTGAGAGATAACAATTAATGACGTCCAAAAGAAAGATATTTCCGATGACACAGAAGAAAGATTTTCAATCTTCCCTAAAAACAACGAAAATAGCTCGACAACTACTTTCTCTAAAGCTTCATACATACATACATACATACATATATATATATATATATATATATATATATATATATATATATATATATATATATATATATATATATATATATAATCTGTGATTTCTAGGTATCCTTTATATTTCATCAGCCCACACCTGTCAAGCCTTTTTATTTTCCACTCAAATGCTGCAAGGCCTCCCAGGCAAAAATATGAAAGGTACCAGGCGGAACATGAGTGGTACCGAAATGCATCCATAGATACCAGACGTCATGTGTCTTTTACAACGCAATATACTGGTAGTCATTGCAAGTCACAGATGAAAGAAACATAGGCAGAGGTGATGGGGTAACTCTACTCCACCAATAGCGAAAGATCAATTAATTTTGTGAAAATAAGATAAAAGTCAGCATAAATCAGCATTTGGTATGGAGAGAGAGAGAGAGAGAGAGAGAGAGAGAGAGAGAGAGAGAGAGAGAGAGAGAGAGAGGGAGAGAGAGAGAGGCCAGACTGACACACAGATGGTGAGATGGAGAAACGAAGAGACAGACAGAGACAGAGACAGACAGACAGACTGACAGACAGAGATAGAGACTGACAGACAGAGAGAATGAAACACAAAGTGTGTGTGTGTGTGTGTGTGTGTGTGTGTGTGTGTGTGTGTGTGTGTGTGTGTGAGAGGAGAGAGAGAGAGAGAGAAGAGAGAGAGAGCGAGAGAGAGAGAGAGAGAGTCAGACAGACAAACAGTCAGACAGATAGAGAGACAGACAGACAGTCGGACAAATAGACAGTTATACAAACAGACAGACAGACAGAGTGAGAGACAGATGGACAGAGACTTAGAGCAGACGCTGTTGAACAGGGAGAGGGTTATGTAGAGGAGAGAGAGACAGGCGGGGCAGTCTCACAGCGGTCTTTTTGATGGGAACTGTAGGCCCATAGGCAGAAAATAAGCCCCCAGTGAGGACCAGTTTGATCAGTCAACTGGAAAGACACAGGAAATGTCGCAGGCGCTGAGGTGAATTGCACGGAAAGAGAGGGAACAGCTGCAGAGGTTAATAGCATCACCAGCATGAAATCCTTCTGGACAGGAGAAAAGTACAAACTAACTGCCGATCTCTGGGAAGATCATGATCATTGTAATGGCTAGAAGAAGAAGAATACGAAGAAGAATGCAAAAGTAGAAGAAGAAGAAGAAGAAGAAGAAGAAGAAGAAGAAGAAGAAGAACAAAAACCAAGAACAAGAACAAGAACAAGAAGAAAGAACCAAACTAACTACCGATCTGTGGGATGATGGTGTTCATAGTAGTGGCCAGAAGAAGAAGAAGAAGAATGCGAAGAAGAATGCAAAGAAGAATGCGATGAAGAATGCAAAGAAGAAGAATGCAAAGAAGAATGCAAAGAAGAAGAAGAGAAGAAGAAGAAGAAGAAGAAGAAAGAAGAAGAAAATAAATGAATAAATACATAAATAGACAGATAGATACATAAATTAGCACACAAATCTGTAAATTGAAGGGAGAACAAAACGATGCAACAATAAATGCAGTAAAAATATGTTAAATTTGCGAACAATTGGTATCCATTGCAGTGAATACAATACAGTGCCGAAGTCCACAGTCACCAGATAGAAACACACACACACCACACACACACACACACACACACACACACACACACACACACACACAGAGACTGCATCTTTAAATGGTTATGAAAAAAACAAAAACAAATGTAAAGACTTTCTCTTAGAAACACCTATGAACTAGGCACAAAAGCGACGCTAAATGAAAAAAAGGAAACAATGGAAAAAGGCAGACAAAAAGATCTTTTATATAAAAGGATAAGTAATATTGTAGAGTTTCCAAAAGACACAATACAACTCATACAGAAGGATTTCTGAGCATCCCAACGGGTGAAGAAAGAGGTGCCAATACTTTCTAGAACAAACGTGAATGAATCACAAAGACAGAAAAAAAAAATGGACGACCATGAATACCATGAACTGTAAGAAATAAAAATGATCACAGAAAGAAAGCAACTATGGAACAACAGAGTTAGATTGATAATACGACTAAAAACACCGGCTAACATGAATTAGATCAGAAAGAATAAGGATACACACCAAAATGGAATAACAGCAAGAATAACACTTCGTATTGAAAATGGCGACAACCAAGCAGACGAATAATGGCACACAAGAAATTAACCAAAAACGGGAAGACTCTGGCCAGACAGTCGACTGTCACCTTCTTCAAGGAAGAGTGTTGCTGGAACTCTCACAGCAGTTCTGCAGGTGTCTGTGTCTTCACAGTGAGGCTGATGCTAAGGAGTGTAGAGCATAACCCTTTCAGACAGTCTGAAACCAAAGAGACTAACGTATTGTGGCTTTTGCTGGCTAAAGGCTGAATTTCTCTCTCTGTGTGTGTGTGTGTGTGTGTGTGTGTGTGTGTGTGTGTGTGTGTGTGTGCGCTTGCTTGCCTGCCTGCCTGTGTCTGTCTGTCTATCTATCTTTCTATCTTGTGAATTTTTATCCCTGGTGCTATCCCCATAGGCCATACCATTTACATTTCCAACTTCTGATTTCTGAACAAGTCTTGCTCCTTTGATGAAATACACAGACACCAATGCCAAGCTTGGAACATCCTTTCTTGGGATGTATCCTTGTCTGTTCTGTGACCTCTCTCTTATCATTTCTGCTAGGCTATTGGGCGTCGTAAGCAGCATTCGTCGGAGTCATGTGCGATTATATATTACATCAAGGGAGTATATATATTATATATATATATATTATAATATATATTCAATTATAAACAAAGCTTGCTCTTATGTCTTAGATTGAAGAAATAGGGGGAGATAAACATTCATATCTGCAGTGGTAGATCATTCTGCCTAACTAACAGTATGTGCTTGAGTGGGTGAATGGGGAAAAATAAAATAAAAGCTTCTCAAAATGAGCCTTCAGCAAGCTTATAGTCTCCAAGTGGGAGACGATCTCCAATAGGGAGGAAACCCACTATACTAACATATAACTCCTGGTCAGATACCGATATTTCGAAACGTGATTGTTTCTCCTTAGTGACCGCGGAAAGTGGTAATTTGACTCCTCTGCCTTTTCGGTTTTAAGAAGAATGCTATCCTAGAAAAGGCTGGTGTGCAATACCGTAGTATGTTTGTTGAGTTTTCAAAAAACCAACCAAAGGTGCCACCTAAGAAGCAAAAGAAAATCATGAAAGAGGAAAACAAGCTACATTTCTTGTGAAAAGTAGAAAATATAAAAAGATAACCTCTTAAGACACAAGTGCTGAGGGCCAGTTCTTGGAATGAATCCACAAGGGACTAAATTACAATAAACTAATAAATTCCAAGGATAAGTACCGAGCACCATTCCAGCAACTTACAGAGCAGCTTGGTGTTGCAATGACTGCAAGAAATATTCAATTATAAACAAAGCTTGCTCTTATGTCTTAGATTGAAGAAATAGGGGGAGATAAGCATTCATATCTGCAGTGGTAGATCATTCTGCCTAACTAACAGTATGTGCTTGAGTGGGTGAATGGGGAAAAATAAAATAAAAGCTTCTCAAAATGAGCCTTCAGCAAGCTTATAGTCTCCAAGTGGGAGACGATCTCCAATAGGGAGGAAACCCACTAACATATAACTCCTGGTCAGATACCGATATTTCGAAACGTGATTGTTTCTCCTCAGTGACCGCGGAAAGTCATTGCAACACCAAGCTGCTCTGTAAGTTGCTGGAATGGTGCTCGGTACTTATCCTTGGAATTTATTAGTTTATTGTAATTTAGTCCCTTGTGGATTCATTCCAAGAACTGGCCCTCAGCACTTGTATCTTAAGAGGTTATCTTTTTATATTTTCTACTTTTCACAAGAAAATGTAGCTTGTTTTCCTCTTTCATGATTTTCTTTTGCTTCTTAGGTGGCACCTTTGGTTGGTTTTTTGAAAACTCAACAAACATACTACGGTATTGCACACCAGCGTTTTCTAGGATAGCATACTTCTTAAAACCGAAAAGGCAGAGGAGTCAAATTATCACTTTCCGCGGTCACTGAGGAGAAACAATCACGTTTCGAAATATCGGTATCTGACCAGGAGTTATATGTTAGTGGGTTTCCTTCCTATTGGAGATCGTCTCCCACTTGGAGACTATAAGCTTGCAGAAGGCTCATTTTGAGAAGCATTTATTTTTATTTTTCCCCATTCACCCACTCACGCACATACTGTTAGTTAGGCAGAATGATCTACCACTGCAGATATGAATGCTTATCTCCCCCTATTTCATCAATCTAAGACATAAGAGCAAGCTTTGTTTATAATTGAATATTTCTTGCAGTCATTGCAACACCAAACTGCTCTGTAAGTTGCTGGAATGGTGCTCGGTACTTATCCTTGGAATTTATTAGTTTATTGTAATTATATATATATATATATATGTGTGTGTGTATGTGTGTGCCGCGCGCGCGTGTATGTGTGTGTGTCTCCCCATCTGTCTCTCTCTCTCTGTGAGTTTGTGCGTGTGTGTGTGAACATGAGAGAGAGAGAGAGAGAGAGAGAGGAGAGAGAGCTCGGAAAATTTAATTGTAAGGCCACTGGCCTGTATACAATGGATACACGTTATCATGAGTGAATCAAAGCAAATAACACAAGGACAACAAGCAAATAATAAGTATAACATCCCACATCAAAATCAAACTAAAGTCAAGGGAGTTACATTGGCATGCGAAATTAAGCAGACAAAAACCTTAAGACAGCAATTCAATTACAAGAGTGCAGCTTTACTTCTTATTTAAATAGGTATATCTAGTCTTAAATGCATAAAATATATACATTGTTAAATTTCTTAAGAGCATGACGTCTTCAGATTGCAACATTCGAGCTAAGCATTCTTCATTAATGAATGTATGTTGGTAATACTTTGACAAATATTTTGACATTTAACAAAAAATGAAGTTCACTTTCTATCCTATTACAAAACGGGCATTTCTTTGATTTTTCATTATATCTGTTATTTATATTCAGATCACACATTCCAAGTCTTTATCTAGTTAAAGCATAACGAAATTTACTAACAGTGATAGCTGACAAGTAATTTTCTAACTGGAAGGATGAATTGAAAGACATATATGTGCTAAACCGTTCACTTTGAGAAAGTTTTGAATGCCAATCTTGCATATAACAATCGATCATTCTCTGCTTTAATTCTTTAAGAAAAATAGTTTCATTCCCAACCCCTCCATTGATCCAAACATCTGAAAAACCAAAAGTATCAAGACATGTTTTAACAGATATAGACCAGTTATGACAATTAGAGTGACCATGGGTAAATTCGGGGATCTTATTCAAGATCATGAGATGTGCCTGTTTAGGAAATCTACGGATAGACATACTTTGGAGTTTAAACCAATATTTTATTGGCTTTAGAGCAGTATCAATATACAAAGGGTATCGGCCTGTTTCTCCATATATCATTGTATTTGGACTTTTGCGACTAACACCTAACAAGCGCTTACATGCAAACAAATGAACTGATTCAATCGACTGAAATTTAGTTAATCCCCAGAGCTCCCCTGCGTACAATAACATTGGCTTTATTTGTGAATCGAAAAGTTTGAAAAATATTGACAAATCCATGTTTCCTAAAGCCCACATTGTTTTGAAAATTTCTGCGACTTTACGTTTTGCTCGTCTAACGTATCTAACGTAACAATCTCTCGTTTAATACTGATGTAAAGACCTTACTAACTACACTAAGTAACGAAATGCCTCTATAATTTCAGGATTAAGAGCATCGCCTTTCTTAAGTAGAGGAATAATAACTGATTTGGTCCATGATACAGGGAAATAACCATTCTTGTATATTTGGTTAAATGCTTTTGTCAGAAAGGGTGTTATAATGGGCTCGGCCGTTTTCAAATATTCAGCGCAGATACCATCTAATCCCGAAGCTTTATTTAATTTCAGTTTCTTTATTGCCTGGTGCACTTCACTGTCTATTATCTCATCATCTAAATCGGGAATATACTCGTTTTCTTCGTGCTGGCTTCCGTCCTGCTCTATCTCTGAGTCGGCACGTGCCGATTCGCGATCTCCGGGTGAACAAATCGTTTCAAAGTGTGCTTTCCACGTGCCAATTGAGATAGAGGGCCGATCCATTTTTTTTCTTTTAATGCTACGTACAGTTGACCAAAACTTATTAGAATCGTCTTTATTTTGGATTAAAGTTTCAAATACTTCTTTTCTGTAACTTATTCGCTTCTGCCTTAGAGTGTCTTGATAATCCGACCTTTTCCGTAACTATGCATACTGATCCGTTGCGCGCTGAGTGCGTGTGCACTGAGCAAGGGCTCTACCAGCGACCCTCTTATGTAAACAAACCGAGTCAAACCATTTCTTAGCTTGCCGCACGCGTGCTGAAGGCCAGATCGTCTGTTGCATACATTGCCTAGCTTTTAAGAGAAGGCCCGTGAATTTTTCAACAGCCGAGTCAATATCACATTCAATAACATTCATACTGTCATTTAGAACCATCGTAGCTTCTTCTGATCTTAGGAAATCCAAAACGACATTAGCTTTGTTTCCATCCCACTTTATTTTTTGAAAAGGCTCTTGATTAATTTCTGCATTCGGTTTCTCATTATATTTAGTATTTAGATACAACATAACAGGCATATGCGGGGATTCCACCCTATTTTCGACGTTAAATCGAATAACTTCTGACAGTAAATCCACAGAGCACAGAACAAAATCAATCACGCTATTTCCGCGTTCAGATAAAAAAGTGAAATGACCTTTTTTGTCTCCTTCACACAAACCATTTAAAGGCGTCAACCTAAACATAGAACATAAATCAATCAGGGCTTTTCCAAAACAATTAACAACATTATCCATAGTACTTCTCACATAGCATTCCCCGCTCTCACGCACACTCTCCTCATCCATTTCAGTGGTCTCTAAACTCCAATCACCAATCCTGGCATTCAAATCACCAGCGACTACAAGATAATCGTCTGCTCTTCTTTCATATCTCTCTAAAATAAATTACTCTAAATTTTCAAGATTGTTTTTGAATTCCTTTTGTTTGTAGTATTCACTATTTACTGGATGATTGTAAATGCCAACAAACAGTACATCTTTGTCAAAAGTGAGAGTTTTTTTTACACACTTTGACACAAACAATGTTATCCAGTCCAGTTTCTACAATCTGAATGCAGTGTTCTAGTGATTTCGTTATAAGTAACATAGTACCTCCTGATCTTCGGCCCATTTTTGACAACTTGACACCAGGACTATGTACAACAATAAAGTCTTTGAAGTTAACAGAAAAATCAAAATCCGGAAATGTATAAGTTTCAAGAAGACACACAATATCAAAAGATGTAATGTAATTAATAAAGTCTGGATCTGTTAATTTAGAAATAAGCCCATCAACATTCCATGAAATGCAAGAAAGAGAATCACGTTTTATTTTATCATCGTTACGTGTGTTACATGTATGCGTGTGAGCGTGTGTGTTTGCATTGTCAATGAAAGAATGTGGACCCGGGCCTCGGCCTAATCTTCATTTCTTACTGTTTCGCGAGGAGGAAGAACGAGATGCACGTGCTTTACTGCCCCATGCGTCCCCCGCAGGTTGGATTGCCGTTCATTCCCTTTCTGTCCTTTATCTCTGGTATGGGGTGGAGGGGAGTGGGGAGGGGGTGGGGGAGATTGGGAGCGCGATGTGACGTTGGGAGAATCCCCTTTGTCAGTCGCTGACTGGGTCTTAGAAAGCGAGGTAGAAGGGGAAACCCCTCTGTTGACAGAAGGCGTGGCATTCGGAGGAGGTACTGGGGTGGGGGTATCTCCTAGGAAGGCAGCTATCTGGCGATCCATAGTGGTGGCGGGACCAGGAGATGCCCCGAATGGCGTGGCGTTCCTCCGGCTCAGGAGTTCGGTCCTTGGTGGGGCTTCACGTTGAGGTTTCACATGTAGTTTCCCCTTGAGGAAGTACCCACATTTCCCCTCCTGTTTCAGTTGTCTCAGTTGTGCCGATTGCCCACGGCTCAAATTTTGTGAGACAGTCAGCTGATTTTGTTTCATGTCTGCTCGCGCGTCCTTGTTTGTCATCAGGCGCATGAGATCCCCCCATCTTTGAAACTTGGCGATCACGGGACGCGGTTGAGCACTGGCACCTCGGGGCTTTCCTAGTCTGTGTGCACGTTCTATAACGTCATCTGGCCACCCTGGACTCGGTATGTACGTTCGTAGAATGTTCGTAATGGCATCAGCACACGATTCTGGCCCCTCATCTTCTGACTCAGGGATTCTGAAGAACT
>CM065720.1:52172028-52182028 GCA_033310375.1 Conus canariensis
AGCTGAATGCCAGTCTTGGATGTAACAATCACTTAAACGTTTCTTAAATTCTACAATAAAAAGCTTTCACATTACCTACACTTTGCATTTCCCATACAATTCCAAACCGGAATCTATAAAGAACATAGCAAACATTAGTCGTCCAGGTAATATAATTTTGATTCTGCAGATGCAGCAACATATCATAGGCTTTCTTTGGGAGTCTGTTATTATCCATACAAGCAACACGAAGCCAAAATCTGATGCATGTTGCATAAGTATTAACATAAAGAGGGTATCTTCCAGATTCGCCGTACACTAAGTGCCTAGGAGATTAAGATTAAGATTAAAATTATAGTCCCGTCAACAGCAGAGGTTATCTCAGGACTGTCACCACGTTTCAAGTGCCTAGGCGCTTTTGAACTTACACCAAGAAATCTTTTAATAGCAGCTAAGTGCACCCTTTCAATTTGTTCCTGGTTAGATGACAGTCCCCAAATCTCTGCTCCATAATTTAAGATAGGTTGTATTTGGTAATCGAATAGCTTAAAGAAAATACCAGGAGAATGTTCACCTATTGACCATAGCATTCTGTTGATAGCAGTTAATCCTTTCTTTGCTCTGTTTACTAGGTCACACATAGTTGGTTGGAAAGATAATCTTGTAGTCAGTGTTATACCAAGATACTTATACATGTTAACAGTGGAAAGTTGAGCATCACCAAAAGTCCAATTTTCATTCGAAGCAAGGTAACCCCCATTCCTGAATACAACCATATTTGACTTTTCCAGATTCACAAGTAAATCTAAACGTTTTGAAGTATTATACAAGACATTCAGTTGGGTTTGCAAACCAATAACAGTATCGGAAAATAATGCAACATCATCAGCAAATAACAGAATCAAAAATTCAATGAGGTCTGGAGAAAGCTGAATACCATGTCTACCAAAAGTGTTAAATCTTTAGTTAGTTCATTGATGAACAGTGAAAATAGCACAGGTGAACACACCTCACCTTGGTTTAGGCCCCGTGGGCATAGAAAAGTATCCGTAAGGTCACCACTAGTTCGAACACAAGTCTTCACAACATTATACATACTTTGCAATGCTTTCAAGAATTTTCCATTAAGACCACTAACAGAGAGAACCGTCCACAATTTATCCCTACTAACTAGGTCAAAAGCCTTCCTAAAGTCTATAAATGCGACATAGAGCTTCCTGTGTCTTAACAACTGCATCTGAGTCATTGCCAGTAAAGTGAAAATGTGATCTGTTGTACATCGTTTGTCACGAAAACCAGCTTGTTCCTCCCCAAGAATATTGTTCATTTCAATCCATTTAGTTAACCTTCGATTGAGAACAAAGCTATATATTTTACTACAAATGTTCAACAAAGAGATTCCACGGTAGTTATCTGGACAATTTCTATCACCCTTCTTAAATAGTGGTTGCAAGATAGAGACTGACCAATCTTCCGGAAACAAACCCTCATCAAAAATTATATTGAGAAATCTAACAAGGAAGGGCATAATGACTTGTCTACTGTACTTATAAAACTCTCCAATAAGCTTATCTGGGCCAGCTGCCGTATTACTCTTTATTGCTCGAATTGCAGCTTCAATTTCGGTAACAGAAATAGGTTGATTCAAAAAATCGCAGTCAGTATGTACGGGTTCCCTATCATAATATTCATCAAAATCTGAACTGGTGTTTAATTCAACAGGTAAGTCATTAAAAACACCTTTAAAGTGATTATACCACTGTTCACTAGAAATCGACCCCTGACCTTGAGTTCTTGGCCTAACTGAACGCACAATTTCACAGAATTTCTTTGAGTCATTTATATTACTTTGTAACGATGCAATGATATTTTCATTATGTAGCTTCCTTTTCTGTCTTAACAATTCCTTATACTCTCTCCTTTTCTGGCCATAGGCAAGCCTATCATTATCGTTATTAATTCTATGAAACTTGTTTATCTGTGTTCGTAATACTTTTCTACTTTGTTTACATTCAAGGTCAAACCAAACTTTTCTCATACCTATGCCAAATCTAACAGTTTTCATCATGCATTCACCCGCATACACAAAACATTCATTGAACTTGGACAAGGCTTGATTAATGTTAACATCAACAAGGTCAGCAGCTTCACTAACTAATGCTGAGACATGGTCAGAGTTCATACGTTCATAAAAAGCAGCTGAACTTTCTTCACCCCATTTGTACTTACTAACAGAAACAACTTGGTGAGCATCATTCTCAATAACAGGTAAACAGTCAGCACTGTCAGACAGTGAGAAAAACAAAGCAACAACAGCATGCTTAGTTTCTATTAACGGTCTTACATTAAGGCACTGACAACGAGGAAGTAAGGAACTTGAGGCAATCATATAATCAATTACGCTAGAACCACTATCAGATACATAAATAAAGTCACCTGGACTATTTCAATGCTTTCAGACCATTAAGAATACACAGATCACATTCATGACATACAATTAACAAATATCGACCAAAAGAGTTTACCATAGTATCTTTGGAGATTCTCGGAAAAGGTTCCACACTTTGGGACGCATCAATATCATATGACATATAATTCTCTACAAATACTTCTTTTACGTCATCAATGGGGTCACAATTACTCAGGTTAAGTAGGCCCGTTCTTGAATTTAAATCACCACAAATTATCATTGGTAACCACCCAGTTTCTCTAGAAACTTCGCAACATCTACCGCCGTGCTATACTGCGTAATGTACTCCCCACCAAGTTCGCAACCCTTTCCTGTCGTTCTTCCACGTGACTGGTGTTGGGAGAGAAGAGAGAGAGAGAGAGAGAGAGAGAGAGAGAGAGGGATTACGATGACGATAACGATATTTATTCCAAAAAAGGCTAAAGCCTCATTTGAAGGGGAAACATGCGAAGCTAAATGAGAACTTTTCACGCACTTTGGTGTATAAAATCCATATACGCACATACCTTGTGTGTATATGAATTACAATAGCGTCATATTATAGCGCTCTGCCGTTTAAACGACTTATAGAGATATATAGAAAAATGGTTCATAACACCTTCATTTTTCGACGACAAAAGTAAGACTAAACTAAACAATGATGGTCTGCTATAATACTTGGCAGGGATATGTTTTGCTCTCAAAACAGAGAGAGAAACAGAGATTGGGACATACAGTCTGGGAAATACAGACAGAGAACCAGAAAAAGTACACAGCAACAGAGAGGAGAAATGGATCTACTACAGTATAGGGTCTGATAACTACACGGACAGGGAAGAAACCATGAATTCTCTGCAAAAGACAACCAGAGCAATTACTATCACAACCATGCTACACTCCAGCCTTTGATGTTCCCATCATCCCTGAACTTCTTTTGAACATCATTATTCTCCGCTTCCAAACCCTTCTTCTTTTGTCTTCTGCTCGAATGCCACTAGCAGTTTTACAGATTTTTTTTCTTTCCGCGTGATGAAAGGTTTTTCAAGCATAAAAGTGAACAGCACCAGGCAAAAGAGTAGTACGGTACCACAACAGTCACAAAGACGCATGCGCAGTAAATGTCTGGAGGTAAATGACAATATACTCAATAGAAGCGAATACTTAAATAAGTAAATATATGAATAAATAAATGAATAAATAATAAATAAATAAATAAATAAATAAATAATAAATGACTAAGTAAAGCTACAAACCGAAAAGAAAAACACAAGGAAGCCACAACAATAAATGCGGGAAAATGCAGGTTTTTTAAACAAGTTGTGTCCATCTAAAGGAAAACACTCTTGGCACCAAAGTCCCCAGCCACCAGATTCACACACACACACACACACACACACACACACACACACACACACACACACACACACACGAACGCACGCACGCACGCACACACACACACACACACACACACACACACACACACACAGATACAGACAGACAGACAGACAGACAGACAGACAGACAGACACACACACACACACACACACACCACACACACACACAATATATATATATATATATATATATATATTATATACACGCACGCACGCACACACACACACACACACACACACACACACACACACACACACACACACGCACGCAGCATTTTGAAAAAAAAAATCTTTTTTGTTTTAAATCGATGAATCAGACACAAAAATAAGGTCATAAAGCAAGAGCGAAAATAAAATGGAACCAGGCAGACTTATAGAGATTTAAAAGAAAATGATGAATCTTGATATAGAATTCCAGATACACAAGGCTACAATTGATCCTGAACGATTTTGAACATCTCGACAAAGAAGTGTCAACACTTTCTAGAACATAGGTGAATGAATCATGAAGACACATCAATAGTGGAAGACCGTAAAATGCCATGAGACTTTATGATATGAAACAAACAAACAAACAACGATGATAGAAAAAAAGCAACTATGGAACAACAGACTGAGACTGATCATTGAACTAAAAGCACCAGCAAAGATGAATTAGTTAAGAAAGAATTAGATATACACCAGAATGGATTAACGGCAAGAATAACACTGGCTGCTGTACATGGCGACATTCAAGCAGAAGAGTAATAACACGCACGAAAATGAAGTTAACCAAATGGGAAGACTCAGGCCAGACAGTCGTCTGTCACCTTCTTCAGGGAAGAGTGTTGCTGGAACTCTCAGAGCAGTGTTGCAGGTGTCTGTGTGTCTATAGCGAGGGTGATGCCATGGCTGTCCTGCACAATGATTTACAGAGCATAATTCTTTCAGGCAGTCTGAAACCAAAGAGACTCTTCAACTTATTGTAATGATTACATACTAAAGGCAGGATATCTATCTATCAATATTATATCTATATCTATCTATCTATCTATCTATCTATCTATCTATCTATCTATCTATCTATCTATCCTATCTGCCTGTTTGTCTGTGTATCTATCTCTTTTATATATTCGTCTGTCTATTTATATATCCATCCACCCATCTATCTATCTAACTATCTATCTATCTTTCTATATTTGTCTGTTTGCCTATCTGTCCGTCTGTATGTCTATCTATCTATATATTTATCTGTCTGTCTCTGTCTGTCTGCCTTTCTTTTTATCTATCTATCTATCTATCTATCTATCTATCTATCTATCTATCTATCTATCTATCTATCTATCTATCTATCTGTTTGACTGTCTGTCTCCCTCCCTGTCATTTTTTCTCTCTCTGTCTCTCTCTCTCTCTCTCCCTCTGTCTGTCTGTCTGCCTGTCTGTCTGTCTGCCTCAACTACTAGGATTTTTTTTTTATCCCTGGTGCTGTCTCCCATAGGCCGTAATTATGTTTCACAGTCCACCTCTTTATTTCTGGACAAGTGTACTTTTATCTTTTGAATCCAAATTCTAACTTTCCCTTCACTGACTACTCATCTTTGATTTTAGGAGACAGTTGGCATTCAGGCTGGGAGCAGGAGGTAAATTTCTAGCAGATTTTGAGAAGTTTCTTTTTTTTTCATTTTTCATTATAGTAGTTTGGAAGTGTTTCTTATCAGCAGAATCCACTAGCGTGACTGATGAGGTCCTAGGGTCAAGAGACGCATACACACAGCGCTCTTACCCAGTAAAAGCAGTGACCTGACATCTGTTGGTGAGCGTGCTTTTACCAGCTGACTCTGAAAGATTCAAACAAGCAACCTCTCAACTATAGTCATTCATTCACAGGATGAAATAAAGAAGGAAGACACGAAGGGCGCTCGGGAGAGTACAGACCTCTAACAAGATCCAACCGATCCTTTACCCGCCAATAACTGGATTTATGTTGCAGATCCGCACCAGAATTTAACAGGCATGCTCTTGGACTACATGCTCTTTCCACCATATTTCCTTAAGATTGGCTCAGCAGTGTTTACGTGACATTGCTGGACAGACCCTCGATTTGGACTTGAATCCTACTCTGCACCATGGTACCACATTGAAATTTGATGGCTTCCTCCTTGAACCACGTTCTGTCTTTCCACCAAATGTCGATGACAATGGTTCATTATTTTGTGAGACCTGGCCGCATGGATCTTGCATCCACCCTCAGATCCAGATCCGCACTACAGATCCGCCCCAAAGTTTAGTGAGTTTATTGCTGGGCCGCATTCCAAATCAGTTCTTTACGTTATGTGTAATCTTGTGGACCTACGAGTTACCACATTAACAGACACAGTCACTGTGACTTCCCTGGCAGAGGTGAACACTCCAATCTAGTGGATCCTTATGCATGCTGCTCTCAAGGCAAACTTAGTTTCGATCAGACCCCCACTTCCCCTTTTGTGCCGAATCTTTGATGTCATCAGCTTCGTGTGATCTGTCGTAGAAAGAATAATACAAAGTTCTCTGCTCTAGAAGATAGTCACTCAGTATACTTCTGCGTCTGTGTGATAATTTTGGTCAGAACAGAAAGCGGTAGGTCGTGTTTTGCATACGTGAATTCAGAATGAGCGCTTTTAAACATATGAACGAGTTGTACTATTGGGATATTGTTCATTGCCCTGCGGTGTTATTGATAGTTTCTAATGGGACAATGGCTCTAGGACTGTGACAGAAAGGAGGTAGATACAAGTAATATAAAGAAAAAAAAGCTGAATGTGTGTAATGCCAGTCAAAACAGGAAGAGAGAGAGAGAGAGAGAGAGAGAGAGAGAGAGAGAGAGAGAGAGAGAGCTAGAACAAGAGCGAGAGAGCGAGAGAGAGAGAAACAAAGAGACAGACAGACAGACAGACAGACTGGCAGACAGACAGGCAGACAGAAGAAGCAAAGACAGACAGACAGACAGAGAATGAAAGAGAGAGAGAGAGAGAGAGAGGAGAGAGAGAGAGAGAGAGAGAGAAAGAGAAAGAGAGAGACACAGACAGTGACACAGAGAGACAGAAAGACTTTATGAGAAAAAGGGAGAAAGACAGAGTGAGAGAGTGAGATAGACAGACAGACGGACAGACAGAGAAAGAGAGAGAGAGAGGGAGAGAGAGAGCGGGGGAGGGGGGGGCTATGAGGAGGAAGAGGACAGAGAGACAAACAGACAGAAAGTCAGAGATGGATAGAGAAGCAGAGGGTGACACAGGATTCACATCGGTCACCATTCCCGAGGAACTGCAGGCCCTTCCACAGAAAGCGACCTCCAGTAATGAGCAATCAGTCCACTCAGCTGGAAGCACACAGGACAGACGATAGTCGCCTGGGATGTTTCAACGCTAGAACAGTTACTGCTGAGGTTAACGATGAGACCATCCTAGATCACCCTGCACTAGAAGACAAGAACAGTAACCAAGGAGAGAGGTCATGACACCGAACTGTCAAATGAAGTAGCACGAACTTTTACCACGTAATCATAACAAGATATCAATTCTGTAAAATGATAAATACGGGAAAGATACATGTTGACAGACATTACCAAATCTAGCGTATGAATTGTAAAAGTGTCTATAATATAAAGCTGTCATTGTCATTTCAGTACAGTGCACCCACCGTTGAAATTTGCTATGGCGATCCTGATCTTTTGTTATGTACTTCACACCATACACCACACACACACACACACACACACACACACACACACACAGACACGCACGCACACACGCACGCACGCACGCACACACATGCATACATGCAAACACACATGTACGCACACACACACACACACACACACACACACACGCACACACGCACACACACACACACACACACACACACACACACACACATAGACACACGCGGACGCACGCACACACAGACAGACAGACAGACAACACACACACACACACACACACACACACACACACACACACACACATACGAGCGCGCGCGCGCGCATACACGCAAGCACACATGTACATGCACGTGAGAGAGAGAGAGAGAGAGAGAGAGAGAGAGAGAGAGAGAGAGAGAAGACAGACAGACAGACAGAGACAGACAGACAGAGCCAAGGATCAGTCAGCAGGTCATTGGACTCAGTAAGTTAGACAGACATGACTACGAGGAAACAAAACACTATGGAATGAGAGAACAATACTGTCTGTTGTCTAGTCCCATGAACCCGAAGCAGCTAGCTCCATCATAGTTGGAAGTAGGAAACCCAAACTAATTTTGGCTGCTTTTTATTAAATCTGAATCTGAAAATTGAGGTTTTATTGGCGTATCATTGCTGAACGTATACACCAAAGCCATTTTCTCATCATGAACTGACCCTAGCTTGGCTTTCATTTCCAGTTTCATGTGGAGCGTACACAATCTTTGCTCCGTCACAATACGCGCGTACGTATGCGTACACACATTTGTTCAGGAAAAAAAGATGATGGGACACACACCACACACACACACACACACACACACACACACACACACACACACACACACACACACACACACACACACACACACTGAGAGAGAAAGAGAGATAGAGAGATGAAATATGAAAGATTTTGTTCAGGTCAGCCATCGAACCATTTGAAGGGATTTGTTGATGACACATCCTTGAGATTTATCCGAAAATGAAGAGAGAGAGAGAGAGAGAGAAGAAAGAGAGAGAGAGAGAGAGAGAGAGAGAAGAGAGAGAGAGAGAGAGATGTCCAAGGGAGGAGGAAGCTGATGGGGAGGGGGGGGAGGCGGTTGGGGGGTGGTTCTAGCGCCTGTATACCAGTGTTTGCTTTTTGGTTTGTTTGTTTTTTTGTTGTCATTTTTAGACAAATTTCAAACTTGTGCTAGGATTTACTCGTTTCAAATACTGGCCATCCACTGCAGAGCAGGACAGCAGCTAAAAAAAGGAGAGAAGAGGAACATTGACTGGAATCTGACACATATCCAACAAACTAGCATTTATTGCTCCAATATAAAACCTCAGCTACATGCAGATTTAATGTTCACACCCGTATCAGGTGATATGGCAGACAGGAGACAGTTATTACAGGTCATTGCCCAGGGTGGAGGATGGGGAGGGGGGATGTGGAAGGGGATAGAAGGTGGAGAAGCGTGCTGTCTCAGGCTACAATGATGCCTTAGAAATGATAACACAGTAAGAGTGGGAAGCGAAAATACTTATTTGTATGTTTGAGCTGGTGGAGGTTCAACCATGCGACGTCTGTTGTGGATTGTCTGAGTCAGAGAGACACATGAATGCTACAGCAATGATCTGCAGTCTTGAAACGATCCTGTTTTCCTGTCAAATGAAGTAACACGTGTGTAAGTTATGACAATGCATGCAACACACACGCACGCACACATACACGCACGCGTGTACGCACGTAGCATTTTGAAAAAAAAAAAAGGTTTTAAATCGATGAATCACACACACAGACACACACAGAGCTAAATGTGTGCATATGCACCTGCACAGAGAGAGAGAGAGAGAGAGAGAGAGAGAGAGAGAGATTTTAAGGTACACGAAAAGTATGCAAGAGGAAGAGAGAAAGGAGAATTCCGATTAGATAGACGGAGTGCACACACACACACACACATACATATATATATATATATATATATATATATATAATATACATAATGCTGAACAATTAAGTAGTGGGGGAAAACAAGTGCAGACTAACAATTCTTCAGTCATTATAGTAATGACAAGGCAAAGATTTGAAATCTTAGAAAAAAAAAATGAAGAAATGGGGGAATATAGTATAAATATGAGAAACCCTTCCCTAGCTGCCTGAGGGAACCATCGTAATTCTTCTCGAAGGCAGATCTATTTGTATTGCCTGCTCCTAGGCCTTTCGTCCGCTGGATCGGACTCATCAGGGAGACACGGCTGATTGTATCTGTGCTCCTGGCGTCAAATAGAGACATACAACACAGTCCATAATTCTGTGGTGTTCTCACCACCAAAGGTTCAAAAAAGAATCCAACAGCACCCCCAAAGCAGCCAGCGAAGGATAGTAAATGGAATAAAACGAAAGTGTGGAGAGGAAAAAAGTTGCTGAAAAACTAAAAGCATTATGCAAACAGTATAAAATGTAGGGGACAATCTTTGAGCCTATGCTTGAGGATCCAT
>CM065720.1:52194528-52199528 GCA_033310375.1 Conus canariensis
AGTGTTCCCTTTCAAGTTAATCGAAGTGAAACATCTGAAGTTAAGATGAAGAGCACACCTCCATCCACCTGCTCGCCCAACTGTTTTTTGAGGGAGGGTGTGTGTGCTTTCCTTCACAAAATCAAGACAGCATACCTAATTCAGATTCCCATCGCCCACTCTCCTATCTTCGTCATATCACAATTACTTTACCATTTTTTTTCCCCTCTTCCAACCTCCAGCGTCTGGGGAGACAAATAATGTGGTCGAAAACAACAGACATTTGAAAGACCCCCCCCCCCCCACACACACACACGCACACACACACACACACACACACACACACACACACACACACACACACACACACACACACGCACGCACGCACGCACGCACCACACACACACACACACACACACACACACACACACACACACACACACACACACACACACACACACACACAGGGCACATACATTACCCCTGCCCGGCAAGCACTGAGGTAAACCTTGCAAGGTGACAAATGGCCTGTCTTGCAGGTTTTTTATCAACTCGACACGTCCACCTGCAACAACAGGCCGGCGGGCATTAGGAAAAGACAAACACATAGGAAGAAAGGCAGAGGGCCCCTCGTGCATCTGACTCGCAGCAGCTGAAACCAAGGACTGTGATGAGGATGTCATTAGATGAAGAACTTGGCACACACGCTCACACAGAGGACTCCATTATCAGTCGCTCCATCTCTGGTCTACCCCCTGAGGGGTGAAACAGCGAGATTAATTTGGAGGTTTGGTTGAGAGTGGGTTGGTTCATGTGTTCTGCTATCCTGCGCAGTGCCGCAGAGCAGAGAAGCATTGTCAGACACCCTCTCTCCTCACTCTGACTGCATGTGGTGTGTGTGTGTGTGTGTGTGTGTGTGTGTGTGTGTGTGTGTGTGTGTGTGTGTGTGTGTGTGTGTGTGTGTGTGAACACACTCTGACTTGAAAACAGGTAAACCATCATAGAATTTTATCAGGATTGTCAAAATTCCCCAACTTCTCTCTCTCTCTCTCTTCTCTCTCTCTCTCTCTCCTCTCTCTCTCTCTCTCTCTCTCTCTCTCTCTCTCTCTGTGCGCGCGCGAGCGTGTATGCACTAACACGTGAAAACAGACAAAGCCTTTTGAGATTTAATAGGATTTCTTAGTATTTTGTACGTGTGTGTGTATATGTATGCTAACTGCATATTTCTTTTATATTTTCAAAATTTGTGAAAACGATTTTCGATCAGAAAGCTCCGAGCACAGACACCATATTGATTTGTTCAGAAGAGGGTGATGCTGCAGAGGGTCTGGCTTCTTTTTCGGATAGTTGTCATTTCTTTGTTACTTGTTCCTTCTCCTCTTGATGAAATGAAAACTGGAAAGCAGTGTGACCACGCACCCTGGAATCTTATGGCGTGTGCTCTAACCGATGAATATACAGTTCTCTTTGAATTGCCCCCGTAAGTATTGTTTTCAAAGACATTGTGGATTTCAGAAGGTATTAGTCTTGACACCTTTTCTGTCAGCAGGGCTGTGATTTGTAGGGAAACCGAATCGGTTGATAAACGGCTTAGATTTGCCCATCTTCCAAAAGCGCGAGTTACCATTGTCAGCAGTGTAGAAGACGAGCGAATCTTTCCAATCAATGCTTACTTACTTAGGCCCATAGCTCAAGGGTAAGCATAGGCCATCAACAACACTCCACCATCGCACTCGGTTCTGGACTGCTCGCTGAATGCCTGTCCAGTTGGTCCCCTGCCTCTTTATCTCTGCCTCAGTGTCTCGCCTCCAGCTGCTGCGAGGTCGGCCTCTCTTCCATTTCCCCTGTGGGTTCCATGTCAGAGCTTGGCGTGTGGTGCTGGATGCTGGCTTCCTGAGAGTGTGTCCAATCCAGCTCCACTTCCTCCGCAGAATCTGCGTGGTCACTGGTTCCTGTCCTGCTTGCTTCCATAGATCTTCATTGCTGATCTTCTCTGGCCATCTGATTTTGAAGATACGCCTCAGACATGTGCTGATGAAGGTCTGAATGTTTTGCTGTATAGTGGTCATTCTCCAAGTCTCATAGCCGTAGTGCAGAACCGACTTCACGTTTGAATTGAAGATACGCAATTTTGTTGTCCTTCTGATCTCTCCTGAGGCCCAGATGTTCTTTAGCATGATGAATGCTGCTCGCGCCTTGCCTATCCTGGCCATAATGTCTCGGTCGGTGCCCCCAGCTTGTCAACTACGCTTTTCCAATCAAGAGCATTGATATAATTATCTGATAACCTAATACGTCGTGGAACAAATTTTCCCCAGGTCAAGCCATCTAAAGGTCAGCAACAAAATAAATGTGTATGGGGCTTGAGGAGCATTGGATGGCCGAGCAGCCCTTCAGACATATGTAACTTGAAAGAGAAAGCGAAGAAGACGTTTCAGATGTTTAAAACAGAAACTCAGATCAAAACGCCGTATGTAGAACCAGACCCAGGAGTTGTTCAGTTTGTCTTATAGACATTGATTACTTTTCTATACATGCGCGGACAATCTCAGAAACTCAGATCTATAAGCTGTATGTAGAACCAGATCCAGAAGCTGTTTAGTTTGTCTTATAGACATTGAGTACTTTTCTATACATGTGCGGGCAATCCAGAATGACAAACGCGAAAGATCACAAGAAAAACTATCCTGGGTGGTACAGGACTGCTCAAAAGGCGGGTGAAGACAGTGCTTCTCTGGGTCCTCCCCAGCACCTTCGGGTGTTTCTTTTTCTTCTTTGCCTTAACTAGACTGACCCTGGAGAAAGGTCCAGTGACGGTGAGGAAAGACCCACTGACCACAGGGAAAGTCCTGTTGACAGTGGGAAAGACTACAACTTTGGATTCTCTCTTGAGGGCACGTAAGACCGTATGGCGAAAGCTTGGCTGTGTCTGGAGTGGCACTGTCTTCATCTGTCCGTGGACAGGGGTGGTTGGGTCTGTGGGGTGTGCTCAGCAGCTGGAGGGTGGTGTCTTTTGCCGGTGGGCTCTGCAGTCATGAAATACGGGCTGGTACACCCATGGGGGATGCTATTTTTAGGCTGTTATGAGTTGCATCCTGTAGTCTGATTTACCTCTGTTCAGGAGCAGTTATGTCCCTTGATATCTTAATGGAGTGTCCTGCGCGTGCCTGTACCCATCGTCAACACAGCGCAGGCCTCCAAGGGTGGTACAGGACTGCTCAAAAGGCGGGTGAAGACAGTGCTTCTCTGGGTCCTCCCCAGCACCTTCGGGTGTTTCTTTTTCTTCTGCGCAGACAATCTCAGAAACTCAGATCTATAAGCTGCATGTAGAACCAGATCCAGAAGCTGTTTAGTTTGTCTTATAGACATTGAGTACTTTTCTAAACATGTGCGGACAATCCAGAATGACAAACGCGAAAGATCACAAGAAAAACTATCCTCCCACGTTTGCTCACCCAATGCCAGAACACAGCAAAGAGTTTTGTGACAGTTTGGCCCGGAAAGTCTTGTATATGGGTGATCTGGTGTTATCCCTCCATGTTGGACCACAGCAGAGGAAAGCACAGGGATTGGGGGTGTCGGCTGAAGAGTTTCGAGGAATTCAACAGCAAAATCACCTGGATGTAAGAAACAGTCCCAAGACTGATGTGTGCCTGAAGAATTCAGATCCGTTCCAGAAGTCACCAATGGTCTGTGGAGTGAAATGAACACCAGCTTCCTGAAATGGTCGTTTTTTGGTAGACTTTGGCTTACTTTTCGACCAGTAATATTTTACCGCTAAAAGCACGCGATGAAATTAGTATTGGGAGAACAGGATACATTCTGTAATCAAGAATCGCTTGTGTTACCTTCATTCAGTTAACAGCTTTTGTGGAATGAAATATCAGACTATTCACACAAGCTGTATGATTTAATATTAACATGGCCTTACAACATAATGATAAAACATGTAGCGGACAATGAGTCTATCTTGTGTATTTAAAAGTTAATTAACTGAATTATTTTCTTTGTTGGTTTGGCTGTCTGTCTGTCTGTCTGTCTGTCTGTCTGTCTGTGTCTCTGTCTGTCATTCTCTCTGTCTGTCTGCCTGTCTCCCTCTCTCTCTGTCTCTCTCTGTCTCTGTCCGTCTGTCTTTCTGTCCATCTGTCTGTCTGTCTGTCTCTCTCTCTCACTCTCTCTCTCTCTCCCTCTGCCACCCCCTCCCCCCCCCTCCCCCCCCTCCCTTCGGTCAGCAAGTTACGACGTAGTTTTCCGCATGTACTCATGTACATAAGCAAAAGCTCTAAGATATAGACACACAGACGACACGCACAAAGAAACACAGACTCACATGGACAGAGGAGAGAGAGAGAGAGAGAGAGAGAGAGAGAGGAGAGGGGAGAGAGAGAGAGAGAAAGAGAGACAGAGAGAGAGAGAGACAGAGACAGAGACAGAGACAGAGAGACAGAGAGAGAGAAAGATAGAAGAGAGAGAGAGAGAGAGAGAGACAGACAGACAGACAGACAGACAGACAAACAGACAGACAGACAGACAGAGAGAACGATCAGCCGACAGGCGGGCACAGGAAGTCAGACAGACATGATTACGAAGAAACAGAAAGCTACAGGATGAGAAAACCACAATCTGTGTAAAGGGACTCCATAAATCCAAATCAGCCAGTTTCCTGATAGACGGAAACCGGAAATTCAAACTAATCTTGCCGGCTTGGAATTAACGAGGACCTCGAAACATGTTTTAGGGCTCTCTCACTGTTACACGCATACACCACAGCCCTTGTGCCATCATGAGCTGACAACAGCTTTGCTTTCATTTCCAGTTCGAGGTCGGGCATACACAATCTTAGCTCAAGCACGGTAAGCGTGTGTACATGTGTGCACTAATTTGTGCAGAACACAAAGAGGATAAAAAAAGAGAGAGAGAGAGAGAGAGAGAGAGAGAGAGAGAGAGAAGAAGAGAGAGAGAGAGAGAAGAGAGAGAGAGAGAGGAGGAGATGGACTCTTATTTTTAGACAATCTCGAATC
>CM065720.1:52209528-52214528 GCA_033310375.1 Conus canariensis
TTCTCTGTCTGTCTGTCTGTCTTTCTGTCTCTGTCTCTCTCCCTCTGTCTGTCTGTCTGTCACTCTCTCTCTTCTCTCTCTCTCTCTCTCTCTCTCTCTCTCTCCTCCCTCCCTCCCTCTCTCTCTCTCTCTCTCTCTCTCTCCCCCCCCCCATCATCTTCTTCTTCGTCGTCGTCATCGTTGACGTATTCTTCTTCCTTCACCGATTACTTTGCTCATCTGTTTTCTTCTACCGTCTTTGTTTTCTACTTCTCCTTCCTCTTCCTGTTTGTCGATACAGTCGTCTTTTCCCTCCTGTTCTCTATATCCTATTCCTCGTCTACCCGCTCATCTTCCCTACCTTGTTCTCCGCCACCATCTTTTCATTTTCTTTTTTTCTCTTTTCTTCTTCATCATCTTCTCCTTCCTCTTCTCCTCCCTATCCCCCTTTTCTTCCCCAAAATCACCTCCTTCTCCTCCTCCTCCTCCCTTTTCTTCAAACTAGATGAGTGGTCTGCTTATACTGAGTGCATGCTCACTTCACTCCTGCATTAGGTAGCAGCACCCAACTGGAGTTATAGTTCGATGGGGTGCCTAGTTGTAGGCCACTGGTTTCAGTCACACAAAGTCTGGACTGCTTGTTTTTTCCTAAGCTGTTTACCTAGCCTTGAGTGATGCTACACATGTGTGGCTATTCATCATGTGGGTGAGAGAAAGAGAAAACAAACAAAAAAAAAGGTCTGTAGTAGGGGTTCCATTTACATCTTAAAAAAAAATAAACAAACAAGCAAACAAACGAACGAGCAATGGTAGCACATGAGCTGCCTCAGATAAACTATCACTTTGGTAGGATCATTGAATATGCATGAACACACAGAACATTGAAAAAAAGGATGATGGCACTTGACTGCGATGCTATGCTCTCAGCTCTCCTGGAGAAGGGGGAATAGGAATAAGGTGGTCAGGGGGGAGGGGGCACGTCATTGCAGTCCAGGAGAGGGGAAGGACGTGTGGGATTGGGGAGAAAGAGAGGGGGGGGGGGGCGGAGTCAGACCTATCCAATTTCCAAAGTCAGGAAATATCTTGCGAGGCGAATGCAATGCAACACAATGGCATCTGTAGGATTCTTGGTGGCTGGTGAATGCTATTCGTGCCTGACCTTGACAAAAAGTATGAAGATTAGGACCTCGACGTGTGCGTCAGGTTAACCCATGAGTAGAGACCCAACGTGGCTCAATCAGCAGATCAACATCTGTACCATTTAATAGGGAATGTCAGAAATAAGTGCTGTCCTAAATCCATTGTGTATGCCTGGATATCAACCACAGGTCTTTAGGGTAGAACTTCGATAGAAGAACTGCAATGTCGTCGATGTAAAAGGGGTTTCCCCTTCTATTTTAGAGAGAGCCTGCAATCAAATGGCTAAGGCGTTCGGCAGGAAAACTGGTCAAGAGTTTGAAGGAAACATAAAGTCAGATTTTTAAAGTTTTTTTTTTTTTAACCTGTCCTGACCCATGGAGATGGGGGTAGAAGTGTGTGTGTGTGTGTGTGTGTGTGTGTGTGTGTGTGTGTGTGTGGTGTGTGTGTGTGTGTGTGTGTGTGTGTGTGTGTGTGTGTGTGTGTGTGTGTGTGTGTGTGTGTGTGTGTGTGTAAAATAGAACAACTATACCTTTACATGTGTGCCTATGAAAGTACATACCTTTACTCTCAACACTGTGAACTAAGGCGCATGCGCTTGGTTGTAATAAAATGGAAATAAAACAGTGAGACGTATCAAAATGATCACAACAGTAAGACCTATCAAAATGACCACAACTGTGAGACCTATCAAAATGACCACAACAGTGAGACCTATCAAAATGACCACAACTGTGAGACCTATCAAAATGACCACAACAGTGAGACCTATCAAAATGACCACAACTGTGAGACCTATCAAAATGACCACAACAGTGAGACCTATCAAAATGACCACAACTGTGAGACCTATCAAAATGACCACAAGAGTGAGACCTATCAAAATGACCACAACAGTGAGACCTATCAAAATGACCACGCTCTTCACGTCTGATGTTTTATGGCGCCAAAAGAACGCCGTATTCGTGGGGATAGGGGTAGGGTGCGTGCGTGCCGTGTGTGTGTGTGTGTGTGTGTGTGTGTGTGTGTGTGTGTGTGTGTGTGTGTGTGTGTGTGTGTGTGTGTGTGTGTGGTGGGTGTGTGGTGGGTGGGTGGGTGGGGGGCAGCTGTGTTGAAACATGGTTAGTGAGAGAGTGGGGATGATGAGTAGAAGACAGAGGATGAAGTATAGTTCATGCTAGCCTGCGTTCAGACCATTTCCCTGGTTTACGTAAAGCTCGTTAGCATCTCTCTCTCTCTCTCTCTCTCTCTCTCTCTCTCTCTCTCTCTCTCTCTCTCTCTCTCTCTCTCAGTACTTAATTTTTCTTTACGTAAAGACCAAAAAATTCAATTTTGTTCTTTGTTGCCTGGACACATTTGTGAAGCGCTGATCAAAGTTAGGTCTTACAGAAAGCCTACATTTTTCAGAATGAGTCCATTCATGTCATCTGCAATACCTCAAGATGTACTGAGTCTGTATATTATTTATCTTTCTTTTTTTCTTTTCTCCCTCTTTTTTTCCCGCAGTGCCGAAACGTTGTGGCAGTTTGACATGTCCCCACAGCTCGTACTAACGTACTTCATTTTTAGACTGATTTTTGTTTGTGTGAGCATATTTCCTCATCCAGTGATACGTCTGTGAATTTGGAGAATGAGTCACTGAGAGAGAAAGTGGGAACAGAGGGCTCAATATTCAATATTGAAACTTAAAACAATACCTGAGTCGCCATGTAGACAGGCCTCATGATGTAAACAATATGTATGTTACAGATTCATCCTTCCACCAGCTAAAGTGTACACGCCGGGATATAGGGCACTGGAAGGAGCGAATGGGGGAAGGGAGTGGGGCTAGGGGTGGTAGGGGCTCTTACTGAGAGTGAAACCTGAAGCAAGGGTGAAGGAAAGAGCCGTGCTGTGCGGCACTGACTGAGAGTGAAGCCTGAAGGAGAGGTGTGACGGAAAGAGCCGTGTTGTGTGGCACTGACTGAGAGTGAAACCTGAAGCAAGGGTGAAGGAAAGAGCCGTGCTGTGCGGCACTGACTGAGAGTGAAGCCTGAAGCAAGGGTGACGGAAAGAGCCGTGTTGTGTGGCACTGACTGAGAGTGAAACCTGAAGCAAGGGTGACGGAAAGAGCCATGTTGTGTGGCACTGACTGAGAGTGAAACCTGAAGCAAGGGTGACGGAAAGAGCCGTGTTGTGTGGCACTGACTGAGAGTGAAACCTGAAGCAAGGGTAAAGGAAAGAGCCGTGTTGTGTGGCACTGACTGAGAGTGAAACCTGAAGCAAGGGTGAGGAAAGAGCCGTGTTGTGTGGCACTGACTGAGAGTGAAACCTGAAGCAAGGGTGACGGAAAGAGCCGTGTTGTGTGGCACTGACTGACTCCGCCGTAAAAACCAGTTAGTCAGAAGGATCTAAGCTCCAGGGGGGCAGACTACTGGTGCTCTGGATGTCTGGCTCTCTGATGGAAACAACTAGACTGAATTTGTATGCCTGTCTTTTTTGTCTCTGTCCCTCTCTGTGTCTTTATTTCAGTCAGTCTGTCAATCTGTCTGTACGTCCGTCGGTCCATAGACAGAGGGATCTAAGCTGGGGGGGGGGGGGGGGGTGGAGAGGGGGGGGGACTGACTACTGGTGCTTTGGATATCTGGCTCTCTGATGGAAACAACTAGATTGAATTTGTCTGTCTGTCTGCGTGTCAGTCAGTCTGTCTGTCTATCTCTCTCTCTCTCTGTGTCTATCTGTCCATCCATCCGTCTGTCTGTCTATCTGTCTGTCTGTTTCTCTCTCTGTCTCTCTCTGTCTTTCTCTGTCTCTCTCTGTCTCTGTTCTGTCTCTGTCTCTCTGTCTGTCTGTCTGTCTGTCTGTCTGTCTCTCTCTCTCTCTCTCTCTCTCTCTCTCTCTCTCTCTCTTTCATATCATGATTGAAGCCAATTAATTCTGAGCGTTAAGTCACCCCACCCCACTCTTATCTCTCTCTTAATCCTTTACTGAAAAAAGTGTTTTGAGTTGTGTCGGTCGGTCAGTCGGTCGGTCGGTCAGTCTCTGTCTGTCTGTCTGTCTGTCTCCCTCTCTCTCACTCCGTATGATGCAACGGCTCTGTACGTGGAATAACTATTCGTTAGATGCGTTTTTTAAAGTTGTCTGATGATCAGGTTCAACCTACTATGCAATACGGTTCCAAGATATGGGGATTACAAAATGCCTCTCAGCACTATGGAAAAGTGCATGTGTATGCGCTGAACAAATTTCTAGCTGTTGATCTACGTACACCTAATGATCTAGTCTACAATGAATGGAGTAGATATCCTATCACGGTTAATTCCATTGTAAATTGCGTCCATTACTGGCTGAGATTACTTCAAATGGATGATTACAGGTTATCCCGAAGAGCTTATATCTTGCTAAGGGATTTAGATAATACAGGTAAGAATACCTGGGTTACGAATGTATGATTATGTTTATAGAAAAATGGTTTTGGAGATGTATGGGTTAATCAGGGTGTTGGGAATGTGCGTGGATTTTTACGTGTGTTTAAGCAGCGACTGATCGATTGTAGATGGCAAAATGTGAGTAAGCACCTGAGCAACAGTGAACGTGTTAATGCTTACAGTGTGTTCTGTGACTGTCTAAACTGTGTACTCAAATATCTACTCTTAGACATTGATAGGTAAATAAAATGTATTATGACAAGATTTCGTTTTGGTGCCTCCGCCTTGAAGGTGCATTTTTTATAGATACAGGAGGCATGAAACACAGAATGTGTTATGCCCATTATGCAATATGTCTGTTGAAAATGAATTAGAATTTACATTGTGCTATCCTTTCGTAGACAGTTTAAGAAAACAGCACATTGCCCCTAAATACTACAAAAATCATAATGCCTTCCGTTTCTGCCTATCAATGTC
>CM065720.1:52224528-52237028 GCA_033310375.1 Conus canariensis
CACCTCCAGTCCCTTTGCCCCCCTTAGGACAAGTTCGTGGTTTTAGACGGCCGTATAATACCACAGCGGATTCCAAAAGTTTGCTTTAACTTTCTGTGGGGAAAAATGAATGTACGGAGTCTGGATTTATTATAGTTTCTCGACTTTCACTAACGAAAGATTTCTTTGCCAATCCCTTCTCCCATAAGGGCCAGTTTGTGATTTCAGACCACTGTTTAATGCCATGGCGGATTTTAAGAGTTTGGTCAAATTTTCAGTCCAGAAATGAACGTATGAGGTCAGGATTTACTATAGTCTCTCAACTGCCAGTCGTGAAGAAATATGTGAACCCGACTAGATTATGGAATGGTGTTTAGCGTCTTTTTCGTTTCTTAAAAACTTGGGATGCATTTAAGGATTTCCATATGCCTCTTTCTTTCCGTTGATGCATAAGTAAACACCGCACCCAACACCAAAGGACAACATGAAAGAAAAAAGAATTCAGTCTTTGTGAAGACTTCATCAAACAAAGTTTGAAAATGGCGCATCTTTCCCTTGTTCGAAAGCATTTGTGAAGAAAAACACCCTTTTGCCACAGCAACCAGCACAAGAGATTTGAATCTTATTTAGGCACTTTCAGCTGTTCTGCTGAGACAGAGAGAGAGAGAGAGAGAGAGAGAGAGAGAGAGAGAGAGAGAGAGAGAGAGAGAGAGAGAGATTGGGGCGAGGAACGGGAGATAAATTGGGGGAATGGAGGGTACGGGTAGCTTAGGGGGGAAGAGGAGGTGGAGCAAACGTGCATTTTCACAATCTGCATTTTTGTTAAACGGTTATTTAAAATAACAAACGTGCCCTATGGCTAAAGGGGATCGGAGAAGCACACCTTTCTTGGTGAGTCCTCAATCAGTCAACCCCATCACTGATTAAAAGACCATCTCCGGAATTTCAAGTCTGAAGTATTGAATTATTAATAGATATCAGCCAGCCATGTTAAACTCTCTGAGTGCTGAAGTAACTGTAGATCTTGTTAGTTCAGTCTTGCCAATCTCATTTGAACAGTTATCTTTCCCTATATGTTTTAAGCTAATCGAACTGAAACAACAAATTTCCGCGATGCCCAGTGAAGATAAACAACACACTCCGTCCATCTGCCCATCCAGACTATCCAGTGTATTGTTTTCCTCAGGACAACACACCTAACTCACACACCCATCACCCACTCTCCTATCTCACTCGTTTCCCAATCGTCTTTCCATCTTCCTTTCATCTTTCCACCTGCAGCCAAATCTAGGTCAGATGAGACAAAAAGGTTGGCTGAAAGCAAAACTACCACAAACATCTAGCACACACACACACACACACACACACGCGCGCGCGCGCGCGCGCGCGCGCGCGCGCGCGCACGCACAAACAACTCCAGCCCGGCAAGCACTGAGGTAAACCTTGCAGGTTGACAAATGGCCTGTCTTGCAGGTTTTTATCAACTCGACACGTCCACCTGCAACAACAGGCCGGCGGGCATTAGGAAAAGACAAACACAGGGAAGAAAGGCAGAGGGCCCCTCGTGCATCTGACTCGCAGCAGCTGAAACCAAGGACTGTGATGAGGATGTCATTAGATGAAGAACTTGGCACACACGCTCACACAGAGGACTCCATTATCAGTCGCTCCATCTCTGGTCTACCCCTGAGGGGCAACACGGCGAGATTGATTTGGAGGTTCGGCTGAGAGTGGGCTTGGTTCGTGTGCTTCTGCTGTCAACAGCCAAGATTTTGTTATCCTGTCCAGTGTTGTGAAGCAGGGAAGGGTTGATAGACCTCCCTAACTGCTCTCTTGTGTGTGTGTGTGTGTGTGTGTGTGTGTGTGTGTGTGTGTGTGTGTGTGTGTGTGTGCTCTATGACTCGAAAATTAATAGACCATCATATAATAGACCATCATATTCTTTTAGAGGATTTCTTCAGGGTTGTCTTCCCTTCCCCTCTTCTTCTTCTTCTCTCTCTCTCTCTCTCTCTCTCTCTCTCTCTCTCTCAGCGTGCGCGCGCGCGCGCGCGCGCGTGTGTGTGTGTGTGTGTGTGTGTGTGTATGCACGCACCATGACTCGAAAACGGGAAAACAGTCATAGATTTGTACAGGTTTTCTTCAGGATCAGCATGTTTTATGCATGTAACTATATGTGCTATTTTCACGCTTTTTTTTTTTACAAAATTTTTGGAAATGATTGAAAGCAATTTTAAACTAGACAGGTCCGAGGAAGGACGCTATTTTGATTTGTTGAGAAAAGGACGATGCTGCAAAGGGTTTGAGTTCCCTTTCAGAATGTTGATCTTTTGCTGTTGCTTGCTTCTCTTTCTGACGAATAAACACTGGAAAGCAATGTGACTACTCTCCATGGCATCTTATGGAGTGTGCACTGATGAACTGGATATACATTGGCCCTTGAGTCCCCCTCCCCCCCCCCACACTTGTTTCAAAAACGCTGTGGATTTCAGATGGTATTGATGCTAATACCTTTTATTCTCAGTAGGACTTAATTTGCTGGGAAAATAAAGAGTAAGCTGACATTCAGCTTAGTTTTACACGTCTAACCAGGCTAGGAGTCACCATTGTCAGCAGTGTTGCGGCCAAGCTCATCTTTCTAATCACCAGCATTGACATATTGATAACACATCGGGGCAAAAATTCCTTCACGTCGAGCAATATGAAGGTCAGTACACAAAATAAATGAATATAGGACTTGAGGAGCATTGTGTGACCGAGCAGCGCTTTAACTTGAAAGAGAAAACATAAAAGACGCATCAGAGTTTTAAAACGGAACCTCAGACCGATAAGCCGTTCGTAAAAGCAGACCCAGAGCTATTTAGTTTTGTCTTATTTACAGTCATTACTTTTCTACACATGTACGGACAATCCAGAGTGATGAGATTGTGGGCGTAAGATCAGAAAGAGAACCACCCTCCCCCCACGTACGGGCATCCATCTCCAAGGATTAAGCAAGAAAAGGGAACATCGTGATTTTCCGCCAAGAGAGTCTTGTATATGGGTGATCTGGTGTTATCCCTCCATGCTGGGCAACAGCAAAGCAAAGGGATTGTGGGTGTCTGATGAAGAGTTTGGAGAGACTAAAAAGAAAAAAGCCACCTGGATGTAAGACACCATCCTAAGACTGATGTGTGCCTGAAGAATGTAGATCCATAGCAGAAGAATCATCAGAAGTCTACGAACACCAGCCTCCAGGAATGTCGTCTTGGGGGTTGGGGAGTGGGGGGTGTGGGTGTATGTTGGGTCGCTCTTCTTAACAAGTAATAATTCTCTGTGAAAAACTCCGGAGATGAACTGAACGATTGGCTCTCTTCTGATAAGGAACGTTGATGTAACTTATTCACGAGTGACAAGTCAAGTGATCAACTGTTGACAATGGCAGTCTAACTGACCGTGTAATATCACACGTTAAATAAAAGATTCGTCCATTTAATCTAACCGGCCCGCGAAATACAGGGTAGTTATCTGCACACTCGAACGCACTCATGCATTTATGCACGCACACGCGCGAAAGCTCAAAGACACGGAAAAATACAGAGACAAACACGCATATAGACACAAACAGACAGAAAGAAAGACAGACAGACAGACTGACAAACAGACAGACAGACAGGCAGAACAACACACACACACACACACACACACACACACACACACACACACACACACACACACACACAGAGAAGCGAATGCGCGTTTGAATACAACATGTTTCCTGAAAGGACAACGGAGCAAATAACTACATTTTGCTCCCGCCCTAAAAACTGTGTGTGTGTGTGTGTGTGTGTGTGTGTGTGTGTGTGTGTGTGTGTGTGTGTGTGTTGTGCGCGCGCGCGCGCGCGTGCGTGCGTGCGTGTGTTCGTGCGTGCGTGTGCGTGTTGTGTGTGCGTGTGTGTGTGTGTGTGTGTGTGTGTGTGTGTGTGTGTGTGTGTGTGGCATGTGTGTGCGTGCGCGCGCGCACGCGCGCTGTGTTGTGTGTGTGCGTGTGTTTCTGTGTTATAAATGATAAATTTTCCTTTGAATCTGGTTCCACTGCTAAACAAAATCGGATGATCTCCATCTTGTATTATCATCCTCCCATTCATCTCCATTCCCCCCTTACATTTCCTCCCATCCTCTCCCATTCACCCCCCCCCCCCCCCCAGTGCCTCTCTCCAGGGAATTTTATAGCAATCTGCCAAATTCGTTTTCGTTGAAATTTTGTAAATCATCAAAAACGAACAAGAGAGAGAGAGAGAGAGAGAGAGAGAGAGAGAGAGAGAGAGAGAGAGAGAGAGAGAGAGAGAGAGGGGGGGGGGGAGGGAGGGAGAGAGAGCAAAAGTGTTGTATTTTCTTGATGATAATTAAATATAGTACGCTTTCATAAAGAAAGAGACAGGGTAAATGCAATTTATACAAACAACGATAATGGATTCGGGGTGGAAATTTGATAGAGCACGAATAAACAATCGAACACACACACACACACACACACACACACACACACACACACACACACACACACACACACACACACAACACGCATGCGCACACACACACGCACGCACCACACACACGCACGCGCACACACACACACGCGCACGCACATACACACACACACACACACACACACACACACACACACACACACACACACACACACAAACACACACACGATCCATGAAACAAACATAAAACTGAACATAATAGTGAAGTTATTTCGAATGTGTTGTGTGTTGTGTGTGTGTGTGTGTGTGTGTGTGTGGAGGAGAGAGAGAGAGAGAGAGAGAGAGAGTGTGTGTGTGTGTGTGTGTGTGTGTGTGTTTGTGTGTGTGTGTGTGTGTGTGTGTGGTGTGTGTGTGTGTGTGTGTGTGTGTGTGTGTGAGTGTTTGATGCATGATATGTCACACGAAATGTTATTAAAAAAAAACGCCCAATGATACATAACAAAACACAGCATACGACATGACAATGGAGTGTTTTGATTTTGATAGAGTGTTAATGATCATTCATATTAGAGACACCTGTTACAATACTTGAGAATTTACAAGCTCGATAGAAGAGGGTGAAAGAGTGGTGGAGAAGGAGGCTGGGAGAGTAGACCAACAGTTTCATCTATTTCGTGTCTTTAAGTTAAGAAAATAAAAAAGAGAACTAAAAAAAAGAACGATTACTAAAGATTACAAAAACAGATAAACTGAGCATTTTTCATAACGAACCTCCTAAATACGTTCAAGCCAAACACAGACACACACAGACACAGACACACACAGACACAAACAGAGACACACATAGACGCACAGACACACACACCACACACACACACACACACACACACACCACACACACACACACACACACACACACACACACACGGGCACGCGCGCACGCGCGTACTCTGGTGATTGCAGAAGAACTCCCCCAGGTTCGAACGGGTCCTGGACATTCCTTTGAATCGAGTCTTGAATGAAAACAAAATCGTGTTGCTCTGACAGGGGAAGGAATAATTTGCACGGTCGGAAAAAAACAGTTACTTTCGATGTATTTCTGTTGATGACGACACAGAATACAAATTTACTTTTTTTAATACCTCTAGAAGTTCAGTTCTCCACGAAGCAAGAAGGCATCGCTCCACAGCAAAAAAAAAAAAAATCAAACACGCCGTTAACACTAAAAAAAAGAAAGAAGAACGAAACATGTATTCTGTATTGTATTAGAGTTCATGTTCACAGGAGAATTTGTAATGATCTTGCTGAAGACTCTCCGGATCTGCTGGACGATCTAGAAGAACACTAACATATATCAAATTCGTCCTTGGGCCACGATTTATCTTTCCACGGAGTTTGGCACAATGGATCAAGTAGTGTGTTTAAATAACATTTATGATATTCTTGTAGAAAGGAATCTGGATCCGTCATTTTGTTTGGATCCGAAAAAAAAGAAAAAAAAAAAGAAAGAAAAAAAGGAGAGAAAAAATCATGGTTCGTCCTGGCATTCCCTTTTAGTTTCCACAAATGTCTGCTTCAAATCGTTTCCAACATTTTTTGCATCATCTAGCTAATTGACAAATACAAAGGCTGGCACGCGTGGGTGGAAACGTGATTTTTTTCTGAAGAAATAAACGACTGTGGGGAATGCACAGTCCTTTACAAAAAGTCGTTCCGAATCCACACCAAAATTTAATAGGTTCGTTTTGGGGTCGGACATCATCTTCCGATCAAGGTGCGTTAAAATCACTTCAGTAGTTTTTTCGCATCGTTCTATATGGGCAAACAAAGAAGCCAACAGCGGCACGTAAAACTATCATATTTGTGGAGGGAAGACAATTAGGACACAAAATAAATAAATCAATGGAATTGGCCTCAAATAAAGGAACGCCATCTTCTCGCGCTTAGGCCATCAATCAAATTGCTTTCTCGTTAGGCTCTTTTTTTTTCTCCTCCTCCTCCTCCTCCTGATCTTTCTTCTTCTTCTTCTTCTTCTTCTTCTTCTTCTTCTTCTTTCAAAGCCTCATACATACAGCTGTGTGTGTGTGTGTGTGTGTGTGTGTGTGTGTGTGTGTGTGTGTGTGTGTGTGTGTGTGTGTGTGTGTGTGAAAACTCTCCAAATTACAGGAAAGCGGCCAATAGTAGTACTTTTTTTCTCTCATCATAATGATGATAATAATGATGATGACAGATTCTTCTTCTTCTCATTATTATTATTATTATTATCATCATCATCATCATCATCATTATTATTATCATCATTATTATTATTGTCACCATTATTATCATTATTATCATTATTATCATTATCATCATCAGTATTGTTGTTGTTGTTGTTGTTATTATTACATTATTATTACATTATTATTATCATTATTGTTATTATTACTATTTCGTTGTTGTTCTTTTTGTTGCTGTTGCTGTTGCTGCTGCTGCAGCTAATGCTCTTCGGCGAGCACAACGTTTGAATATGGTACAACTTTTCTTCCATTATTCGCTAACCCTTTTAAGTTCCGCGAAGGGATTGTGTTTAGAGTTTCCGTTTTTCGCTTTCTGTCTTCAAGGCAGAGAGGGGAATGGTGAGGTTGTTGACGCTTTTCAGAGACAACACTGAAATACGCAGTAGCAATTTTCACTTTTTTTTCTTAAATCTCTTTGAACCCAGAATCCCCCCCCCCCCACCTCACCCCCTACCCCCTTAAATGAATTCACGTTCGAGGAATACATCCTTTCTTTATGCTTTCGAACTGCTTTGGGGAACCAATTAACCAGATGCAACGGCTCCCAGTGGACCTCACAAGCTAGTATTGCAATGCACGTGAACATGGCTGTGAGTGTATGAGCCAGACCAGAACAAGAGCGTGAAAGTAATAGCACGGACAGCACAGAAGGTGTGACAGAAAGGAAAAAAAATCCACATTGGTTCGGCGTCTTTCGCCGGTGGGTTCTGCAGCCATGAAACACGGGCTGGTGGCACCCATGGGATCGCTTCGGTGGAGGATCTGTTCTGTAACGTCCAGTGCTCACGTCACAGAGGCGTCTGCCAGGGAGACGGTTATGTCCCTTGACGTCTTAATGAAATGCCCTGTGCGTGCCTGGTTCCCTGTGTCAATACACCGCAGGCTTCCACGGGTGGTGCAGGATTGCTCCCGGCTGTTTAGCTGATGAGTATCATAGCAATGCCTCGCGTACATGCCCGTGAAACATAATCACTAATTTCGTGCCTCGATATCTTCATGGCGTCATTCTACAGTAAAAAGATACTGCTGCTGCTGCTGTTGCTACTAGTACTACTACTACTGCTATCACGAGGAAGAAGACGACTATGATGAAGGAAAATCAGAAGAGGAAAAGATGAACAATAAACAGAATAGGAAGAATTTTCTTTTAATAGCTACCTAGAAATTATCTGTACTGGTGTTTTCTGTCTTGATGATGCTTTTTTTGTTTACATCTTTTGATACTAAAAATCCCTCTTGTTTACCCATTGAAACCCTTTTGTTTGTTTGACTGATTTATTAATCTATTTATTTATTCATTGATGCATTTATCAATGCATTCATTTTCTATTTATTCACTTAGTTATTTACTTATTTAGTTATTAATGTATTTGCTTATCTATTTATTTCTATATTTCTTTAATAGGCACACGAAGAGAAAAATTCAAAATTACGAACGCGAAATGTTTAAATGAACATCAAACAACGTTATAAACCACGTCACGCACAATCTTGTCACAGATATATTATGACTTTGAGAGAAAATAAATCATTGAGACATATTTCAAGACCATATTATAGTTGCTTCGAGGTACAAAGGTCCTGGACAACATGTAAAAGAAGAAGAAAAATACAGAGTATGCATGTCAAGCACTCATCCTCTGTCAGTTTAATGTTTAGGTACCATTTTGTCCTGTAACTTGATTTTTCACATCCATCAAGTATATGTGTTTCTCCATTTATGTCTATAGCTCCATTCTTTTAGAAATATGTTCAAGTTAGGGTTTGTTTTGATTCCACAAACATATATGATATATTTCCCATTAGAATGATCACATATAACACACTGTATGTTTCTAATTCTGTTTTCTCATCAGCGCAAACAATGTATTTCCACATCGAAGGACAATCTTATACGCTGTGGACTCTTCAACTGCAGTTCATTTTCAAATGCTTTCCAGAAATGCTTGTAAATTCACATTCGCACAACGAATAACTGGCCAAATGTTTCTCTATATCACAGAAACGGGACTTGTTGCGATCAGTAGCTTGCATTCTTCTTAAAACACTGTCTGTTTTCTATAACATATAAAACTATTCATTATTTCTAATTCCATTTAAGCTAAGACTTAAAAAATCACAGTCTTTTGTGAATAAGTCTGCCCACACACTAGGCATATTAGACAGCTGTTTCCATTTGACAAAAGCACTCATCTAAGAAACGTCCATGACTTCCATCATGCTATTGCAACCAATACGTGATCCTATGGTAACAGTACACTTCTTGTTGCTATCTAACTTTACTCCTTATTTCTTTGAACACAGACGTTTACCAATTAAGTATAACTAATACGATTAAAAAGAAGGGGAAAAAAAGAAAGAAAAAAAAGTCTCAAATCCCGGCTTGTTTTACAATGTATGGAGGTTTAGTTAAAGGGAATCTCCGTCGAGTGAAACATTAGCAAAAACAGTCATGCTGTTCTGCATCTATTGCCTGTTAACAAAATAGTGTGCTCCCAACTCTGAACGTTTCGCTACAATAAATGAAATCATTGGCAAGATGTACGCTTTGCTTATCCGATGATATAAGGACTGGACATGCAGTCTCAAGGTTGGGTATGCCTATTCCCCACCCATATGTTTTGAACGGAATATTTTCTATCTTGATCATATTTGTGGCTAAAAAAAATCTTGAAACATATTCTTTGAAATAGTAAACTTCTATCTATATATTTCCAGGGATGACAAATGACTGTCATTTATCTCTTTGACCCGGATGCAAAATTTGGTCCCAGGGAACAACTAAAATTACAGAATGGAATAGAAGGGCAAAGAGGTTCAGAAGGGAAGATGCAGGCTAAGATAATAATAATAATGATAATAATAATAACAGTAATAATGATAATAATAATGATAATGATAATAAAAGAATAACTACAACAACAACAATAATGATAATAACGATGATAATCATCATCATCATCATCATCATTATTGCAGTGATAACAGTGATAGAAGAAGAAGGAGAAGAAGAAGAAGACGATTTTCGCAATAATAACAAACAAACAACGACAGTTATATATATACACACACACACACACACACACACACACACACACACACACACACACACACACACAATAAACTAATAAATTCCAAGGATAAATACCGCACCATTCCAGCAACTTACAGAGCAGCTTGGTGTTGCAATGACTGCAAGAAATATTCAATTATAAACAAAGCTTGCTCTTATGTCTTAGATTGAAGGCTGAAGGCTCATTTTGAGAAGCATTTATTTCATTTTCCCCCCATTTACCCACTCAAGCACATACTGTTAGTTAGGCAGAATTATCTACCACTGCAGATATGAATGCTTATCTCCCCGTATTTCTTCAATCTAAGACATAAGAGTAAGCTTTGTTTATAATTGAATATATATATATATATATATATATATATATATATATATATACAGAGAGAGAGAGAGAGAGAGAGAGGAGAGAGAGAGAGAGAGAGAGAGAGAGAGAGAGAGAATAATGATAGTCAATACTAGTTGAGGACAGAATTCAAGGTCCCTGCTTTCGTTACGTCAGTGATATTTAATTCTTCTATTTTTAATTCGATGCCTCCATAGACGAAAGTATTCATTTAATTTGATCCATAAGTGTTCGTTAATATAAACAACAATAAAAAAACCGCTGTAGAAACCATTAGAATCATTTAATTATCTTGAATATATTCAGTGATTTCCTCTATTTTGAACGCAAAATTAAAACCGAAGAGTATTGTCACGCCTCCTGGTCGAGAATTGTTAGAGGCAGTAACATACATATAACTTCTTCTTCGGCATTTCAAGTTCCATGTTGAACTGGTCTCATGTAGAAATCACATTGGGTACTGTTTGGGGGGGACCTTTCATATCAAGTAAACAGACTTTGATATCAAATAAACGACATCACATGGCATTCGCTGAGGGCTATTGTCTGATGTTATATGGCTCTCTAACTGGCAGCCGGATGAGTCTTCTTCTCGCGGCACAGATCATTGTCATGGTGCTTCGATCCAGCCAGGAAGACAAGCATGCTCCTGAGCCAGAATCCCGGGGATGGAGTTCGTTGATCTCTCTGTCTATGACAGGGCAGCATATTATGGGGTCAAGACCCTCAGGCCGAAGATTTGTTCCCAAGAGAGGTAGAGGCGATGGAGAAGGATGGAAAAAAGGAGACGGTGGGGGTTAGGTTGGGGAGGGGGTGGGTGTGGGGAAAGGCAAGGTTTGTGGCTCTTTGGTAGGCGTACACTGTTTTGGATTCAACGTGAGGTCAGCTCCGGTAGGGCTTTCGTGGATGGTCGGGTTAGGAAAAAAACAAACACTTTACTCTTTGGCATTTTTTGCGCAAATTCGGTATGTATATGAGCGGTGTGTGTGTGTGTGTGTGTGTGTGTGTGTGTGTGTGTGTGTGTGTGTGTGTGTGTGTGTGTGTGTGTGTGTGTGTGTGTGTGTGTGTGTGTGCGTGCGTGCGTGCGTGTGTGTGTGTGTGTGTGTGTGTGTGTGTGTGTGTGTGTGTGTGTGTGTGTGTGTGTGTGTGTTGTTGTTGTTGTTGTTGTTGTTGTCGTCGTCGTCGTTGTCGTTGTTGTCGTTGTTTTTATTTACTGTTTTTGCTTGTTTGTCTGCTTTTTTCCCCGGCAGACTGTCTGTTGGAGAAACTGCTTGAGTCACAGGCGTACTTCGCATCATTATTCAAACCATGCAGCTGCCACAGATCGCAAAGACATAAGCAACGTGACAGTGATCACAAAACACGCACCATTGTACGACCCGTCAATGCCAATAAGAGATGGAAGAGAAGACAGACAATACTACAAGCCTTGAAACGGAGTGCGAGACCGACGTACATACAGGCCGAGAGAGACAAGTATAGTGTCCATCCTCTGCCTCAACTCGATTTCGGCTCTTCACGAATACAGCCATCCAAACTGTTATCCTTCAAATACACGTAGATGAGCATTTTCTTCCTTTAACATTACTTTACGAAAAGACTATAAGCCTGGATCGCATATAATCTGTATATATAAATAGACGACCAGCAAAGATAGCCGCTCACAGACTGCTGAAAGAATAGCAGCAAGATATGTTATTGTCTGAAAGACGATTGCTTCTGCTGCAGTTGTTGTGTGATCGATTTTGTCTTCCAAGAAGCATTCTTGAAGCGAAACGTATAGCAACTAGGCATGTATTGCTTATATAACAGCTACGGGTTTTAGAAGTTGCATTCTTGTGTTACGTAGTGCTTAAGGGTAATATAACCGTTTTGTAAGTTAGTATCATTTGCGAAGGAAAGGCTTGGGTCCACCTCACATAATGACGTGCCCTACATACTACGAATCTCGTAACAGTTCACTGCCTAAAGGGTCATTAGCCTATAAGATTTTAACATTCAGCCTTTTCTATGTGTGCTTTTAGACAGTTAGGAAATACGAGCTAGAACACACACACACACACACACACACACACACACACACACACACACACACACACACACATACACACACACACACACACACACACACACACACACACAAACACACACACATGCACGCACGCACGCGCGCACACATACACATTGGCACATACACATAAAACGCCCGCAAGCAGGCACTCTCACATACACGGGCGCACACGCAAGCACACACACACACACACACACACACACACACACACACACACACACACACAGAGACAAACACGGACTCACACACACACACACACACACACACACACACACACACACACACACAC
>CM065720.1:52252028-52254528 GCA_033310375.1 Conus canariensis
ACTGTGTGTGTGTGTGTGTGTGTGTGTGTGTGTGTGTGTGTGTGTGTGTGTGTGTGTGTGTGTGTGTGTGTGTGTGTGTGTGTGTGTGTGCGTGTGTGTGTGTGCGCGCACGCGCGCGCGCGCGCGCGGTGTGTGTATCTTTGCTCATTTCTGTCTAATTCAAGCAGTTAATGTCGTGTGCAGGGGTCCTCTTCGTTGATGCCCGGCGTGTATATGGAACGAACAGGCAGAGTCTCCTCATGTAGGTTGACACGTGGCGACCTGATATTCAGGGCCCCCTGTGGACTACTAATGCTGGGGTTGGGACAGAATAAACTGAGATGTGTGTGCACGTGCGTGCGTGTGTGCGTGCGTGCGCGCACACGTTGTGTGTGTGTGTGTGTGTGTGTGTGTGTGTGTGTGTGTGTGTGTGTGTGTGTGTGTGTGTGTGTGTGTGTGACAGTAATATTGGGCGTGAAAATGATACCAAAGAAAACGAGGCAGCAATGAAGAAAGAACACACACACACACACACACACACACACACACACACACACACACACACACACACACACACACATACACACACGCGCGCCGCGCGGCGCGGAACCGAACCAAACCAACAAATATTGGAAATAAAACGGGGTAAAAAGGATAATGCTTTCTCTGAGTATCCTGTTCAACTCTTACCATTTCTAATTATTTCTAACGCTTGAAAGTGAAACGCATGCCTTTAGAAGAAGATGTAATATTTTTTCTTCTTACTCTTTAGACAATTTTCTCGCAATTTTTCTTCCACAATTTACGAGCAGAGGAAGACAGAAATTATCCTTCTACCTTGACATTTACCATTGCTTACAAAGATAAGTGTTAAATAAGACATGTATCATGCAGTTTCCGGGGCAACAAGAAGAACAGATTGTTGACAGATCTTGCACAATGCGCTCTGCAAAAGAAAAGTGATTCATTTGCTTAGCAATTGAATTGCATGGAGAACGCGGGAGTGGGGGGGGGGGGGGGGGATAAAAAGTAAACCAAATGGAAAGAGGAGAGGGGAAGGATAGTGAAGAAAGTGTCTGATGTAAGAGAGAGAGAAGAGAGAGAGAGAGAGAGAGAGAGAGAGAGAGAGAGAGAGAGAGAGAGGTCGACTTCTATGACACTGAAAGAGAGCTAACTTTTACATATGTGTTTTGGAGGGTGTATTTCTCTGTGATCATTTGCTTCGCCGCATTCGTTTTTGCCCAGATTCGTTTGGTTTAAGACCAGTTTGCCTCAGTATGTTTTCTTTGGTTTTGCATACACATATCTAATCTACTTACTTTGGACAACTGTAATTTTTGCCAGTCACGGCACATTTCCAAGGAGCCCAGCCGACGGCGGAGACCATAAGAGGGCTGTAATCCCGTTAACGAGAAAAGAAGAAGACTCTGTACTTGTAAACATATCAGTGAGTCCTATCATTTGCCTTTTTACTTTAATCTGAACAAGTAGTTGTTGAGGAACTCGCCAACAGAATTTCGTCTGGATGAATTTTGTTCTTAATTTCGAGTCTGTTGAAAGAGAAGTAACTGTGAATGATGGAAACTCCTGCCCATCCTGTAATCCTAAATAATGAACGATTGTCACTTCTCGACAGGCTTCAGATCATTCAAATTGACGCAGTCATGGTCGAAGGTTAAGTGAAACGACTTCTGTCCAAACAATCGGTGTCCGTTTTGATACTGGGGGAGCTATTGTCTTTGACCAAAAAAAAAAGTTGACTGCCAGGCAAAGTGGGGAGAGATATTCCTTTTGAAATATGGAGGAACTGTTCGCTTATGTAAACACAAACGAAACAATACCAACAAAAACATTGCCGGTGGGCAAACGGGAGGAAATATCCGTTTTGAAATCTGGAGGAACTGTTCACTCATAAAAACAAACAAACAAACAAAAACAAACAAAAATCAACTGCAGGCAAGGCGGGAAGAAGATTGCTTAAAAAATTTTTTTTTCCCCCTCACTTTTTGTTATATAAAAAGGAACTTCACTCAGAATGTTTAATGGAAATGCTAATATTCTTGTTATTACATAAGTATGATACGTATAGTTGTCGTCTGTTTTTAAGTTCATGTATACCATCGTTCCATTATCATTAAAGTAACTTTTTTTCCCCAGTACTTGGCACGTTTTAGACAAACTGTCTAAGCTACACTCCCAACCGTATGTCACGTTCAAATAGTAAACTCTGACATTTCTCATGCTCACCGTTATCATGAGGTACATTTAGTTTAAATGGCTGACGCCAAGGGATCAGAAGGAAAAGTTACAGCTCAATATAGCAACTTGTGCTCTTTTCGTTTACTCTAACATGTTAAAACCACCGATGCAAAAGTGAGCTCCAATTCCTTGTGTACACCTTTGACATTTCACACCCTAACATTTGGGAACATTTCGTGGGAAAGGCTGGAGAAAACCAGAAAGGTCAAGTTCAATACGGAAATATTCATATGTATAAATGTTTTCTTTAATTTTCTTTTCT
>CM065720.1:52269528-52272028 GCA_033310375.1 Conus canariensis
TGTCTGTCTGTCTGTCTCTCTCTCTCTGTCTCTCTCTCTCTCTCTCTCTCTCTCTCCCCCTCTCTCTCTCTCTCCTCTCTCTCTCTCTCTCTCTCTCTCTCTCTCTCTCTGTGCGTGCTAGTGAGAGTGGAAAGGATTTCCATTCTCTTCTAATCCACCCTCTCCTTACATTCCGAAGAATCCTACTGAACGGTGCAACGTGAACAATTTTGGCATTGAAATCTACAGCATTTGTGAATCTAGCTGAGATGAAACAATGAGAGTGGAGCCTTGTTCATACTTTCTGAACATACATCGCATTCTATGAACCATGTAGAGTAGAGAGGACAGTTCTCCAGTGTACACATGGAACGGTGTCCACAATGAGAGTTGTCCCCTGATTTGTATGAATCTGTCGGTACTGCATGTTTTGTGCTGCATGTATGTCTGTGTCCCATAGGTGTGCAATAAAGACAATTTTTATGTTACACACACACCCCCTCCCCCCTCCCCCCCCCACACAGGCACACATACAGGCACACACACACATGCGCGCGCGCACACACACACACACACACACACACACACACACACACACACCACACACACGCGCGCGCGCGCGCACACACACAGAGGCACCATCCTCCTTCCCAACCCCACCCCTCCTGTCAACCTCTCCCAGACAACTCTCCTGCTTATCCTCCACGAAAACACATTGGAGAATAAATTACCTCACAATGTCATTCTCTCTGTCTGTCTGTCTGTCTGTGTGTATGTGTGCGTGCGCGCGTGCGCGCGCGCGCGCGTGTGTGTGTGCATTGTGTGTGCGCGCGCATGTGTATTGTGTATGTGTGTGTGTGTGTGTGTGTGTGCGTGCGTGCGTGCGTACGTGTGTGTGTGTGTGTGTGTGTGTGTGTGTGTGTGTGTGTGTGTGTGTGTGTGTGTATGTGTGTGTGTGTGTGTGTGTGTGTGTGAATGATAAAGAGAGAGAGAGAAAGAGACAGTCTGACAGACAGACAGACAGCCAAACGGACAGACAGATCGATGGATGGATGGACAGACAGACAGACAGACAGACAGAGACAGACACAAACAATCACAGAAATGGGATGGGAGGTGAGGGTGCGTTTAGCAAAAGTATGGGAGAGGGATACGAAGGTTTGCGGTTTTGGAGTTTGGAGGGCAGGAAGGGAGGCAGGGGGGGGGGGTGTGGGGGGGGGGGGGAGCTGCAGGCGAGTGAAAATGGGAGGCCAGTGTGACTGAGGGATGGAAAAGGGGAGCTGGGGAAACGGGAGCAGGAACAGGAGAGAGAGAGAGAGAGAGAGAGAGAGAGAGAGAGAGAGAGAGAGAGAGAGAGAGAGAGAGAGAGAGAAGAGAGAGCGCAAAATAAAACAGCTGGCAAAAGAAATCTGTCTCTGTTCATGACTTAATCCTCTTCACATCCCATGGGATCCAAGGAGCAGAGGGTTCGCCTGTTCCTTCTTTATATTGTGCCTTGACCTTCCGTGAGCTGGTCAGTTTTTCTCGTTTCTGGAGCTTCATTTCTTTTTAGTTTTCTTCATTTCTATTCTTTCTGATCTCACCTTTTTCTTTCTTCCTTCCTTCCATTCTTTCTTAACGGCTTTCTTTCTTTCTTTCTTTGCTCCACCTTTTCCAACTTGTCTCTTCTCATTCCTTCCTTCCTAGTTATTTTCCTTTCTCTCCCTCCTTTCCTTTCTTCTTTTCTACCTTTCTGTCCAAATATTTCCTCTACTGTTTTCTCATTTCTTCTTTTTTTCTTTCCCTCAATCCTTCATTTTGTTTCCATTCATTTCTGTCTATCTCCTGCTGTTTTCGGTGGGATGTATCTCGCTCGTTCTTTCCCCCTCACCCCCCCCCCTTTCTTACATGGTAGGTCCGTTTATTTATTCTGAAATCATGCGCACGAACACCAGCACTTACACACACACACACACACACACACACACACACACACACACACACACACACACACACACACACACACTGACTGACTGACTGACTGAAACCATTTACTGTCAGATTAACACACACACACACACACACACACACCACACACACACACACACACACACACACACACACACACCACACACACACACACACACACAGCAGCAGCAGCAGCAGTTGAAAGGAAAATAAGCACAACAAAGAAACACACAAACAACAGAGAAACAACAAACAACAGAGAAACAACAAACACAGAGAAACAACAAACAACAGAGAAACAACAAACAAAGCTGGAGAGAGGATCAAAGTAATAAAGCACTTAGAAATCGGGGGAAATATAAAAACAAGAGGAAAAAGTAACGACCATCACCACTACCACCTCCACCAACACTATCACCACAACACTGAGACTAACAGAACAAAGAGCGAACGAATGACCGATATCAGAAATAGGTGGAAAGAAAGAAAAAAAAAACAGACAAGAAGCATTTAGTCCGTGCGTTTGCTTCACAGGCAAGATTTGGTAAAAGAAAAGAACTTTCAGAGATTATAT
>CM065720.1:52279528-52287028 GCA_033310375.1 Conus canariensis
GTGAGAATTCACGCATCACAGCTTACACACGTAAAAGTCCTATTACCAACTTTTAGAACAGAAGGCCTTAGGAATAGGTGACAGAATACACATAACACGCAGCCTGCGTGAAACACAACAACAACAACAACAACAACAAAATCTTTCGTGGAATTAAGCAGTCTTTCATAGGTCAGTATACAACAGATGCATACAGACCTCTACCAGCAGGGAGTCTTTGATGGGAATCGTCAGGAGGGAGCCTACCAGAGGAACCACTGCACGCGCTGCAGAATCAGTCCGATGATGTTCAGTGGCACCTGTTTTAATCCAGCATACGCAGTACACCACCTACAACCACCCCACCCCCTTCCTACTGAAGACAAAAACGGCCAAGTCGCGGAGGAAACGTGAGTGAGCACCCGTCCAGAGGGCTCCACCACGTCAGTCAGACGACAGTCCCCATGAACGTGTCAATACCGATGAACTTGACATGAAATCTCAAAGGACGCAGACGCGGAGAGAGAAAGGAAACGTGGGACACCACGAGAACAAGCTACAGAAACTGGACATTTTCAGCTGATCAAGGAAGATGCGTTTGATGAAGATGCTGCTGCAGAGGTCGATTCTGGTCAATCATGGTAAACGAGGGCCGTGCGCTGAAGCTCACCTTCATAGTATATCTTGGAGTCAACCAGGCCTAAGAGACACATACACCTGTAGTCTTGTTGAGACAATTTGATTTCTCGAAGACGCATCAATTGAATGGATGGAATTTGACTGTGCGGTTTCAGTTTTCCAAAACAGAAACCCATAGTAAACCCAACTGTGTGCAGGAGCTGGTTGAGGCAAGAAAGCGAGAGTTTTTTCTTTTATTTATCAGCTTATGTGCAGGCATAACTCCTTTAGACGGATTCTGTATGTGTTGTATAAGGGACGGGGAATGTAAAGCATTACACATACGTAGCATATAAGCAAAAATAGCGTATTCATTCAGATGCTTGAAAACCCAGAAGGACACAATTCAGACTAAACACGTCAAAATCAAGAATGACCAGCTATACCGTTTCGGTAACCCAAGCTCAGGCAAGCCAGCGACTGACAGAGATAGGCTATGAACTTTGTACAGAAGCCTCTACGAGTGGGACTTGAACCGTCAACCACAGATCAACCGATCCCCTCAGCGGACGTGTTCTCCACGTGACTCCATTTCACGTACTGCCATTTCATTTCGTTCAGCACCAGTTCCATTCATTCATATTTAATCTTATTGTTTTACCCTCCCGATTTTAAAGCTGGTTATGGAAACCTCGCGTTTCGGCAATGATATATGAATCATACTGTTTTGAAAGCCGTTCCTTTCTTTTTATCCCCGTCAAATACGAATCAAATCTGTAAAACCGTGTGTATTTCATCTGATTATGTTTGTTTGCTCTGCTTTTTGTCAATGGTGTGTTCGCTGGCACCACCAGCTTTTTGGGAAAGCTTCATTTTATTTTGTGCTGGTATTCATTCAGAGAGAGGGAGACAGATGGGGTCAGGCGGGAGGAGACAGAGAGAGAGAGAGAGAGAGAGAGAGAGAGAGAGAGAGAGAGAGAGGACAGACAGACAGACAGACAGAGAGAGAGAGAGAGAGAGAGAGAGACAGACAGACAGACAGACAGACAGACAGAGAGACAGACAGGCAGACAGACAGACAGACAGAGACAGAAAGAGACAGAGACAGAAAGACAGAGAGAGACAGAGAGAGAGAGAGAGGACAGAGAGAGAGAGAGAGAGAGAGAGAGAGAGAGAGAGAGAGAGAGAGATCGGGGACGGTAGAGGTGTGGGAGAGGGACGTGGAGTTGCGGGGTTTGGAAGGGGGGGGGGGGGGGGTGGATAGGGGATGAGAATGGGCGGCGGAGGTGGTGCCGAGGAACGAGACAGGGGAACGAAGAGAAATGGAACGAGGGGAAGGGAGGGGATGGCGGATGGCGTGTGGGTAGAATGAGGGAGGGAGGTGGGTGGGGGTGGTGGGGAGGAGGAAAGGAAACAAAACAGCTGGGAAAGGAAAGATGTCCGTTTATTGCTTAATCTTCTTCACCTCCAGCAGGACCCAAGGAGATGGAAGAATGGGGATGGAGAGTGAGGTGATGGTATAGTGAGGCTTCCCCCCTCTTATTGTAGACCTCGGACATTTTCTTAACTGGGTCAATGCTGTTTGTTGTGTTTTCTGGGGCTTCACGTTGTTTTTTTTTTATTTCAAGTTTTCATTCATTTCTATTCTTTTCGTTCTCTCTAGACTGTTTTTTCTCCCCTCTATTTGTTGTGTCTATTGTGCAGATCTGGTAGGGAAGATGAACTTCATTTGTATTCTTATGCCTCGTGCTGGCACATCTACGAATAAACATGTATTCCTTTAAAGTATTATTGACGTCCAGCGCTTTTCATGTTAGCTTGTCTTCAGTCATCAAAAAATGAATCTTACTTTGTATCTGTACAAGTCATTCAAAAGGAGGAGTGATTTGACATTTTTTGTGGATGATTGCATCTTAGGGATAAAATACCTTGTCAAAATATATTGATTATTACTCACACCCTTCAAATGGGGTTGTGACCTTTTCTTGGATAAATTATCATTATTGTTATCGGTTTTTTTTTTTCTTCTCCCTTTTCCTCTCTTCTCGTTCTTTCTAGCTTTCTTTCCGTCATACTCTCCATCTTTCGACCTTGTCTTTTCTCTCTACCTTTTTCTGTTTTTCTTTCTCTCTCTCCTCTCATTGTTTCTTTTCTCCTTTCAGTACAAAATGCCCCCTCCATTCTCTCCCCCCCCCTCTATATACACACTTCCTTCATCATATTCCAGCTTCATTTACATCAGCCTCTTTCTTCATCCGTTTCTTTCTTTCTATCCGATTCCCTTTATTTTCTGTGTGATGCATTTCTCCCTCTCTTTCCTCCCCCCCCCCCCCTCCAAATTTTTCCTTACTTTATTCTCAAAGCTTAGTGCGTTTATTTCTTCTCAAACCAAGCACACACACACACACACACACACACACACACACACACACACACACACACACACATTCACATGCACGCGCGCGCGCGCGCGCAGACACACTCACACACACACACACACACACACACACACAACACACACACACACACACACACACGCACGTTTTCTTTGTACTTGTTTGTTTATTTCATTTAGTTCGCTCTAATCTCGTGAGTTTTTGCTGCTTGCACCTTTCTTTGCTTCTTTTTCTTCATTTTCCCCCCTCCTTTAGAGAAACATAGATAAAAGATAAGCTGGCCTTTGGTGAGAAAAGTACCTCACCAAATGAGGAAGATTTAGTGTATGTGTGTGTGTGTGGTGTGTGTGTGTGTGTGTGTGTGTGTGTGTGTGTGTGTGTGTGTGTGTGTGTGTGTGTGTGTGTGTGTGTGTGTGTGTGTGTGTGTGTGTGTGTGTGTCTTTTGTTTCCTGCGAGAGGAGAATCTCTCGTGCCAAAGTGGTGTACTTCTTGAAGTCCACGGTGAGCTGTCTTAGGGAGGAGTACGAATCAGTTAGAAATCTACGGTAAAAAAAAAGAATGAAGTCAGACAAACAAAATATTCAGAGTTGTAAAAAAGAAGGAAAGAACAAAGTAGAACGAACAATAAGGAGAATAACAAACAGATGAATAGAAGAGGAAGGAGAAATGATCACGAGGAGACATCACCCATGATCACAGAAGGCGCCGTCTCCGTTATCATCACTTGTTCAGGAAAATATATAAATAAATAAACAAAGACGTCCTCTCTCTCTCTCTCTCTCTCTCTCTCTCTCTCTCTCCACACACACACACACACCACACACCACCACACACGACACGCACGCACGACACACACACACAGCACACAACACACACACACACACACACACACACACACACACACACACACACACACACACACACAACCGGCGAACAGGAAAGTCAAGAAAAAAGCAATAAATGAAAAGAAAAGCCGGAAAAAAAAAAGAAGAAGAAGAAGAAGAAGAAGAAGAAGAAGAAGAAGAAGAAGAAGAAGAAGAAAAAGAAACAACAACAACAACAACACAACAACAACGGATGGGGCGGATGGGGCGACAGTGGGAGGCGGTAGGAGTGAGTGTGGGAGAGAGAGTGGGAGTAGAAATGAGAATTGTCTGTTGAATCTTGCCTGGATCGTCTGCTATAAATGGCTGTCCATAGATCAGATTATAAGAGTATGGTTTTGTACTCTTTGAATAATGATAGTGTTATATGCATTTTGATTCTTCCGACGGTTGTTGTGAATTATTAAAGTTTGAATTCTAGGGATCCGACCATTAAGAGACTCCTCTGGCCAACAGGCAATTGCGGCACATGTGTACGAGTCAAGTGTCAACAAGACCCACAAGACAGGATACGACAGGGTCCAGGCTGAAAAGAAATAGGGAAAACGACAATTAAAATGAAAATAACTGAAAGAATGTACCAGCCTGATACATGGAAAGCGACAAGGTTTTAGTAATTTATCCATGGGGCTGCTAAATCCAACGAATATAAACAACGCAAGTCCAACACCATACGAACACGACCACAGAAGAACACACACTGAGTGTCAAAGGTTAGCATGGCAGCTTTGTGATGTAGACCCATGATTCGGGGTTTACCTTTGCACCGGAAAGGGCGATAGGCTTATTTTGCGCATGCGTAATTGATGTAAACAAACGATGCTTAAAATAGTACGGCTTTCCGGAGAATCATACGACGCAGGGAGGAAAGGTCTTCATTGTATATGTAAACGAAATATGACGAGGGTAATGATAGAGAAATGTTTTGGTTGACAGTTATGGTAAATTTTGTTCATGATTATATAATATTTATTTATAATTTCTTGTTGCGTACTCATGATGTTTTGGAACAATAAATATGGCTGATGGCCTCACATTAAAGTCACGAGTCACGAGTCACGAGTCTCTCTCTCTCTGCCCCCCCCCACACACACACACACGCACGCACACACACACACACACATACTCCACACACACACACACACACACACACACACACACACACACACACACACACACACACACACACAACCGGCGAACAGAAAAGTCAAGAAAAAAGCAATAAATGAAAAGAAAAGCGGGAAAACAACAACAACAACAACAACAACAACAACAAGAAAAACACACAGAAAGGTGAAGAGAAGATTCAGATAAAGAATTACTGAGGGGGGGGGGGGGGGGGAAGAACCACTACCACCACGCCTACCACAGCATCCGCACTACCACTACTATCACCAATCACCACACAAACAAAGATATAAAAAAAAATGGTCAAAGAAAGAAATAAACAGAAATAAAGAGTGAATCTGAAAGAAAAGAAAGCTATTACACACTGCATTTGTTTTACAGACTAGATTTTTGCCATAGTCAAAGAATGTTCATACGATTAGATCCAAACTGTACAATACAGTTGTACAAGACACGGAAAAGCAACATACTAAACCCTCCCACCTTCTTGTCCCCTATCACCCTCACTGCACCTCCCAATAACACAACAAAATCCTCTCTCTCTCTCTCTCTCTCTCTCTCTCTCTCTCTCTCTCTCTCTCTCTGAAGGATTTCATTCTCTTCCCTCTCTAACATCATCATTTCCAGTTTACATACTAGATGTGTTCTCTTTTCAGTTTACTACACGACCCACAACTAATGGCTTTCAGCAGTTCAATTCGTTCCTATCTTTTTGTTCTTTGTTCTTTGTTCATTCCAAATACAACTCTTGTGTTTCACAGATTTTAGGCCCAGCCCTCTTTTCCGTCAATTTGAAGAAACCAAAATGTGAGGAACCAATGTCGTGCATGCAAAGTGCTACATATATTGGAAAAAAAGACACAGTATGTTAATGCATGGAATGGGGAAAAAGACGTCTCTTTGCGTATTGGCTGAAGGTTGTAACTAATGGAACAAGTTATTACATAAACCGACTCAGTGCATCCTGTGCTTTGACAAAGTGTTTTTAGATGTTATGTGCCATCTAGCGATAAACGTCCACAGGTGAGAGAGAGAAGAAAAAGAGGAATCACTTCTCAGTACTTTAAACGCGCGCGCGCGCGCGCGCTGTGTGTGTGTGTGTGTGTGTGTGTGTGTGTTTTCTCTCTTCTCTCTCTCTCTCTCTCTCTGTCTCTGTCTCTCTCTGTCTCTCTCTGTCTCTCTCTCTCTCTGTCTCTCTCTCTCTCTCTCTCTCAAACACACACGCACACATGCACGCATGCACGCACATACGCACCCCCCCCCCCCCCCACACACACACATACACATAGCGGTAACCCAAGCTCAAGCAAGCCAAGAAGGACAGTCAGACAGACTAGGAACCATACACAACAGCCTTCAGACTAGGAACCATACACAACAGCCTTCAGACTAGGAACCATACACAACAGCCTTCAGACTAGGAACCATACACAACAGCCTCGGTGGATGTATTCTCCACAGGACTCCATTTCACGTACTGCCATTTAATTTCCTTCAGCATCAATTCCATTAAATTCATAATTCAATCCTATTGCTTCACCCTCCCTCTTCAAAAATCTTGTTATGGAAATCTAGCGTTTGGGCAATAATCTAAGAACTGTTTTTAAAAGCTGTCCCTTTCTTTCTTGTTTGAATCAAATTTGTAAAACCGTGTGTATTTCATCTGATTATGTTTGTTTGCTTTGCTTTCTGTAAATGTATTTGCTGGATCGTATTTGCTGGATGATTGTAGCTGTTTGATATATTCAGAGAGAGAGAGAGAGAGAGAGAGAGAGAGAGAAGGAGAGAGAGAGAGAGAGAGGAGGAGAGAGGAGAGGAGAGAGAGAGAGAGAGAGAGAGAGAGAGAGCAAGGGAAAGGACGAGATGAACATGAACTAAATTAAAAAAGCAAACGAGTACGATTTTTTTCTTTTTTTGCTTGTTTGTTTGTTTTCTCTCCCGCGAGAAAAGAATGTGTCGTGCCAAAGTGGAGTATTTCTTGGAGTGGACTGTGAGCTGTTTTAGGGAGGACTACGAATCAATTGGAAATCAGTAGTTGAAAAAAGGGACACAGACAAACAAAATACTTGGAATGAAAAAGGAAGGAAGGAATAAAGTAGAACGAAAAGGAAGAAGACACCAAAGAAAATGATTTAAAAATGAACACGTATGTAAGGAGACAAGATCACACGGAAAGATCTCACACTATTATAGTAATGACATTTTCGATATCACCACTTTTTCGAAGGAAAAGCAGTCAAACCAAAACAAAAACCAAACCAAACCAAAACTCATAAACAAACGAACAAACAAACCAATCAAACCCCCTACACTCGCGCGATCTCTGTCTCTCTCTGTCTCTGTCTCTCTGTCTCTCTCTCTGTCTCTGCCTCTGTCTCTCTCTCTCACACTCTCTCTCTCTCACTATTTTTTTTTACTGATTCAGTCAGGTCGTTTACCCAACCAAACACCTATCTATCTTTTATCTTTCTTTAAAATCCGTAAAGGACGATGCA
>CM065720.1:52292028-52294528 GCA_033310375.1 Conus canariensis
TTACGTGTCCTCTTAAGAGTATCCTGCGTTACAGTCTTTCCTCCTGTCAACAGGACATTCCCTGTGGTCGGTGGGGCTTTCCTCACCGTCACTTAGCTTTTCCACAACCATGCTTCTTGCACACATTCAGTAGGTCTCGTTGGGGAACACGGAGGTGTTGAAAACTTCTAACTTGTCTCCACTTGAGAATGAATCCGATTTGTCAATCATATCACCAAGTCCTTGAAAGGTTGTTCGTCCTCCCTTTCAGCGCTTTTAGACTGCGTGGTTTCCAGTGAATCGAAATAATGTTCGTGCCAGCTGCATTGATTTCACACACAGATTTACAAGGTTGCCAGTCATTTCTTCCAGGGATTTGTGAGCTTTGTCTAGCAACTAATCACTCATTGTTTTGAAAACGGCGATTAAATTGTTGAGAAAACGAAACAGTCTTTTACTCCTACCTGGCAAACATAGCACAATACATTTTTTGCAACGATGATCCCGTGGTCCAGGGATGATCTCAACGTCATTGGCACACAGAAGAACTTGCATTAGGATGACTGTCAAAAACACACACAGTTCACGTGTATTCTTCTTGGTGGTGTTGTGCTGTTGAATATGGTGACTGCTGCTTTTGCTTGTCGAAACATGTAAGAAATCGTAACAGTCACAAAGCGTCCTTAGATACCACGGTAAGTTGTATATGCTGCTGCTGTGGTGTTCTAGTTTTCTTCAGCTACACAACGATCAATTCTAGTTCCTCATAATTCAAAAGTAACTGGTAAAAAGAAATGATTTACCGCACAGCTTCCCAATGACGTTCTTTCAGTTTTGTGACATGCACTTATAATGTGTGTGTGTGTGTGTGTGTGTGTGTGTGTGTGTGTGTGTGTGTGTGTGTGTGTGCGTGCGTGTGTGTGCGTGCGTGTGTGCATGTGTGTGTGTGTGTGTGAGAGAGAGAGAGAGAGAGAAAGGGAGAGAGAGGGAGAGAGAGAGTGAGAGGATGTTGGGGTTGGGAGGATGGGTGGCGAAGATGATGCAGGTAATGGATGTGAGGGTGTAGGGGATGAAATTAGAAGAGGGCGAAAAGAGGTGTTGGGGGGGGGGGGGATATGAAACAAAACATGCCGGAAAGAAAGCTGTCCCTGTTTGTGACATGTAAAATAATGTTCCCAGGCAGATATTTCATGGTTCAATATAGCTGGTGAAGTTATATGCCAGCCATTGCTGAAACCAGCAAATTGGCCTTTTGGATGTGCTTTAAAGCACCCAAAGAATCCCACAAGTTTTTGTTTATGTCATTGTGTACGTGGGTTAACATTTCAACTGCATTTTGTAAATAAAACCAAATCAATAAAATAAACATACCCTCGGTCAACCTATCAGAGTCAAATTTGAAGGCAAGGCTAGCAACCGTCAAAGATCAATCACATTACTCACCATTCAGTAAGCTCCAGAACCCACACCTTCATCCATCCCCTCTTATTTCTCCCATAATTATCTTCTGTTATCCCGAAGTAAAACATATCATCATGATCATCATCATCATCATCATCATCATCATCATCATCATCAACATCAGCTCTCTCTCTCTCTCTCTCTCTCTCTCTCTCTCTCTCTCTCCTCTCTCTCAATTCTTTCTAGTCAGTCGCTGAAATCAACACACGCACACACAGACACACAGACACAGACACACAGACACACACACACACACACACACACTTACACACACACACACACACACACACACACACACACACACACACACACACACACACACACACACACACACACACATAAGTGTGTAGACTGTTTGTTCGGCAACATATTTGCATATAAAGACATGCGCACCTACTAGACCTGGAGATTACCGATGCGATCTGTACAATTTACCACAGACCAAGCGGAGAAAGATAAGTGTTGTTGCCTTTCCGTTGCGTGCATTGTAGGCATTCACCACTTCCTGTACATCTGCTGGGCTCTCTGTTTTCCCTCTCTTTGTCGGCTGATTGTGTCAAACTGTCAGATGTGATGCAGACATACAGTGGTTAACCAGTGGGTGAAGGCTTCCCACAAGCAGTATGCAACTCGCTGAACAGCAGAAAACAGCATGCTGGCACACATGGTTAACCTCTCAGGGCGATCCCAGGCAAGTGAATAATTCTCGTATTGCGCGAAATGACTGTGCACGAACACACGAGCCTCTGACGAAAGAGAATAGTGGGAAAACGAGTGAAAATGTGTGTCTTGTCTTCTCCTGATCTGAGCGTTTAAAACACACAGTAACTGTACAGGCATATAGCTATGTAAAAAATGGAAAACAATTGTTTTTACAGAGTCCCCCTCTTCATCATTCACATCACCCCTTGCTTTTAATATCGTCTTTGTTTCACATCTAAATAATCTATTGCTTCCACTTCAGTTCATAATGACAGTGAATCTATTTTTGAAAAAAAAAATCATTAGTTCAGCGTATTCATTTGAAAGAAAGCATTGTCGATATTTCTTGCATTTCTCC
>CM065720.1:52314528-52317028 GCA_033310375.1 Conus canariensis
TTGCATCGAATATGCGCACGCGCGCGCGCGCGCACGCACACACACACACACACACACACACACACACACCACACACACACACACACACACACACACACTCACTCACACATGCATGTAAACAAGTGTTTAGACTGTGGGTTTGGCAACATGTTATCATAATATACAGACATGCACACCCACTAACCCTTGAGATTACATACCATTTATCATAGTCCAAGGAGGTGGGGGGAGGGAGGGGGGCAAGTGTTTTATCTTTTCCATTGCGTGTATTGTAGGCGTTCCAAACTTCTTGTTGATCTGCGTGTCTCTCTGTCTCCCTTTTTTGCTGTTGGTTATATCAAACTGTCAGATTTTAAGCACGCATACATTGACTTCTGCGTGAACATACGCTTCCCTCAGTCAGTTGGCAATGCACTGAACAGTATGAAGAGCAAGCTGACACACAGGGTTACCTTAGAGGTCCGCGCAGTCAACTGAACAATTCTTTCACATTGAGTAATGATCGAACGAGCTTCCGACAAAAGAGAAACAGAGGGAAAGGGCAGGTAAATACTTTTTTTGTCGTTCTTCTCTTGATTTGAGCATTGAAAACATATAATAACCGTAAAGACGTATGGATATTTAAAACTTGAAATAGAACTTTTCCTCATAGACCCCCCCCCCCCCCCAATTAACCGCCCCATCTCTCTCTCTCTCTCTCTCTCTCTCTCTCTCTCTCTCTCTCTCTCTCTCTCTCTCTCTCTCTCTCTCTCTCAAGATCGTCTGCGTTTTTCATATCTAATTAATCTATCGCTTTCACCTCAGTTCTTGATGACAGTGAGATTGTTTTTAAACAAGAACGTTAATTCAGCGTATTCATTTGAAAGAAAGCAATGCAGGTTTTTGTTGCATCTCTCCACTGGCTAAATCATACTTGATTGACACGTCGATCATTTTTTGTAATATGGAACAAAACGCATTTACACACTGTTGAATTTTCATGCCATATATCAAAAGCAAGAGGAAACTTTTTTTCAGAAAAAAATGTACATTCCTCCTCCCTCCCTTCTATTTTGCTGCAAATCCAGAACTCCTACCACAACATACCGCAACCCTCTTCTCCCTTCTTTGTTTTAATTTGGGACATAAAGACAAAGAAGTTGAGAGGCTGTTAAAAGTTTCACTCCTTTACTTTTTAGGTGGGATTTTTAAAAACAAAAGGGATACCAGATACGTGTACTGACACTCGCTCGCAGAATACGTAGAAAATTATTATGCCCAACTATTGCAATACTTTGTGTGAAGAAATTACTTTTGTTGACGGTTAAGAAAACAAATACACAAGAATCTAGGATTATATTGTTTTCAAACATTTTCTGGAAGAAAACTGGACCAACCGCATTTGTACCTGGGCATGACAACAATTTCTTCTCTCTTTCTCCTCTTCCTCACACCCACCTACCCCCCCCCCCCCCACACACACACACACTGTCATGTGTGTACGGTTATGTGACACACAATTCAACCTCTATGAAAGAAATCTTTAAGTTGACACAGAGCCAAGTCGATGCCTGCTCTCCAGTATGATGAAGGCTATATCAGGCCAAAAATTGATTATTACATCATGTATAAGACGTCATGTACACAGTAAAATTATCGTGACGTCAAAAAAATAATTCCTAGACTGGGAGTGCAACTGACAGCTAACATTTTATCTGGAATACCATTTTCCAAGAGATCTTTAACATTTTCAAAATTTAGAAAGAGAGGGTGTTAGTTACCGCCAATGACATTGACAAACAAAGCACATGACAAGAAACGATGCATTTCAACCACTTGGGTCTTCTTCAGGCGAAAAAAAAAAATCACATTTAACATTTAAGACAGTACAAACAAAGAACGAAAGTGACTCATCTGTTGTTAGTCCATGTGGTGGGGACTCCCCACCACATGAACTAACAACAGATGAGTCACTTTCGTTCTTTGTTTGTACTGTCTTAAATGTTAAATGTGATTTATTTTTTTCGCCTGAAGAAGACCCAAGTGGTTGAAATGCATCGTTTCTTGTCATGTGCTTTGTTTGTCAATGTCATTGGCGGTAACTAACACCCTCTCTTTCTAAATTTTGCTTCGTTCTCCGCCGTCAGTCACTCCATTTTGAAACTTTAACATTTTCAGTTTTGGTGATGAGGTGAATCCTTTAGGGATTGACACCTTGTGGTGGGCAGACTCAGGGACAAACGAAAGGCATTTAGTAGTGGCCTGACCTAGGTAGGATTAGGACAATTACTCCGTTTGCCTGTATGTGAGCCTGTGTGACTGAAGAAGTGGCCTTGGGGGCCTGTGAAGAAGTGATCCTTAGGGACTGTTTGTGCCAATTAAATTGTGACGGCCAAGGATTCTATTCAAGGGAATTTGTATGTCTTTATGGGTCCATGGTGAGTGTTGTATTTTCATGGGAAAAGATACTAATTACTACTGCTGATTTGTAACACGTTTAATTGAATGATAAGTTGAAGCC
>CM065720.1:52329528-52334528 GCA_033310375.1 Conus canariensis
TATGGCGTGCGGGACTTGATTTCAACTCTGTGCGTGCAGGCGGATCTCATTTGCTGCACGTGCAGCCTGTGGTTCTTATTGGGGCCTGTTCAGATGGAATGTGCTAGCAAAGATTTCCACTTATGCCTGCAATTGTTTACAATTTCTACTTTTGTGTTCAGAGTTGCTAAGTGTGGTTTGCATAATATTAACCATTTTTCTGTGGAGCATAGATTGCATCTTTTTGAAACATTGTTGTATGGTGTTGCTCTTTTTATGATTTTCCATGATATGTTGTAGTCTACTTTTTTATCTTTGAGTCTCCAAATGTATTTGCTTTGCTCTGTTTGATTTTTGTATTTTTTTCATTTTTGAATGACTGTTTGTGGTTTGCGTATCTGGTTTTGAAAGTGTTTTCAGTAATCCCTATATATGTTTCTTTTTCATTTTCTGATGTAACCGTAGCTTGGTATACAATGTTGCTGTGAAGACATTTATTGCTTAGGGGGCACTGTTCTTTTTTAGTGCAGTTGTAAGATGTCCTTTCAGCACCCTTCTCTTTTATGTTGCTTTTCATTTTGTTAGATGAATCAATTATGTTTTTGAGGTTGGGCATACATGAGTATGATAGTTTAATGGTGTTTTTGTTGAATATTTTGGACAGTTTGTGTTCTTTTGGGAATGATGTGCCAAGATTTTAAAGAATTCTTTTCCTACATTTGTTTTTACTTGTCCATCGTATGGTGGGTTGTACCATATGATCTTTCTTTTCCTATTTTTCTTATTTCTGTTCGTGTTGTTATCTGGACTGTATTGAAGTTTGTAATTGTAACCACTTTTTTGTAATGCTTCTTGATATTCTGTTGCTGCATCATTGAATGCGTTTTCATTGCATGACAGGTTGGATAGTCTCTTGTTTATACCATTGGGTATTGTTTTTAGTATATATGGTGGGTGGTTGCTTTTGATGTTTACGTAGACTGGTATGTCATTGGGTTTTTTGTATGGTTTGTACACATGGTCATTGAGGTCTAATGTTATGTCTAGGTAATTCACTACTTTTTTGTTTGCTTCTATTGTGATTTTTAAGTTGTGGTTTTTAAAGATTTTACATAATTCTTTTTTCTTGTTTTCAATGGTTCTTGGATTATTGTTTAATGCAGCAAGGCCGTCATCTCTGTATAAACCGGCCTGTTTTCCAAGTTGTTTTTGGATGCTGGATAGCATGAATAGTCCGACTAGTTGACATGTTTCGGCACCATCATACGATCCCATGGTTACATCAAATGTGGAGTTTTTGCTCGTTTTTTTTTAATCCAAGTTTCATTTCTGCTATGGAGTAAGGTTTTTTTGGTGTGGAAAATAATCTCCATTTCTGACTCTGTTATATTTGTGTATTTGTTGGCAAATTTCAAAGCTTTGTTGAGTAGTTCTTCATCTATGGATGGATAGAAGTCTACTATGTCAAATGTAATGAACATTGTATTTCTCTGTTTGTTGAGTTTCTTAAACCATTGTATGACTTCATAGCTGTTTTCCCAAAGGTTGTATTCGGTGTTTGATTTTATATCTTCTATAGCCTTTTCCAAAATTATCTTGCTTATTTTGCCCAGTTCGGATTTAGATGGGTTTATTAGTCTACATGTTGGGTTGTTTTGGAAGTTAGGCTTGTGGTCTTTAAGTGTTATGAAGGCTTCTTTTGTTGCTGTTGCCTCTACCCTATCACTTAACTCCATGCGGTGTGCAAGCTCTTTTTCTTTTTTGCGGATGTTGCTATGTGTAGTTTTATCAGCTTTCTTGTAGTTTTTCTGAATGTTTTTGTTTGAGTTGAGAGTATTCGTTTGGTTCTATTTTGTAAAAATTGCTAGTTTTGTCAGCCTTTACGAATATCTTTTTATCATTTTGGATTTGTTTTATATCATTTGCTAGTGATGTTTGAAAGTTGTTATTTGATTTTTTGAATTTAATATTGGCTATCAGTCCCTTCATTTTGTCTTCAAAAGGTTTCATTTCATCTATTGTCGGAGGTGATCACCATGATTTGAATCCATATGTATTTTTGTCTTCATTCTTTGCATTTGGGTTTAGGAAGAAGAACGCCTTCCATCTCATGTTGCGCACAAATTTCTTGGTTTGTTCTATCAGTTTTCAGTGTAAGTTTGTGGGTTTGAAAATGGTATGTTTTTAGAAAATTGCCTAATGTTGATTTTCTCCATTTTAGATTTTGTCAGACCACAGTGCTCAACGTGAGGAGCGATTATTATGAACAATATAAAAGTGTCCTTTTGTATACAAACCATACAAAAAACCCAATGACATACCAGTCTATGTAAACATCAAATTCAACCACCCACCATCTATACTAAAAACAATACCCAATGGTATAAACAAGAGACTATCCAACCTGTCATGCAATGAAAACGCATTCAATGATGCAGCAACAGAATATCAAGAAGCATTACAAAAAAGTGGTTACAATTACAAACTTCAATACAGTCCAGATAACAACACGAACAAAAATAAGAAAAATAGGAAAAGAAAGATCATATGGTACAACCCACCATACGATGGACAAGTAAAAACAAATGTAGGAAAAGAATTCTTTAAAATCTTGGCACATCATTCCCAAAAGAACACAAACTGTCCAAAATATTCAACAAAAACACCATTAAACTATCATACTCATGTATGCCCAACCTCAAAAACATAATTGATTCATCTAACAAAATGAAAAGCAACATAAAAGAGAAGGGTGCTGAAAGGACATCTTGCAACTGCACTAAAAAAGAACAGTGCCCCCTAAGCAATAAATGTCTTCACAGCAACATTGTATACCAAGCTACGGTTACATCAGAAAATGAAAAAGAAACATATATAGGGATTACTGAAAACACTTTCAAAACCAGATACGCAAACCACAAACAGTCATTCAAAAATGAAAAATACAAAAATCAAACAGAGCAAAGTAAATACATTTGGAGACTCAAAGATAAAAAAAATAGACTACAACATATCATGGAAAATCATAAAAAGAGCAACACCATACAACAATGTTTCAAAAAGATGCAATCTATGCTCCACAGAAAAATGGTTAATATTATGCAAACCACACTTAGCAACTCTGAACACAAAAGTAGAAATTGTAAACAATTGCAGGCACAAGTGGAAATCTTTGCTAGCACATTCCATCTGAACAGGCCCCAATAAGAACCACAGGCTGCACGTGCAGCAAATGAGATCCGCCTGCACGCACAGAGTTGAAATCAAGTCCCGCACGCCATAAAAGATCGCTGGCGTGCCCCAAAAGACATCCTGAAGATAGCAAGGCTTGAAACAAGCTTGTAGATTTTAATGCTTCATTTTTAAAAATATTTTTGAACAGATGTTGCTCCCCAAGGGGTTGGGTACCTTCAGATTTTTTAAGGACATATATATATATATATATGAAGATGGACCTAGCCCAAATCAGTGCTTTTTCGAACGCCACCCTTTGGTCCTGCCTTTGGCTGTCAAGTAGTAAATGCCAGGTTTGGTATCTGAATTCTCCCGTTTTCTTCAGAACGATTTCTATCCAACACTTCCCCTCTGCTGTGTGGTCAGAGTATTCGTTTGCGATCTATCTCTCAAAAAGGAAAAAGACAAAAGGAAGCGGAACGATTCTCTTTCTGTCAATTCAATTGTATGATCCCCGTGAGGGACAAAATTCCTTCAGGAAAAAAACAAAGGTAGGGACGGAGGAGAGCTGCGGGGGTTGAGGGAGGGGGGGGGGTTGAGGGAGGGGGGGCGAAGGGGGCTGAACAGGACAATCACTCATTCTAAAAGTGCTAAACTCAGGAAAAAAAAAAAGTATGAAAGAGAAGAAATAATGACACCACTCACGTACGTCCCCTTCTCACTACCACCTATACCCCCACCCATTCCTTATTGATGTACGCCCTACAGTCTCTGGCCTTTTTGCTCACTTTCCTCCTCATCCTGCCCCCCACCCCCCCCTCCCCCCTTCAATCCCCTCTACTCCTTATTCATTCTCCCCTCCCCAGTTGCATCGTTAAAAAATCAGACCCTTTAGAGATCATGACATTTGAGTTTCTAAAGTCATGCTGACAGCTCTATCTCCTCAGTGAAAAACAGAAGGAAAGCAAAACGAAAAAGAAAAGCAACAACAGAAAAACAAGAACATTAAAGTAAAACGTTGTGCAGAGAAATGAGCAGAAAGAAACTAGTAAAGTTGGAGGGAAATGTCTGAACTGTGTTCATTCTACATACATTTTATCTATGCATTGAGACATTTTGGTGTTTATTCAATTACGATTTTAATCTCTCTCTCTCTCTCTCTCTCTCTCTCTCTCTCTCTCTCTGTTGTCTCTCTGTCTCAGAAGATGCCTGTATCTTTGAAAATGAGTGTAAAAACGACTGTTCTTCTGCGTGCGTGTTTGTTAGTACAGGGTCATAAACAAGGATCTGCAAGAAAGAACAAGACACACTCATCCTCACGGAACCCCTACCCCAGCCTTCCTTAATGATGTGTTCCCTTATTGATTGATAGTACCACGCCCATTCTCTGACCGCACAAAGGTTCCCCATACACAACCCATTTGGACACGGGCATGTGTGTGTGCGCGCGCGCGCACACACACACACACACACGCACGCACGCACCCACCCACGCACGCACGCACGCACGCACGCATGTTTCCAGTTGTTGAATTTTTTGGTCTCTTTCTTTTGATCCGTATGTAGTATCTGGATCAAGATCGCTCTCATCTTCACTCTACTATATGTATGTCATAAGCATTGCGGGAGAGCCTTGAGTTTTCCCTGATGGTCGTGTCTCTGTCGACTTTCGTCATCTGTTCCGATGAAAATAATTTCCTTGGCAAGAGATGGGAAGGGGAAAAGATGGATCAGAGAGAGAGAGAGAGAGAGAGAGAGAGAGAGAGAGAGAGAGAGAGAGAGAGAGAGAGCTCTTTCGTTAAAGCAGTCTGTCTAAAAGAATTCCATTTGTTAGAAACCAGACAATC
>CM065720.1:52342028-52344528 GCA_033310375.1 Conus canariensis
GTGTGTGTGTGTGTGTGTGTGTGTGTGTGTGTGTGTGTGTGTCTGTGTGTGTGTCTGTGTGTGTCTGTGTGTGTGTCTGTGTGTGTGTGCACGGGCGTTCGCGCGTGTCCGTTCGTGCCTGAGAGAGAGAGAGAGAGAGAGAGAGAGAGAGAGAGAGAGAGAGAGAGAGAGAGAGAGAGAGAGATTGTGTGTGAGTGCGCGCACGCGCACGCGCGCGCGCGCGTGTGTGTATGTGTATGTATGTGTTTGTGTGTTTGTGTGTGTGTGCGTGCGCGCGCGTGTGTGTTTGTGTGTATGTGTGTGTGTGTGTGTGTGTGTGTGTGTGTGTGTGTGTGTGTGTGTGTGTGTGTGTGTGTGTGTGTGCCAGCGCGCGTTCGTGCGTATGCGTTCGCACCTGGGAGAGAGAGAGAGGGAGGGAGGGAGAGAGATAGAGAGAGAGAGAGAGAACGTGTGTGTGTGTGTGTGTGTGTGTGTGTGTGTGTGTGTGTGTGTGTGTGTGTGTGTGTGTGTGTGTGTGTGTGTGTGTGTGTGTGTGTGTGTGCGTGCGTGTGTGTGTGAATCTTTGAATGTATCGCTGTCTTGCTATTGCCCGAGATGGAAAGAACCCTCTGAATATAATCAGTTCTAGCGTTTACGCTTGCCTCACTCACCACGTTCGATCAGATGGAGTAAAGGCGGTGAACATTTTTTTTTTTTAACAGCAGCTTCTTGTGGATACGGAAAGCCTGTTTAGCAATACAAAATGGAGCCTTAAAGGGAACGTTTTCACGAGGTTCTGCACAATTCTTTCGTTAAACACTCCGGTAGGAAACATGGCAACGCTTGCCTTACGTATGAAATTATACCAACGCTGTCACTGCATTACAGATAGAATGCTGGGAAAGTGCTTTGTTTGCGTTTAGTGTACCAAAATCTTCAAAGTACAAAACATTCATTGAAATACCTTTTTCCTGAAGACGGCTTAGTTGTGACAAAAGAAGAACATTTCGACGCACTACCCACATGTCATAAATGTGTCGGTCACACCAGACGCATCAATACTTGGGATGAAGTTTCCTGTGATTATGCAGGGATCAAATACGGTATTTCTTATCTCAGTTTGCAAGTTCGTCGAACATGTGGACTGCGTCAATCCTTGAAAGTGCCACCAAACTGAAAGCTAATAACAGTCTGGATTTCCAAGTTTCTTTGATTGATATTTCAGTCCTCCTGATGGTCATTTTAAATAGATCATCTTTATCAGAGAGATCATTTCACATTTCACATTCGGATGGAGATAAGTGAATGCTCGTTCCTTTTTGTTGTCCTGAGTACTCTGTATCTTGCCTGAAGAAGACCTAAGAGGTCGAAACGTGTCGTCTTTTATCTTGCGATTCGTTTGTCAGCGGAACCTTACAAATATTTACTGAAAGTCACATAAAAAGAAGAAAAAAGCTGGGCATATTGTTTGATGACAAAATGAGCAACACAAACATCCGAAAGTTTGGTATCTCAATTCCGCATAATTGGACCTCCGAAAACCCTTCAATCAGATAATGAATGTGAGTTCGCTGTCGAGGTTATCAGTGCGCTGACAATTCGTTGGGAGGGTCTGGCCATGCTTCATGTCAGACCTCGCCATCCACAGTCCCAGAGCTGCATGGAACTCGGAAACGAGGACCTTCAACTGTCATTAGGAAAACGGATGGAAGAGAATGGAGAAAATTATAGCTCAAAACTCAGATTCGTCATTCCCTCCATGAACACTTCTGTATTAGAGACGACAGGTATAAAACTCTTCAAGCTTGTTATTGGGCAGGTACAGAGGACACCTTATGCTGCACTGGAAATACTAGACGAACAAGAGATGCTCATCAAAGAAACTTTGCCAGATGACGTGATAGATGATCAGGATGTACTAACGCACGTACTAAGCAGTTTTCGTGGCATCAGCTCAAGCCCACACAAGACGTCTGCCTACCATCACAGTGTCTGTTTTGATGCAGGATATTCTTTCACTGGTCCAGGGCAGGCGTTTGCCCTCACAGAACCAGTCTCCATCTGTTCTGGACTTGTCTGAATCACGGCGCGAGTATGTGACATCGCTACAGCACCAGCCTCAGTCAGCACAGGAGCAGCTAGTGGTTGGACCACTGCAGGACCAGCTTGTGTCGGTACCAGAACAGCCACTGCCATTGCTTGACCAGCCAACATCGATGCAGGTATGTACTTCAGTTGTTAATAAGACAAGATTTCCTCTTGACCCCTTTTTCCGTCTCTAAATTTCGTCTGCTTATAGACCTTAAACTGAAAATCTTTAACTCATGTTCTTTCGATATTTGACAGGCATAGACGTCATTCAAACATTCAACTGGCCTACACCTTGAATGGTGGTGGTTAAAGTATGAACATGTGTATCAAACATAATTTTATCATTTCTCAATCAATTCTTTGATTTTCATAAGTCAATTTGCACATTCAGTTCCGTTATTACAGTATGGTCAAGAACCTGGCTTGATGA
>CM065720.1:52372028-52374528 GCA_033310375.1 Conus canariensis
ACCTTTCCTATACCATCGCACCTGCTACGATCAAGTGCTTTCCAGTCGCAACAACATCAATGAAATAAAGACACATCCCACCAGCAGTAACATGTCAGGCACACCACACTTCAGTACATAAACAAACCCAGACACTTTGTATCATTCGCCTACACACTGAAACTATCAAGCAAATGTCCATCAGTAATGTATACACAGATTTTGCATGGTGAGCGTGAGTTAAAAAAAAAAGAAAAGAAAAGAGAAAAAACACCGCCTTAAAAAAAATCAAAAAAGGGAAAAAAGGGAAAGAAGAAGAAGAAGGAAAACAAGAGACCCCCCCCCCCTCCCAAATAAAAAAAAACAACCAAAAAACAAAACCAAAAACAAAAGGAAAAACATTGTAAAGGCGGGAGTGGTGGTGGGAAAAAAAAGCAAAAGCAAAACAACACACACACACACACACACACACACACACACACACACACACACACACACACACACACACACACACACACACGCACGCACGCACGCACGCACGCACGCACGCACACACAACAACACACACACACAACCGACAAATGAGCAAGGTGACCCGTTCCTATACCATCGCACCTGCAGCGACCGAGAGGTTTCCAGTCGCAACAATATCAATGAAATAAAGACACATCCCACCAGCAGCGCTTTTTGTTCTTAGCGTTCTCTGATGCACGAACATTGCAGGCCCACCTGCATCAGGGGCGGGAGAGGGGGAGGGGGTAAAAGGGGGTGAGGGGGGAGTTGGGTGCCGTTACACAGGGTTTCCAAAATACTTAACACGTTCTTGAGACGAACGAAAGGTCTTCTACAATATCGCGTTTCTACACAAAGACTGGGAAAAGGAGTGAAATGCGAATTTAGATGAAATAAAAGCGACAAGGTTAACACGAACAAAGATGGCAAAGAAAATAGATATGCAAACAAACAGGTGAGTAAATAAATAAAGTCAATTGATAAATAAATGAATGAATACATAAATAAACACGCAAACAAACAAATGAATAGGTAGATAGAAAGATAGATAGATGGATAGATAACTAACTGAATAGATAAATAGATAAATAAATAAATAAAAGTATTATACAATTTGCATCTGCTTCTTCTGAGACCTTACTGACGTCAGAGTATGGCCAAAAGCCCTGTGTAGTTCCACCTGCACCTGTGCTCTTCATCGGTGGGGGCAGGGGAGTGTGTGGCTGGGTGGGTGGCTGGGTGGGTTAAAGTGATACCCACATCAGATCCACGCAGAGTTGTATGAGGATGGCGTATGGTCCTTCATTCTGTCCGGAAGTTCTTTTCTGTCCGGCTCATGCTGCTTCCTGCTGTCATGTCTGTTCCACAGCTGAGAAATCTTTTGAACAAAGACTCACCACAACAACAGTTAAAACAAAACAAAAACCAAAAGCAAAAACAAAAGTTACAAACAGAAACTGAACTGGTTGAACAAAGAGAACAAGAGTTACAGGAAACCTGTGTTTTGGCAAAAAATCGATCAAATCTTGTAAAATATTCCTCATAAACGTGAGTCGTAGTTTGAATGATATGCACACATTACGGCTGTCGTGGCTCTTTTTGTGATTGAATCTAAAAAAAAGTGTCATAAGACCGTCTACAAAGCTTAAGATCTACAAGGCTGTAGTCCTTTCTTCACTACTATATGGATGTGAAACGTGGACCCTGTATTGAAAGCATATCAAACAGCTAGAACAGTTCCAGACGCGATCGCTGCGCATGAATACGGGTATTCGCTGGCAGGACAAAGTCACGAGGTGTTGGACAAAGCTGGCTTGACAAGTATTGAGTCAGTGTTGCAGAAGGCTGAGCTACGTTGGACTGGGCACGTCATCAGAATGGAAGACAGCAGCACCCCCAGACAACTGATGTATGGTGAGCTCAAAGAAGGCTCACGCAGACAGGGAAGGCCCAAACTGAGATAAAAGATACAAAGATACCCTTAAGAGCAATCTCAGATGGTGCGGCATCCATTCTCGCGAGCTCTAAACCCTTGCTGCTGACCGATCATCTTGTAGGTCCCTCACCTTCAAAGCAACAGCTGCCTTCGAAGAGGACAGAAGACTGCGTCTCGCCGCTGCAAGGGACAGACGACACAGGGCCTCGTCCTTCTCAGTCCCAAACGCAGACCATCGATGTGTCATCCGTGGGCGCCTGTGTGCTCCCAGCTTCGGGCTGCGGAGTCACATGCGGTGTCATCGTCATCGCTGAGTACACAGACGATCGTCTTCGTCGGCTCCTGACGGACTACTACTATGTAATGTAAGTGTATCCATAAAATATAATTCAATGTATACATGTTGTGTTAAATAACTTATGCACACCCCTTTGATTACCACCACCATCCCAACCCCGCCACTGCCCCACAAGTTCTAAGTAGATATATGCCAAAGAATTTGGTATTTGCGTCTCATTATCCATCCAGAAAAAATAGTGTTCAGGAAAGAAGTAGAATAGCGGAAAGTCGCCA
>CM065720.1:52387028-52389528 GCA_033310375.1 Conus canariensis
TGGTGTGTGTGTGTGTGTGTGTTGTGTGTGTGTGTACGCGCGCGCGCGCACACAAAAAGGGTTTGTGCACATGCGCTTAGGCAAAAAGTGTGACCATGAAGTGAAAAAAAAGTCGACAAAGTGGAGGTGAAAACAACAACAACAACAACAACAGCAACAACAACAACAAAATGTACAAACGACCAGTGCAAGTCTGGATCTGCACTCCACATCAGAGTGGTGGTAATCTTTCCCTTTGTGAGGGTCGTCCATCAGCGTGATTCTCCGCTGCAGATCCTGCACCAAAGCACTGCTACGACAGATCCACATCAGGGAACCACGTGTACAGCTCTGCAACGCATGACCTAAATACACCACCACTATCAGCACTGAATGGCCAGCAGATGAATGGAAATTGTCCATCAGGGGTGGAAACAGTAGGGAGTTTTCTCTGTGTGTCCTGCCAGAGCATAGTCATGTGTCACGAGCTTCAATCACCGCTGACTGACAAGCCAGGTACAGTCCTCTGACTGGCCGTGTTGATGATGTAGCTGTGGTGTTGTTAGCAATGATCCTAAGGGAATTTATACTGTATTTTGTCTGGAAGTTCCACCATGAGGTTCTGAGAAGATGATTTAATTCCCCATCACTGACGAGTTCTAAATCACGAGAAGCATGTAGTGAGTTCTCTCTCTCTCTCTCTCTCTCTCTCTCTCTCTCTCTCTCCTCTCTCTCTTCTCTCTCTCTCTCTCATTTGCATGAGGTCACATTGCTACACACCTATCATTGGCATTGCTTTGAGTAAATCAACAAAACCAACGCAGTTTCGTGTTTATTTGCAAACTTTAATAATAAATGAAGCAAATAGCTCAACACTTGTAAGTAGAGAACTTGAGCTGCTGAATACTTGGGTTGTTTTCAACAGGCGAGACACTGGAAATGCCAAAATAGCAACATAGACAAACAAACAAACGAGACAAAAATCAAAAGTGTGGTGCTGTGTCTGCCTGGACAGCCTAGGGTGGTTAATCTCTTAATTCACTTTATCTACATATAATCCAATTAATTTATTGTCGAAGCAACAGAGCGAAATGCTGTCATTAAGGGCGGTAAAACAGAAAGCAGATTTAGTTTTTTTCAAAATATTTATCACCATTATTTTGTCTCTATCCATCGTAGTTGGCAATGTCAACTGAAAGGTTTTCTTTCAATGTGCTCTTCGTAGCATGCCAAGTTCAATCCTGCTTTCAACCATGCAAAGTAAAAAGTAGAACGTCAGTGACAGCAACCATTGGCACAGAATGTCTTTGGCTCTTAACCAGACTGACAACCAGCAAGAAGAGCTGCCTGTAGTTTAACATCACTGGAAGTGAGACTTTAAATCCAAGAAAACTTTGTTTTATCTTCGAAACAATATCATGCAAAGAGAACGGCTCTAAATTGTTTTCTCATCCTTTACGACTTCCTTTCTTTGATACAAAATGAGCCGTTTGAAGGGATTGACATGCGAAGAGAGGAAGCTAGGGGACATAATCCACTCACACAAGCAGCCATAACATCGGTGATGATGTCTACATAGTCCTTTCTATTATTTTGGAAGTTCTAAAACCACTTTAAGATCTATTATATCTTACTGTTGGGCTCAGTGTTACAGAGGCCCTCCTCTTTATTGGGGATTTGCAAAACAACTTTTCAACTTTTTATCTGTTCAGTTTTCATAATTTTTTTTTTCTGTTTTCCCCCCCTTTTTCTGGACCTTAGCTTAGAGTGTAGAATTTAAATAACACTTGCCTAGTCATTGACCTGGACTAGAAGACAGCAGAGAGCAAGCATGACGTATAATTGATACATTTTAGAGTAAAACTGCATAAAATTAGAATTTCTACACTGCTGTGTAATGGCCTACACTTTTGGGTGTTTGTAGTACTCTCCCCTTTTTCCGAGGTTTGTATGACGTTGAGAGAAAAACTGCGAGCCTGCGAGCAGTGGGGGCCCCTCGCGAGGGATGCAGGCTGTTTCAGGCACTGACCATTGGCCCTTTCTGCTACCCAGCGTCCCTTGCAGGCCCCTATAAGTGCTTGTGCGCGTGAAAAATTGGCGCTTTTGTAATACGAGAAGGAAACAGGTCACAGAGAAGACTTAGAAGCTATGCGACAATCACTGTGTAGGCCATTACACAACAGTGTAGAAATTCTAATTTTATGACGTTTTACTCTAACTTGTATCAATTTCTACACCATTTGAGTGTAATGGCCTACACGTTTGGGTGACTGATAGTCGCATAGATTCCATGAGAGAGAGAGAGAGAGAGAGAGAGAGAGAAGAGAGAGAGAGAGAGAGAGAGAAGAGAGAGAGAAGAGAGCAGAAGACTGAAGGTGCAGTATGTCTACCAAAGGCATCAAACAATTAGTTCATGTAGATACAGACTTTGTATACCGATTATATACACACAGGCATAGTAAAATGGTAAAGACATGCGTAGATGAGTACGGACAATTCCTTTCCCTATCCCGCAAACATA
>CM065720.1:52397028-52399528 GCA_033310375.1 Conus canariensis
GTGTGTGTGTGTCCGAATATTGTCGTAAGTGTTAATTATGGGGAAAAAGTGACAAAGTGGAGGGGGGAAAACGAATAAATGACTAGTGATTCTCTACATTTGAACTTCAATTCAGAGAGCTGGCGACCTTTGCTTTTGTCAGGGCTGTCCATCAACGTGATTCTCTCCTCCAGACCCGCCATCAAAGCACTACTACGACAGGTTCATATCAGGGAGCCTCAAGCCTCACGTTCAGCTCAACAACGCGTGACCTGGATACACAACCACCGTCAGCACTGAACGCCCATCACATGGACTGAAATGATCTATCGGGGTGGGGGCAACAGAGATCTCCCCTGTGTGTCCATACCAACCCGCAGTCGTGTCGCATGCTCTCGATGCCTCGTTGACTTACGATCTGGGTTTTATTACGCTGACTGACCGTTCCCATGATGTAGCTGTGGTGTTGTTGGCTCTGATCCCAGGGGAAATTATCTTTCGGTATTGCCTGGAAGTGTTTCTTTAAGGTTCTGAGATGATGACTTCAATACACGTCGCTGCATAGCTTTAATTTCAATTGCAAGAAGCGCGCGACCCTCTCTCTCTCTCCTCTCTCTCTCTCTCTCTCTCTCTCTCTCTCTCTCTCTCTCTCTCTCTCTGATAGAAAACCACGCACACATTCCCACTTATACCTCCCATGCACTCCCCCTCCTTCCCTCTTCCCATCCCTCCCCCCCCCCACATCAAACTTGTATCTCTCTCTCTCTCTCTCTCTCTCTCACACACACACACACACACACATACACGCACGCACGCACGCACGCACGCACGCACGCACGCACACACACACGCACACATACACACACACATGCGAGCGCCACAAATACCCCTTCTCCTTGTCTATTTTCTTTTCCTTCCTACTTTCCCATTAAACTGTAGGTTTCCTGACATCTGTAAGTCCCAAGGGCATTTTATTTCTTGTTTATCCATATTTGAAGATGAACTTTACTAGCATTTATTTACGTGTTTATTCATTTATCTATTTATCTCATTTACTGATTCATTCAATTATATATTTCATTCATTTACGTATTCATTTGTTTATTTATTCATTTATTTATTGCTTTTTTTCTTTAAAAAAAAACTTGGCTGTTTTACTTTCCCTTCAGTTTGTTAAAGTCTCAAATATGTTTTGTTTGTTTTCCTTTGAAAGGTGGAGACTTTGGTTTCTTTTTATGGTCATGTAGTTCAAGATTCTAACTTTATTTTCAAATGTTAAGCATTGCTTTTATCTCGAAATAGCCATTGACTTTTGACAAAAACGTTTTTACATTTTGATAAATTTATTTCATTTGAAATGATTAAGCTTCAATTGGAGTTTGAAAAACATATAAAATTTGAGCCTTGGCTCCCTGTTTGCTGTGGAAATAAATCATGATGTCCGACAAATTTTCACCCCAGTTTCCTGAAGCTATGAAACTAGAAGAAACTTCCTCCTTTTTTCGTAATTGATATCAACACTTGTATATGAAAATTTACGTTAGAAAAAAAAGAATACTTTTCTTTTTAGTTGCACCATTTCCGTTTGCTTTTTGTTTTAATCAGCTATAATGCAATTGTGCTTTCTTGACTGAACTGTCCAGTAGAAACACATTATCATCATCATCATCATCATCATCATCATCATCATCATCATCATCATCATCATCATCATCGTATCATCATTTTATTTTTATTGTGAATACTTGTATAGCGCCTATCCTCGGCTAGATACCAAGCTCTAAGCGCTTTACAATCCACACTCGTTTGCACAACGGGCTGCCTACCTGGGTAGTGCCGACTGAAGAGCTGCCAGCTGGCGCTTCATTCAGTCGTTTCCCGTGTCGTCTAGTCAATATCGTTTACGATCGTTCACTCAATTCCCTTACTTCCTTCATTCTTTCCATTTCTCACGCAGGGTGCATGCTATGTGTAACGTGTCATCTATACCAACGGCCAAACTGGCCTTCTCTTCCGAAAGTTGGTGATGGGATTTTACGTGTGTGCAAGATGTTTTGCATAACATTACACGGAAAACCAGCTTGCAACGTTTCAAGCATTTAGGATGTTTCACTCCCAAGGCCCATTGATTCGAATGAGGTTCTATCGGTATGTCTGAAGCATTGACAGTTTAGAGTAAACTCAGCAAAAAACAACGGAGTCGCATGTTTGTTTAGAATCTTTAATATTAAAAAAATTTCGGCACGGGAGACTCAAATTCGGTACAAAAATGGAATCAAAATTGGGATGCTGTGTCTGCTTTTTCAACCAAGTAGTATCAAGTCTCTTGACTCACCTCCATTCTGTCAAAATACAATTCACTGTGGAAACAAGCAGAGCAAATATTGTGTCTAAGAGCGAGATGCAAGAGAGCAGATCTTTAAAAAAATTTTTTGTTATCACTATTAGTTTTGCATCATGCTTGACAATGTCAACTGATCAGTATTTTTTCAATGTGATATAGTAGTATCTCAAGTCCTAT
>CM065720.1:52404528-52417028 GCA_033310375.1 Conus canariensis
CATTTGTTGTTAGATTAAGAATGCACATTCCCTGATCTCCCATGTCATTGTTATTGTGGAGCATTGCACGATCTCTTGGGTCACCGTTATTGCTGTTATTGTTTGGTTAACGTTTTGCATCATGTCGTCTCCCAGGTCCTCAGTATTGTTGGATTGACGCTACAAAGCGCATAATCTTCCAGACCACAGTTAGTGAAAGGCTTATACTTCACATTGCATTAACTTGCAGTTCACAATTATTGTTGAGTTTACACTGTACGTTTCATGATCTGCCATGTCACAATTATTGGTTGTTTGACACTGTCCATTGCAGAATCCTCAAGTCATAGCTATTGATGGATAAATTACTGCACACTGCACGATCTAGTAGGTCACAGTTACTGTTAACAGTATACGTGTGCGTTATATGATTTTCCAGGTCACAGTTATTGGTGGGTCAGTGCTATACATTCTACGATCGTCCAGGTTATAATTATTAGTGGGCTAATATTGCACGTTGCATGTTCATCTGGACCACATTTTTCGGCTGGATATGTTAATACATTTATTTATATATGTCACTACCTCCCAGGCGTATTGAATCTGCAGAACACCAACAGTCTGATCCTCCTTCTTTAAAAACAACATAGCCAACATCTTCTTTTTTTTAGAGTTTGTGATTCATGGTAACATTCAATAAGCTGTGCAAATAGCATCCACAGCGTGTAGCGAGAGGCGCTCAAATATACATGGTTCTATTCGTGCAATGATGCGTTATACACACGGATATATAGACAACTAGTGTTGCAAACCAACGTGGTTATTATCTGTGCCTGACATATCTGAGAGACCGTCCTACAAGACAGACCACACTAGCAGAAGAAGAACGCATTTCCCACAGATACCAGATAAAGCGAGTCGACAGAAATACAGCCATCGGCTGAAGATCTAAGTTGCAGGCCATCTGTGTTCCTCACAACGAGGTGTGAAAACGAAAGAGATCTGGCTTTAAAGATAGCGACGACTATTGATTTTTTTGGAACAAAACATAAAATTGTTGAATATGGAAGGTCTCTGCTTTTGAGTTCAAAACAGCATCGACCATTAAAGAGGAATGCCCGCCCCCTCCTCCGCCCCTCTCCCATCTCCTTTCCCCTTCCAACACCCCCCCCCCCCCCCCCAAACTGAGCGATTTGTAATCTCTCAGTTATTTTAAAACCAACGGGTGGGGTTTTTGAGGGGTTTTTCCCTTGGGCCCGAGGCCAATGGTTTTTGTCCCCAAAATTTTTTGTTCTTTTATGCCTTGGCCGGCCCCGCGTTTAAGGGAAGTGTTTTGTGCCATTTTTGGAAAAAAAAAAGTGGGGGGGGGGGGGGGAGGGGGGGCGAAGCAGCAAAAGCAGCAGAACGGGGGGAAAAAAGGGGAAAGGGGAAGGGGGAGGGAAGGGGGAGGGGGGGGGGGAGGACGAGGCAAAGGGGGAAAGGGAGGGCGGGGGAAAAGGGGGAGAGGGGGAGGGGGGGGGAAAGGGGGGGAAAAAAAAAAAGGGGGAAAAAAGGGGAAGAGGAAGGTCGGGTTTTTGGGGTTTTTGGGGGGAGGGGGGTTCGTTTTTTTTTGGGGTTTTTAAGGTAATTTTTTTTTTTTAAAACCCCTTTTTTTCAATGAGTAAAACCCTTTTTTTTTCCCCCCCTTTTCCCCCCCTTTTTTTTTCCCCCCCAAAAAAAAACCCAAAAAAACCCCTTCAGAAAACTGAAAACATTCCCCCCCAAAGCCCCCCCGGGGGGAAAAAAAAAACCCAAACCAAAAAAAAACCCACCCCCCCCCCAAAAAAAACCCCCAACGGGGTTGTGCCTGGGTTGTATTGTGGTCGCTTGTTATAAACCCATAGGGTAAAAATTTTTGTTAAAAATCACGAACCCCCTTATGATTTTCCCCCCCCCCCCCCCCTTTTTCCCACCCCATTCCTGAAGGGAAATGGGAAATTTTTTTCCCCCTCCCCCCCCTTTTTTTTTTCCCATAATAAAAAGGTGGTCCTTTAAAGTAAACCCTTTGTTTAAAAGGAAAAAAAAAAACTTTTAAATTTTAAAAAAAAAATTTTTCCCCCAAATTTTGGGGAAAAAAAAAAAAAATTTTTTTTAAAATGGGTTTTTTTTTTGGGGGTTTTTTGGGGGCCCGTGCCCCCCCGGGAAAAAAAAAGGGGGGGGGGGGTTTTTTTTTTTTTTTTTTTTGGGGGGCCCCAAGGAAGGGGCCCGCCCCCAAAAAAAGGGGGGAAAATTCGAAATTAAAAAAAGGGCGTGAGGGGAAAGGTCGGGGGTTAAAAGGGTAATTTTTTGGTTGGATGGGTTTTTCCTTAAGGGGGTTGGGGCCCCCCCCCCCGGGCTTTTTTGAGGGGGGAAAAACTTCTTTAGGCCCGTTCCGGGGAGCGGCGCCCCCCCCCCCCCCAAAAACCCCCCAAAACCCGCCCCCGCATCCCCCACCCCCCGGGGCCCGCCGGGGCCCAGCTCCGGGGGCGCGCACCCCCCCAAAAAACCCGCCCCCGCCCCTAAAAAGGAAGCAAAAACGGACGCAAAAACGGGGGCGGGAAAAGCGGGGAGGGGGAAAAAAACCCCGGAGAGGGGGGGGGGGGGGGAGGAAAAAGGGGGGGGAGAGGGGGGGGGTGTAACGGGAAAAAAGAATTAAACGGAAAAAAATTTGCCCGGGGTTGGGGTAAAAGTACGTTGAAGAGGTTTTGGGTTGTTGTTTTGGGGCGTGGGGAAAAAGGAAAATTTTTTGCTTTTTTTGACCAGGGCGGGTCTTATTGCCCTTTTTTTAAAAGTAGGGGGTTTTTTGGAGAGGGGGCGTTTTGGGTTTTTGTTTTGGGGGTTTTTGTTTGTGTTGTCCCCTGCGGTAGGGGTTTGGGGTTTTATTTTATACATTTGGTGTTTGGTAGGAAAAATTTGGCTTAGAGTGGGGAAAGGGGGAATAAATATTTTCTTTTGTTTCCCTTATGGGGATAGGGGGGGGGTTTTTTTTTTGTTTTTAAAACCCTTTTGTTTTTTGGGCCCCTTTGGGGGGGCGGGTTTGGTTTGGGGTTTTGGAAAAGCGTGATTTGGTGGAAATGGTGTTTTTGGTTTATTTTCGGGGCCGGGGGGCGTTGGGGGGGGGGTTTTTGGGGGGGGGGTTTTGGTGTGGGGTGGGGGGTTTTTTGGGGGGGGGGGGGGGGGGGGGGGTTTTGGTTTGGTGTTGGGGGGGGGGCCCCGGGGGGGGGGGGGGCGGGTTTTTTTGGGGGGGGGGGGGGTTGGTGGGGTTGTGGGGGTTGGGGGGTGGTGGGGGGGCGTTTGTTAGGGGGGGGGGTTTTTCGTGGGGGGGGGGTTGGGTCGAGGGGGGGCGGGGGGTTTGTTTTGGGGGGGGGGGGGTTTTGTTGGTTTGGGGGGGTGTTTTTTTTTGGGGGGGTCGGGGGGGGGGGGGGGGGGGGGGGAGGTTTGTTTTCCCCGGTTTGGGGTTTGTTATTTTTGGGGGGTAAGGGTTTTGGGGGGGGTTTTTTTCGGGGGGGTGCGGGGGGGGCGTTTTGGGGGGGGGGCGGTGGTGGTTTGTGGTTTTCTGTTTTGGTTTCGGGGGGGAAAGGGTTGCGGTTTGGGTTAAAAAAACGGGGTGGGGTGTTGGGGGTTTTTTGTTTTTGTTTTTGAAAAGAGGGATTGGGGGGGGGAAAAAAAGAGGCCGGGGGGGGGGGAAACGGGTGGGGGGCCGTGGGGGGGGGGGGTTTTGGGGGGTTAAAACCTTTTGGTTTTTTTTCCCGGGGGTTCCCCGCCGGGGGGTGGGGGGGGGGGGGTTTTCGGGCGGGGGGGGGCCGGGGGGGTTTTGGGCTTTCCCCCGGGGGGGGGGGGGGGGGGGAAAGGGGGGGGGGGGGGGAAAAATTTTTGGTTTAAAGGAAAGTTTTTTTTGGGGGGGGCGGGGGGGGGGGAAAGAAGGGGGGGGGGGGGGGGGGGGGGGGGGGTAAAATTTTTGGGGGGGGGGTTTTTTTGGAAAAAGGATCCCCGGGCCAAAGGGGGGGAGGGGGGGGGGGGGGGGGGGGGGGGGGTTTTTTTAAATTTGGAAAAAAGGGGGGAGGGGTTTGGAGGTGGGTGGGGGCCGGGGGGGAAAAGCGGTGGGGTTTTTTTTTTTTTTTTTTTTTTTTTTTTTTTTTGGGGGGGGAAAAAAAGGGGGGACCCTGGGGTTTCCGGGGGGGGGTCCCGGGGCCCCGGGGGGGGGGGAGAGATTGGTTTTTGGTTGGGGGAAAACGGGGGGGGGGTTGGCCGGGGGGTTTTGGGGGGGGGGGGGGGGGGTTGGGGGGGGGAAAACCCCTTGGGGGGGGGGGGGGGGGGCCCCCGGGGGGGGTGGGGGGGCCCCCGGGGGGGAGGGGGGGGAAAGTTTTTTTTGGGGGGGGGGCCCGGGTGTTTGTGGGGGGGGGGGGAAGCAGGCCGGGGGGGGGGGGCGGGGGGGCCCGAGGGTGGCGTGGGGGGAGGGGGGGGGGGGGGGGGGCCCCGGGGGGAAAGGGGGGGGGGGGGGGGGGGGGGGGTTTCCGGGGGGGGGGGGGGCCCGGGGGGGGGGGGGGGGGGGGGGGGGGGGGGGGGGGGGGGTGGGGGGGCCCCGGGGGGGGTGCGCCCGGGGCCCCCGGGGGGGTGGGGGGGTTTGGGTGGGGTTGGGGGGGGGGGGTGGGGGGGGGGGGGGGGGGGGGGCCCCCGGGGCGGGGGAAAAATCTTGGGGGGGGGGGGGGGGGTGGGGGGGGGGGAGTTTGGGGGGGGGGTGGGGGGGGGGGCCCGGGGAGGGGGGGGGGGCCCCGGGCCCGGGGGGGGGGGGGCCCCTGTTTGGAAGGGGGGGTGGGGGGGGGGGTGGGGGGGGGGGCCCCCCCCGGGGGGTGGGGGGAAGGAGGGGGGGTTTTGAAAGGGGGGGGGGGGGGGGGCCCCCCCGGGTTTTGGGGAATGGGTTGGCGCTACCGTGTGAGTGAGGTATGAATGGTCAGTAAACATTGAGTGGTTGTGGTAAGTGTGAGTGATTACACCGTACAGTGTAGGTGAGGTGCCGGAGGGTACCAGGTGTCCTTTGTGTCCCTTACATGTGGTATAACCCCAGTGAGTAGGTAGAGTGGTACCCGGCCCGTGACTGTGGACACTGTGTGCTCGGATATCCTGTGGGGATTAAGGGCAGTGTAAGCCCAGGTGACTGTGTGTGGGAAGCACGAGGGTGCGCAGTGTTGTGGCATAGGGTATGCTGTGAGTGCACCTGGACTTGAGGGGTGCAAGTGCACTGTGATCGTGTGGGTGCGGCCTACCAGAGACAGTGAGGCCTGTGACTGTGGGTAACTGGTGCGCATGCACAGTGGACAGTGGACACACGGTGTCACGTGGTTCAGTCCGTGACCAGACAGTGCATTGGTAGTATTGTATGGGTTGGAGCCCATGGGGGTATATGTATGAGGTACACAAGTGTGGGTGGAGTTATGCTTGGTGCGTGACACATTGAGAGTATTGTGTACTTGTGCTGAGTTGCTTCAGGGGCTAGTGCGTAGTCAGGAACCTCCATTGCGCTCAGATCGCATACTGTCCGTTGCTAGTTCTGTGGTGGTAGGGTACCCTATGTCTAAACACACCCGAGCCCATCCGCAGTACGACCCCGATAGTGTCATGGATCCACAGGCCCCTACGGCGGATACCAAACCTAAGGTTAGTGACCAGGGAGCGGGGGTGGATCAAGAACAGGGGACGGGGGCTTATGCAAAGTTTGCCAAGTTGGGAGCGGCGATGGGTTTAGCTGGGGAGACCTCGCCAAGTTCGTCACAGACTCAGTACGTAATGAGGATGAGAAGACGGCGAGAGAAGCAGAATTGGAGCTCCGGATGGAGGAGAAAGTGAGGCAGAAGATGAGGGATGAAGAGGAGAAAGCTGCTAGGCAGAGGGAGCTAGATATGCAGCAGAGGAAGATAGAAGAGGAGGAAGCTGCTAGGCAGAGGGAGCTAGAGATGCAGCAGAGGAAGATAGAAGAGGAGAAAGCTGCTAGGCAGAGGGAACTAGAGATGAAGCAGAAGAAGATAGAAGAGGAGAAAGCTGCTAGGCAGAGGGAACTAGAGGTGAAGCAGAAGAAGATCGAAGATGAGAAAGCAGCGAGACAGCTGGAACTGGAACTGCAGAGGAAGAAGATGGAGGAAGAAAGGGCAATAAGGGAAATAGAAGCTCAAGCACGGCAAGCCGAGTTAGATCTCAAGAGACGAAGGGATGAAGCCGAGTTAGAGGCAAGAGAGCGAGAGCTAATCATACAAGAGAGACAGGCCTTAGATGAAGCAGCGCATAGGAAACGCTTGATTGAGGTGGAGGAAACGAAGCATGTCCACCTTGAGCCGTTAGGAGAGAACGACGACGTGGACGCTTTCATCGCCCAATTTGAGCGTGTAGCCCAGATGTGCAAGTGGAGCAAGACCTCATGGCCCACACGTCTGATGTCTCTGCTGAGAGGAAAGGCTAGAGAAGCGGTGATGCGGTTAAGTGCGGATGAGTTAGGCGACTATGATCAGATAAAGGGCGCCCTGTTAAGCCACTTCAGGCTAGATGCTGAGGCCTACCGGGAAAAGTTCAGGAGCATCAAGAAGGACGCTGCTGAGACTTTCGGCCAGATGCTGGGAAGGATGAAGCGGTGGTTTTCCCTCTGGTGTGCGGCAGCGGGCAAGGATGAGAGTGTGGCAGAGGACGTAAAGGATCTGCTGTTCCAGGAACAGTTTTATCAGCTATTGTCTCCAGAGTTCACAACTGAGGTGCGGAAGACATGCCCGAAAACTGTGGAACAACTTGCAACGGAAGCTACTGTTTTGGCAGAGGCCAAAAGACTGGGGAGGAAGGCGAGGCAAGACCGAACAGTTAACCAGCCCAACCTGGGTAATAGGCGCGAAACAGTAGGGAGCCAGCCCACACAGAGATCCCAACAGAGTGATGGTGCACTACAGCAGCTGAACAGGAGATCAGAAGGGCCTAGATCGACCATAGTTTGTTTCAACTGCAAGAAGCCAGGCCACATCGCTAGGAAATGCCCTGAGCCCCATTCTGTTGGAGCTGTTCATTGTTGTGACCAGCCCCAAGCTCGAGTAGTCCCTACGTTGTGTCGCCCATGCGCTGAGCAGCGGTACGAGCCTGCGTGCATTGTAGAAGTTAACGGGTCTCCGGCCAATGGATTACGGGACACTGGTGCCGGACACACCGTAGTGGCCAAGTGGTTAGTACCAGCAGATGCGTACACAGGAGAGACAGTCCCAGTAGTGTTGGCTGAATCCAGATGTAGGTCTGTGTTACCTGTGGCGGTAGTAGAGTTGAAGTCACCATTCATCGCGGGGAAGTTGGAGGTTTTGGTCATGAATAGCCCTGTGCAGGAAGTCCTGATCGGAAACTTCGCAAAGAGAGTAGGAGATCCCGGTTGGACACGTGTGCCTGTATGCGCAGACCCGGCGCTGGTAGGGGCAGTGCAGACACGCGCGCAGAGAGCCAGGGAGCAGCAAGAACCTGTACCACTGCCCGTCGAGGAATGCGTTCTGAACACCTCTACCCAGCAGTTAATTCAGATGCAGGACCAGGATGAAACCCTGAGGAAGGCTCGGAGTGCGTGTGAAGCAGGGACGCACTTCCACACCAAGTTTGGACGAGTCGAGTACGCTCGGAAGTCTGGTGTACTGGTCCGGCGGTTTGAGGGTCCCAAGGACGTAGCGAGTCAGATCTGCGTCCCAGCTGAACTACGGACCACGGTGATGAAGCTAGGCCACGACGTACCCATGTCTGGTCACTTAGGTACCACACGAACCAAGGAGCAAGTTGGTCGCCATTTTTATTGGCCAGGCATGCATGCTGACATTCGTCGGTACTGCCAGTCATGCTTCCAGTGTCAGCGTACTGTGGACAAGGGAAGAGTCTCAAGAGTTCCCCTTGTAAGGATGCCACTGATGCGCAGGCCCATGCAGATACTGAGAGATCGGTGGTTGCAACCCGAGAGGCAAGAGCTCTGCACAGCTACAGAGTACGTCGTCAACCTAAGGAACAAAATAACTGAGACGTATGAGTTGGTAAAGAAGAACTTGGCAACAGCAGCTTGCAGGTACAAGCGACATTCTCACTTGAGGACGAAACCCAGGAAGATAGCTGTAGGGTCTAGAGTACTAGTGGGAGGACCACAAGGTGGGCACTGCAGCTGCAGGCATTCCAGTTTACGGTGCAGGCAGTGTCTGGAAAGGACAATGTGGCGGCAGACTTCTTGAGTCGCTTGCCGTAGAGAGAGAGAGAGAGAGAGAGAGAGAGAGAGAGAGAGAGAGAGAGAGAGAGAGAGAGAGAGAGAGAGAGAGAGGGAAACCTGAGGGTTCCATTAACCTGTGTCGTGAGAGGTTGACATTGTCGAAGCTATGCATGTGTTATCTTTGGTAGAGAATGGCATAGCAAAGAGTTACTGAGGGTGTGGTATTTGTAGCACGTGTTACACAGCAGTTGTGCGTAATCAGAGCAGCCTCAGTTACAAAATTCATAAGTGGTGTGTAGTGTAACGGTTGCCTGTAAGTGCCTGTATTAAGGTCATATGTGGCAGCGTTAGACCAGGTTGATTAATGTAACCTGTGATTGTTGATGTATTTAAAAGTTGATGCTGTTGTGATGGAAGTTTTGGAGTGCATCAAAAGTAACAGTAGGACAGAATGAGTGATAGAGAATTGGATTGTTATAGGTAGGGTGTGGCCAAAACGCCGATCGAGTGAAAAGTTGTTGTTGGTTTTAACCTGTAGTTAAAACTTAGGCAGGGGGGTGTGTCACCGATCGGCGGGTACTAAACTAGTATGTCCATGTGTTTAAGAGTAGTGAGGGTTTATGATAGAGAGCGTGTGCGCGTATGCGTGTGTGTGTGTGTGTGTGTGTGTGTGTGTGTGTGTGTGTGTGTGCGCTCGCGCGTATGTGAGGTTGGGGTTTAGTTAGCTACAGTTAGGTTAAGTTCCTCAGGGTTAGGTAGAAAGATTAGGCTAGGTAGGAGCCTGGGAAATAGGACATACAATATTCTTTCATTCCAGTCTTCACTTATTGAAGGAATGGAATGGAAGCGGGAGGTTGGTTTCATTCCCGATTGTTACCCTTTTGTTACTTTGGTTCTATGCCAGAGAAGGCGGGGCAGGATATCGGCTGTTGTTGTGTTGTCAAGTCTGTGAGTTGTTGTGGTAAATTGTCGTGTTGTTGCACGAGCAATAACTAGTCCGTTGGTCAGGCGTGTCAGCTCTGCGGAGGGATACACTGCTCTGACCAATCGTTGTTTTGTGTGGTGAGTAGAGTTCGCTTGATTCCGACCAGGGCGGAATGTGTTGGGGTAGCTTCACTTCGGTCCCTGGTGTTCGTCGGAGTGGACGTACGCCTTGTAGGTGCGGCGGCAGCGCCGTTAGTTTTGAAGAGTGACTTCGAGTCATAGTTAGTGCCAGGTCCTCGTCGGGGTTGGGTGCCCTTGGCCTGTGCTGAGTCGGTGTCGTCCTTGTTAGCAGCCACTGTCAGCCAGTTGCAGAACTGGTGTGGTTGATCGTCTGTATGTCCAGGTTGGTGATCTGTTAGGTTCGTTGTGCTGTAGTTCGTTGTGTTGTCTTGTATTATGGCGAGTTGTACTGTAGTTGTCTCAGGTTGGGATTAGTTGTATGGTGTTCGTTGCGTATACTGGTTGTCTGGTATGATGTTGTCTTGGTTCCGTGATTGGAATTTGTTGTCAGCCGGTTTGTGTTGTTACCTCTTTTCGGTATATTCTGTAAGTAGTGTACATAGTGGTTCCTGAGTTCGATTGTCATGTGACAGTTTGGCTAGACAATGTGGGTTCGATATAATAACCGTTGATGGGCGGTGATGTAGATATTGTTTGTGGTTTGTCTAGGTTAATTTCCGTGTGTTCAATGAGAAGGTAATACGAGGTTGCATTTGGTTGAGGATCATAATATGAGTCAGGTGCAGATGTGTCTGCGTGAATCATAGAGGGGTTTGATGATTGTGCTCAATCTCAATTGTAAATAGTAGGAGTTCGTTGAAATTGATTAACGATTTCAGAGTTGACCTGCACAGCATTGGAATCGGTTAACTGTGTAGTAAGGCCAAAGCCAATTTGTGGTCGAGTGGTTTACACTGGGGTACGGTCGTAACCATTCAACTTATATTGGTGTCTTTTCACTTTCGTTACGAGTCAGGGTTCTCGACGCGGGTGTCGTGCGCGTGCGGACTGTATCTGTGACGTTCGCATTTGGTACAGGATAGTGAGTCCATAGGGTAGAAGTTTTTGTAATACAAGTGACAGTCGTCACACATGCAGGGATGTATGTATTTGTGACAGAACGGGGTTGGAGACAGATATTTTAGGTTGTGGGGAGGCAACCCAGTTATGAATTTTAGTAAGCAGAAAGAAGGGAAAGGTAAAGTTTAAGGCGAGTAGCTTAGCAGTTGATAAGATAAAAACGGATGATGTGCGGCATGTAATATTGTATGAAGTGTGGTTGTGTTGGCATAACAAGGATTAACCACTGGGTTATCTGACAAGAGATGACATGAGAGTGAGGTGCTGGATGGAAATTTTGGCGAACAAATCATGTTGTTTTTGATATATGGTTATAATTGACAGTGCAAAGAGGGGTAATAATGTGAAGGATTGTGGCTGCGAGCCGATTCTCTTGTGTGAAAATGCTGGAACTGTGAACCGCTAAAAATTGATAAGTTCTTTTTGTTTTGTTTTTTTTTCCCTCTGAGAGATGTGTATTACTACTGGTTATTGTGTGGAGACATTTCCTTGTGAAATTGGCCATTTCCTAGATTATTTAGTATGTCCTAAGGGGGCCCATGGAGTCCGTGTTGGATCGCTTAGATTGGTTTATTTCTCCGAGAATTGGGTGTGATTCATAATTTCATATGTAATAGCGTGGATTGGCTCAGGGAGAATATTGTTTTACCGCTGTTGTAAGGGTTGGCAGGAGATGGGTCTGATAACCCCAAAGTGAGTAATGGGTTGGGGGATGTATTCGAAATTTAAGGGGTCACTCTCATGCCCGAGTGGGAAGTAGGCAAGGGAGATGGAGAGTTAAAGCTTTACCAAGTAGCCTATGTGCCTTGATGACTCGGGTAGTAGCAACATTACAGTAGGGGCCTACAGTTGTGTCAGCAGGTATCCTGTTCCGTCCTGAGGCTGGGGCCAGATCACCGCAGTTCTACTGTACTGCCGCGTGCCGGCAGGTGAGCGGCGCTTTCCAGTGCCTGTTGTTTCCCCGGGAGAGGGAGACCACCCAGGCCGTCTGCCTTCTGTGGGGCAGCTCTCCTCCAGCTACCGGTGCTCTTCCGGGAGTTCTCCGGCACTGGTTCCTCGTCCCTGTTTAGGCGTCCTGTGGGAGGGCGCTGCACCAGGCCTTTTCCACCCTTGGTGTCCGGCGGGGCCTTCAGAGGAGGAGGCGTCCTACGAGCCCCGGACCCGTCGAGAGGGCGTCTGGTGTGTGTGCGTTGGGTGTCGTGCCCATCGCGGGGAGGAGTCAGACTGCGGGAGGCCACGGTCAGCGCCGGGGTGCAGAGTCTTCGGGGAGGGTGTCGGCCCGCGGAGGAGCCACGGTCAGCGCCGGGGTGCAGAGTCTTCCGGGGAGGTGTCAGCCTGTGAGGGGCCACGTACAGCGCCGAGGACTGGAGCTTTCCGGGCCGGGATGGGTCGTCCCATGTTTGTGATAGAAGGGGTGTAGCGTTAGGCAGTAGGGTTAGGGGTGTTAGCTACTGCCTCCGTTTAGGACGTAGTGGCCGGCACAGTGTAGGGTACTTGTCGTTGCCTCCCTTAGGGACGCAGCGACCAGTTTGGTAGTGGTCCCGGGTTAAAAGAGAAGGGTGAGTCCTGGGGAGAGGTGTGGGTGGTAGCAGTCGTTAAGAGATTAGAGTCCCTTTGGTAAATCCTTGTCCCTAGTAGTTAGTCACCACGTGTGCGGGCTATCGCTGTGTCCCCAGGTCACAGTGATATACCGCAACTGGTGTTTTAGGTTAGGTTAGGGTCTTCCAGGTCTTTATAGTAGAGTAGGGTGAGTCAGCGGGAATTGGGATACTTGTGTGCAGTTGTGGATGTGCGTGAGTGGTGGCGCCATGGAGTGTGAGTGAAATAAAGAAGCGTGCGTGATTGTAAAACTGTGTTAGTGTGCTGTGTTGTCTGACCTAGTGTGTGATAGGCGTGGGTAAGGGTGGTAGGGCCGTCCGGCTTAGCGACCGTGACATATATTATAATTATTATTATTATATTGGGTATTTATATAGCGCCTATCCTCTGTCACAGACCAAGCTCTAAGCGCTTTACAATAAACACACTACCTCACTCACTCAACGGGCTGCCTACCCAGGTAGAGCCGGCCGAAGAGCAGCATACTGGCGCTCATTCAGTCGTTTCCCGTACCATTCAAATATCAGTCACTCATTTTCATTTATCTCATTTATTCCTCCAGTTTCTCACATAGGATGCATGCGATGTTTTTATGCGTGTCCGCCATTTCCACCGGTACACGATGGCACACGATAACAGTAAG
>CM065720.1:52419528-52427028 GCA_033310375.1 Conus canariensis
TCGCACAAGCCGATTTGTCGTACGTGCGACAAATCGGCGGTTCAGCCTCACGCTGCTTTGTCGCACATGTATAGGTGTGTGTGTGTGTGTGTGTGTGTGTGTGTGTGTGTGTGTGTGTGTGTGTGTGTGTGTGTTTGTGTGTGTGTGTGTGTGTGTGTGTGTGTGTGTGTGTGTGTGTGTGTCTGTGTGTGTCTGTGTGTGTCCGTGTGTGTGTGTGTGGTGTGTGTGTGTGTGTGTGTGTGTGTGTGTGTGTGTGGTGAATGGGAAGAGAGATGAAAAGAGAGAGAGAGAGAGAGAGAGAGAGAGAGAGAGAGAGATGAAATGAAAATGAAATGAAAAATGAAACGAAATGAAATGAGTGAAATGAAAAATCTTTTAATTATTTTGCAAAACCTTCAACTAGGTCTGCTTCACAGATATATATCCAAAGATGGGCTTTGCTGCTGGCGAGAGAGAGAGAGAGAGAGAGAGAGAGAGAGGAGAGAGAGAGAGAGAGAGAGAGAGAGAGAGAGAGAGAGAGAGAACGAACGAACGAACGAACGAATTTTATTTTCAGAGGGTAGCGGAGTAAGCATAACTGCTTTTTTACATCCAGCCCTCCGGGGCCAAAAAAAAAAAAAAAAAAAAAACAACAAAAAAAAAAACAAATTCTGAAATATACTAATACCAACTGCAACAAAACTAATGTACAAGAGTGAACACAGAAGAAGGGGTGGGATATGGTGGGGTGGGGGGCGGGGGGGTGGGGGGCATTAGAGGAGGGAGAGAGAGAGAAAGAGACAGAGAGAGACAGAGAGAGAGAGAGAGAGAGAGAGAGAGAGAAGGGAAGAGGAGAGAGAGAGAGAGAGAAGAGAGAGAGAGAGAGAGAGAGAGAGAGAGAGGGGGGGGGTTGTAAAAGAGAAGGTAAATATTATATCATTAAATTCAGGTCTTAACTGAAAGAAACCAACCATTTATAACTTTTCCATTAAATATCTGTGGTATGCTTTTTTGAACGATAATAAACTATTTTTGTTTTTTATGTATTCCGGGATTTCATTCCATAATTTTCCTCCTGAATAGATAAAAGATGTCATAAAGAGATCAGTTCTTGGACGAGGGATAAATATTGTGCTTTTGTTACGAAACTCTCGTACGGGAAATTTCTCTCGGAGATAGAATGGTGCAAGGTTATTCATAATCTTAAACATAAAGACAGCTTTGTTGAAGATACATTTAAATTCAAAAGGCAAGATGTTTAGTTCTTTATAGTCACTTATTTCCAGAGAGGAAGATTTAAGAAGTATAAGTTTGAGAGAGCGTCTGTAGAGACTTTCAAGATGCCTTAAGGAGGCTTTACTAGCTAAATCCCAACAGGTTGAAGCATAATCCACATCGCTTTGAATATAAGCATGAAAAAAATAATTTCCGAGTGTGTTGATCCAAAAAATGTTTGATTCTATTAAGCTGAAAGACTTTGTTCGATATTCTTTTTGATAAAGTCGAAAGCTGATTCGACCAGGATAAATTATTGTCGATAATAAGACCAAGTAGTTTATGAGAACTTACTTCATCTAATACGTTATCATATATTTTTAATTCCTTTAGATTATCTTTAATATTTTGTCGCTTTTGCCTGGTTGATATTAACATGAATTTAGATTTTTGAGGATGAAGTGCCATATGATTAAGTTCAGTCCATTTTATGAGCCTGTCAACGTCATTTTGTAAGTCAGCGCACACTACATCTACATTTTTTCCTTTATTGTGTAAGGTAGTGTCATCAGCGAAAAGCTCACAAGAAGAGGAAATGCAAAGAGGGAGATCGTTAATGTAAATCGTAAATAATATCGGTCCTAAGACTGAACCCTGAGGCACACCGAAATTGACTGGCATAAAAGTGGATGATACCATATCCTGAACAACTATCTGCCTTCTATTTGATAGAAAAGACGAGAGAAGATTGACAGACTTTGGAGTTAAACCATACAAAGTAAGTTTTTTTAAGAGGAGATCATGGTTAATAACATCGAAGGCTTTAGCAAAGTCCACAAATATCGTTCCTGTGAGAAGATCATTATTGATATTTAAATGCCACTGTTCTACTAGATTCGTGAGAACCGTCTGACATGAATGATTTTCTCTAAAACCGCTTTGATTTGAATGAAATAATTTATGTGTAACGAAGTGCTTTTGAAGGTTTTGCTTAAGGTGCTTTTCTAAAGGTTGAGAGAGAAGAGAGAGAGAGAGAGAGAGAGAGAGAGAGAGAGAGAGAGAGAGAGAGAGAGAGAGAGAGAGCACTAATCGTGTTGCTTGATGTCTTAGAGTGATTAAGAGATAACATAAAAGCCAATTTGACGACTTCAGACTGACCTTTAATATGTCAAATTTACACAACCTATAAGTAAAACGGGAGAGAGTCTTTACAGTAGTTATAGTTGTTCATATAATCATATTAAGCGATGATATTTATTCAGACATGACATGTTCTCGATGGCTATCATTTTGTTTCCGTCATGTCTCACTTACCAGGACAAACACAATCTCTCGCGTGTAACAGATAATAGGTATAAAAAGAAACGGAAAGAGAATGTTCTGCTACTATATTGTGGGATTTGCTCATCTTTAGATGGAAATATACCGTCAATTTGCATAATGTACAAGAGCACCGTTGGTTTCAACTAGACCTCCCCTTAGTTCCAACGAATATCCTCGATTTGGAACCAACGATGATCTAACTCATTCAAAGTCAACCATGCACGCCACCAATGTTGGTTTCTGATTATGTTTCTTATTTCCATAATTAGTCCGCTGCCTCTCCCAGCATATCTGGAGAGACGTCTGACACTGACAGGATTTGGAACTCTTCTGAGGACAGACTCAGAAATATAGATCAGGGGTCTCGGGATATTTGCTGTTAATGCTCGCATGCGGGTGTTTACCTGTGCTATGGCTAAGAGGCTGCTGGGATCCACGGCAATTGCCATGTGAACTATCATGGTTAATAGTTCACAGGGCAATGTATCAAAAGACATTCCCCTGACAGTCCTCTCATCATGACCGCCCTGTCTCCCATCCTCCTCATCACTCTGTCCTTCTCCCTCCTCATCACTCTGTCCTCTTCCCTCCTCATCACTCTGTCCTCCCTCCTCATCACTCTGTCCTCCTCCCTCCTCATCACTCTGTCCTTCTCCCTCCTCATCACTCTGTCCTTCTCCCTCCTCATCACTCTGTCCTTCTCCCTCCTCATCACTTTGTTCTTCTCCCTCCTCATCACTCTGTCCTCTTCCCTCCTCATCACTCTGTCCTCCTCCCTCCTCATTACTCTGTCCTCCTCCCTCCTCATCACTCTGTCCTCCTCCCTCCTCATCACTCTGTCCTCTTCCCTCCTCATCACTCTGTCCTTCTCCATCCTCATCACTCTGTCCTCTTCACTCCTCATCACTCTGTCCTCCTCCCTCCTCATCACTCTGTCCTTCTCCGTCCTCATCACTCTGTCCTCTTCCCTCCTCATCACTCTGTCCTTCTCCCTCCTCATCACTCTGTCCTTCTCCCTCCTCATCACTCTGTCCTCCTCCCTCCTCATCACTTTGTTCTTCTCCCTCCTCATCACTCTCTCCTCATCACTCTGTCCTCTTCCCTCCTCATCACTCTGTCCTCCTCCCTCCTCATCACTCTGTCCTCCTCCCTCCTCATCACTCTGTCCTCTTCCCTCCTCATCACTCTGTCCTCCTCCCTCCTCATCACTCTGTCCTCCTCCCTCCTCATCACTCTGTCCTTCTCCCTCCTCATCACTCTGTCCTCCTCCCTCCTCATCACTCTGTCCTCCTCCCTCCTCATCACTCTGTCCTTCTCCCTCCTCATTTCTGCTCCGTCTGTCAATTCTCAAAAACTTGAGGAATTCTTCCTGGCACTCTTTTGTGAGTCCAAGGCTCAGGTAGTGCTCACCATCAACATCGTGCCCCAGTGTCAAGAGAAAAACATGTGGATTGTAAATGTTTGAAGGTGACACCAAGCGGTTATACTGTCGACCTCTTGACGACACCACAAGCACCTGCACATTGTATAATCTGGCGAGAGCAGCAAGTGTCACGTTATCTCCAAACTCATTTTCTTTTCTCATTTTCCTGTTGTACTTTCCATAACTTCCTGGCACAAAGGAATTGTACAGGTCCGGAAATTCTTCAAGATGGTCTACCGTTTCCCTTCTTAAGCTTTGTGGCGACCTATGGATCCCATGAAGGGACAACTGATGTGAAAAAGCTTCGAATTGACATGCTCCCAGCACCTTATTTGGGTCGAGTAATATGTGCACGCCGTCTTCCTGTGGATCTGCTTCCTTTGTTTTGTTCTCAATTAGGTACTTTTGATTGTGTTTGGCTCTTTGTTTTTTATTTTTTTCATTCTGGGAAGTTCTGCTCGTGATGTTCTCAACTGATAGCCACGTGCTGCAATATTCGCCATCTGCATCTACAAAGTGGACCTTGTATTTGGCCAGTCGAGGATGCTTTCCAACAATCTTCGCCTCAAAAATCCTTCCTCGCTCTTTTCTCATCCTCCCTTTTTGTGGCAACTTGACAAGGACCCGTTCATTTTCCTTGTAGACGTTTGGAGGGAATTTCTTTCCATACTGTCTGACTTTTTTTTCAGCACATCTCTTTGTTGCTTCAAGGACTTCTTGATGAAGGCTCGTGTTCTTCTTCACCTGTGCAGGAGTATTCATATTAAGTTCTCTCTTTGGGGTGTTATTCATGGCCTCCTGTACTTGGTGGATCGATGCGGCCCACAGCTTCTTGGTGTGCTTCTTCAAGTATCTCAGCTTCCTCCGAATAATTCTATGCGTTGTTCCAATCTTCCCTTGTGCCCGGGGATTATGTGGACTTGATCGGTTCATCTCTATTTTGCGACGGCGTGCAAGACGTGAAACCTCGCCAAGGAACTCCCCTCCATTGTCACATTGGATGATTCTTGGTGCTCCGTGCTCGACAATGATCTTTTCCAACTCCATGGCAACGGACGGACTCGTTTTGTCAGCAAGCGGACGGAGATACATATATCTGGAAAAAATGTCAATGACTGTCAATATGTACTTGTATGTCCGGCCGTCAGATTCTGCTGGTTTCATTGACATAAGGTCAATCTGCCAATGGACTTGGGTTTTTTTGGCAATGACGGGTTTCAGGGGAGCCTTGTTTGAAAAGCGTGCATTTAACTTCGTGTGCTCCGCTGATTTTGCAACACGTCCCGGGTAGTTCGTCTGGACAACCCTGCCTTTTCCTGGCAGATTCTTTTGTGCACAGGGGATCCTCCACCAGAGAGCGATGCTGCCCACGTGCGCTTCACAGCAGCTTTGTGTTTGTCTGTTGTCAGGACACGTTTCCCCCGAAAAAACAGATGCCCTCCTTTCAAGGAAAAATCTTCCTTTTTCCTCTGCAGCATTCTCGTCGCAGCTTTCTCCTCCTGAGTTCGTTTCCTGAACACATTGGAAGGCTTGTAGCTTCTATCCAACATAGAAACTAGAAGCTTATATCTTCCAGGGTCCATTTCATGGATGTACTTGTCAGGTGTTTTTCGTCTTCCCCTCTCCGCCATGTCCTGAAAATCACAAGGAGAACATTTTAGAACTGGTTCAAATGTTAAATCTTCTAGGTATGCGAAGAGAGAGAGAGAGAGAGAGAGAGAGAGAGAGAGAGAGAGAGAGAGAGACAGACAGACAGAGAGAGAGAGAGAGAGAGAGAGAGAGAGAGAGTGTGTGTGTGTGTGTGTGTGTGTGTGTGTGTGTTGTGTGTGTGTGTGTGTGTTGGTGTCCAGCTCCAACACCAACTGACCACATAACTCAACGATCGGGTAGCTTACTCTAACAAGTTTTCGCCAGCTTGCCACCGGACTCATGCGTAGGGAGACAGTCCCTGTTGCGTCACCGGCGGTTTTCTACCTGCCTTTGGGAAAGACCACATCCCCTGGGACGGGTACACTCTAATCAATGTACATTTACACAGAAATTCATACAAGCAAAATCAACAGAACTCTGATGAATGACAAAGTGCTTACCATATCAGCCAGAAGCAGAAGAAAAGATCGAGAAACCAGCCGTACAAAGTGTCTCTGTGTTGCCCTCTGACCCTCTGCACAGGCAGCTCAAAACTCATGCATCGATCTCAAACTGAAATAGGAAAAATACATACGGTCAGTAAACCACTAAGGGACTAGCAGACGGACAGACAAACACGTAAACAGACATGCATGCCTGTCAGACAGACCATAAGACACACCAGCATGCACACTTGACAGACAAGTGGACAGGGTAACCATCTGACATCACATGAGAACGCGTAGCGCATCGAAGTAAGTCGTCCACGACATAATTATTATGAATTGTTTCTGTCCATGCAATATTGTTTCCGGGTATCTTACATCTGCTAAAGTATGCACCGTGGCATGGAGTCATTTGTGGGAGGGGATTGTGAATAGGGAGTGGAAAGAATAACGGGAAGATGGAATGGGAAGAAACGGAGGGGGGGGGGGGAGGGGGGAGGGGGGCTAGTTGGATGTACCTTGCAATGGATACCCGGGAGTAGGAGTCAGGATCGATATCTATCAAGAATGTTCATTTAGGCCAAAATCCATGCAGGAAACAGTTTACTGGGTTCCTATCTCAAGTAAGTAAGGGTAGGTATTAAACTTGCAATCGTAGTTTGCATGGTTTGCGAAGAAACAAAATGGGCATAACTCTACTGGAAAAATTAATGATATGATCAATGACAAACCGCTTAGCATATAAGAAAGAAGCAGAAGAAAAAGGCGTAGAGAAACCAGCCGTTGACCTCTGACCCTCTACACAGGCAGTTCAAAACTCGTGCATTGATTTCAAACTGAAATATGGAAAATACACAAGGTCAGTAAACCGCTAAGAGACGGGCAGACAGACAAACACACGTAAACAGACACGCAAGCATTTCAGACGACGCACCATACGGCGGCTGTCAAACGGGGAAGCACGTCAACTACAATGTCGCACGTGCGTCATTTTTCGTCCACACTATTGTATTGTGATCACCCTCCTTTTTTCTGCTGCACGTGTTGAACGTGCGTCATTTAAGGGCGACGATTTCATTGAAACGAAAGGATAACTAGTCCACTTATAAAGTGCAAATATCAAGAAAAGTTGCACTTCCTTACGTGGCAAACAAGTAAACTTTGACTTCTGGCATGAACCTCTCTCTGAAAATCTCTATAGAAAAGAAGACAATTGATGCATGTTTAATACATTCAGCGATAGAGAATAAAAGTTTGAGTCTTTCTTACCTGATGAGCTGCTTTGCCGCATCACAAAAAGGCGCCCTTGTCTGTTCTGTAGCTCAGATGGCACTCTCTGAATAGTTTCCCATCCACATTCAAACTACAAATGGGAAGTGTCAGGGGCCAGATGCAAAAGTCACGGATAGGAACTTTAGCCCGGCGATAAGTTCACTTCCGGTGATAAAGTTATCTCGGGGGTAAATGTTCTTATGCACGAGTCCA
>CM065720.1:52432028-52434528 GCA_033310375.1 Conus canariensis
TTCTGGATTATTTATGGCTTTTCGACAAATATCAGAAACATTTTAGAGGCCTCCGGTCATAGAGTGTGAGTTAGAAATTAAACCTTGCATTCATTTAATCGTAATGGTAGAAACTACAGCAACGTAGTTCTAAGATATGTCCGTGTAAATATCTGGCATTGGGTTGTCAACAGTTCATGGTGGGTTAACGTTGCACATTCCCAAATGTTGTGTGTCACAGTTACAAGTTGGTTCACACTGTACATAACATGATCTTCCAGGTCAGAGTTATTAATGAGTTAACACTACATATAGTATTATCTCCCAGGTCACAGTTATTGGTGGCAAAGCACCACAAATGCCCCGATCTCCCAGGTAATAGTTAGTAATGGGTTAATATCGTGCACCACGTGATCCCCAAACTCAGCGCTATTGTTGGGTTCACGCTGTAGAGTGCATGATATCACAGGCCACCAGTTGTTGGTGGCTTACACCGTAGACACTGTATTGCCATGCAGGTCAGAGTTATTGGTGAGTTTACATTCTACATGCCACACTCTCTCAGGTCACAAATATTGATGGCTAATGTTTTACATTGCAGGATCTTCAGGTCATAGTTAATAAAAGGTTAATGCTATTCATTGCACGAACTTGCAGGTCACATTTATTTCTCGGTTAACAGCGTACATTTTACAATCAACCAGGTCAGTGTTATTGGCGGGATAATGTGGAACATCATAAGATGTCCAGGTCATGGCTAGTGATAGGTTAATACTGTATGATCTTCCCGGCCACATTGATAGGTAGGGTATCTTTATATATTTCATGATCTCCCGGGCCAATTAAGCATGCAGACCAACAATACTCTGATCCTCCTTCCTATGCTTATACCAAAATAGCCAACATCTTCTTGTCTGAGATCTTGTGATTCATGGCAAAATTCAGTGTGCTCTGCAAATCGCACCACAGTATGTAGAGAGCAGAATGCCCAAACTCACTGGCACTCAAAGCCACACGTTTCTCTTCATGCAGTGATGCGTATATGCACAGACAGATAGATACACAGTTACCAGCACAAACCAACGTGGATCTTATTACTGCCTGGCATTTCTGTCAGAACGTTCTACAAGACAGACCACACGTGATGAAGAAGAATGCATTTTCTACAGAAATCAGATGGCGACAGTCGACAGAAATACGGCCATCGGCGGAAGATCAACGTTGCAGGCCAGCTGTGTTTCTCCCCAACGAGGAGCGAAAACAAAAGAGATCTTGGTTTAAAGATAGCGGCGAAGATGGATTCGGTGGAAACAGCCCATAACATTGCAGCGTGTGAAAGGTTTCAGCTTTTGAGTACGAAACAGCACCGACCATGAAAGAGGAATGGCCTGCGCATCCTCCACACTCCATCCCCTCTCCTGTCAACCCCTCTCTCCGGCTCACCAGTGAGAGATCAGTAACCTTTCAGTGCCTTTTGAAACAACTGACGGTGACTTGTTTCGCAGTCTTTGTCGTTAATGTAGGGTCGACTCACTTTTCAGGGTCCAAGTTCTAATGAAGTCACTATCAGTGTCATTGTCCAACGTTGTAACTCGTCTGTCGTTGGATGAGCAATAATGAAAGTATAGGATTCTTGGGCTGGAGAGAGAGAGAGAGAGAGAGAGAGAGAGAGAGAGAGAGAGAGAGAGAGAGAGAGAGAGAGAGAGAGAGAGAGAGAGAGAACACTATTGATGATGATGATGGTGATGATAATGATGATGTGCGCGCGCGCGCGCGTGTGTGTGTGTGCGCGTGCGTGCGTGCGTGCGTGCGTGCGTGCGTGCGTGCGTGCGTGTGTGTGTGTGTGTGTGTGTGTGTGTGTGTGTGTGTGTGTGTGTGTGTCCCTTGTCTTCACAACATTGCAAGCTGTCTTGGATTTCAGAACTGATATTCAACTACTAATACTTTTTTTTTCGCGTAATCTTGTTTTTTTTTTGCCATATTAACATGTCAAATTCGTGGAAAAAATTGTGCAAGAACTGAAATACTTTGCACTAAGTTTCAAGTAATGGCAGAGTTTCCCTGCATTATGTTTGTGACAAGAATGACAGACAGACAGAGAGCTGCAATGTACACAGCAGAGATATTGATTGGAAGACAACGATGAACAAGTAAATGAGAAGCAAAGCGGAATGAGTCTTGCTTTAGGTTTGTGCTTTGAGTTCTAACATGATGACGCCCTGCAGGATAATACTGTTTGCACCTTTGAATCTCTGGTCAAGAGGCTTAACAGCGTGTAGGCCTACATCTGTTTATGCATGCACGCGCGTGCAGGCGCGCACTCAGACACACGGACACAAACACAGACAGACAGACAGACAGACACACACACACACACACACACACACACACACACACACACACACACACACACACACACACACACACACACACACACTAAGACGGACTCACTTTCACACACGTACTGCTAAATGCATACGGTTTTACATTCACATGTATAATTATACACACATGTGAGCAC
>CM065720.1:52464528-52467028 GCA_033310375.1 Conus canariensis
GACGACTAGGGAGACTGACAAAATAGACGTTAACCACCACCACAACAAAAATGTTCACGTCTCTGGTGGCGCCCTCCGGAGGGAGAGCTCACTCACGCCGCTCCGCGACTAAGCAATTATTGTCGTCAGTAGGGGGCTTAGTAGGTGGTGTCCTGCGTATGTTAGATCAGAACAGGCGCCACTGAACACCACCGAAGTGACTCGGCAGCAGTGCAGTGTCTCCTCCGGTGGGTTGCCTCTTGACGACTTGACATTGCCTGCTCCCTGTGGATTGCCGGCGGCGGGGCCTGACCGGGCTGTGGCTGTGGACGGGGTGTCGGAATGGGCGGTGTGGGTGCACTGCCTCTGAGGTGGCGCAGAGGTTGGGACAGCAAAAAAACAAAAAACAAAAAAATGTTCACGTCTTACCTAACTGCAAGCAATAATACTTTGCCATGTCCGTGGTATGGGCAGAACGGAAGGGAATGATATACGAAAGTATGCTTTTCCGGTAAACAGTGCATTGATCTCGTGATAAATGAGATATTTTTATAACTTCTTTTTTTTTTCGATCTTCTTCAAAATATATGTGGCGACATTGTGGGATTGTAGATCTATTGGTAACGAAGTTGATCTTTTTCCTTTCGTTTACCAGAAGAGAACACAAATGATAATATTGAAAACGGTAAATAAATAAATGAACAAATAGCGAAATAAATAAATGGATATATAAAGAAATATGTAAATATATAGCGAAATAAATAAATAGATACATAAATAAATGAATAAATAAATGACTAATCAGAACATGATCGTTCAAACCAGTGGCCTCTTCAAAGACTTCCAGAGTGTTCTGTAGAACGAGAACGATCTGCTTGAGGGCAAAGTCATTTGAACAGCGCAGACGCCTGTGACACACACTCTCTCTCTCTCTCTCTCTCTCTTCTCTCTCTCTCTCTCTCTCTCTCTCTCTTTCTCTTCTCACATCACTACAAAGTTATATCTATCATCTACTATCTATCTCTTCTATCTACTTATCTATCTCTATTTTCTCTATCTATCTATCTATCTATCTATCTGTGTATATGTCTGTCTGTCTATCTATTATCTATCTATCTATCTACGTATTTATCTATCTATCTATCTGTCTGTCTTGAGAGAGAGAGAGAGAGAGAGAGAGAGAGAGAGAGAGAGAGAGAGAGAGAGAGAGAGAGAGATTATGAAGCTAATGGTACCCTTTATTTTTCTCTCTTTATTTTGTGTCTACTTGGTTCAGCAAGACCACTTCCCTGCATAAGCCTTGGACAATGCGGACACAATTCTTTTCAAGGCACGACATGGCATGGTGTTTTTTCTTTAAACAGCAGTATATAAATTGACCCTCTCTCTTCTCCCCAGCAACATATGGTATTGACGGTCAGACAGTAAAATGAATCGCCTCTCGCGAGCAGATAATGACATGATATCCACTGAATCCCTGCACAAGCACACCATTAGACTCTTGCCGGCAAGAGTGTCGACATCAGTGATGCAGGGGGCTTGACACCAGTGATAAAGGACAGTGTTACTGCTGAGTGGCCAGAAGAAACACCTTCTTCCTTCTCTCTCTCTCTCTCTCTCTCTCTCTCTCTCTCTCTCTCTCTCTCTCTCTCTCTCTCTCTCTCTCTCTCAGAAAGATCACGTTAAGTCCTGATATCCTAACTACTCACATGATATTAGTCTCTACTTAAGTCATATTTTTACATGTATATCTGTTAATAATAAATAGACTATCAAGGATTTTGAAAGTATGAATTCAGCTGTGGTGATATGAGAGAGAGAGAGAGAGAGAGAGAGAGAGAGAGAGAGAGAGAGAGAGAGAGAGAGAGAGAGAGAGAGAGAGAGAGAGAGAGAGAGATTGCCAGCCCAAAAAGAAAAGAAATTGTGTTGGTCGATTCAAACGAGCTCTGGATTTAGGGCAGACATCTAGTAGTTGAAGAACATGTTTGTGACAGCGATGGCATCACAGATGGACAATTTATTTTGATCTGCTATGATGTGTTTATTGTTATTCATCCCGTTTCACATCGTTTTGTACCATCGTCGTTACAAGAACCACGTTCGATTGCCTCTTAATATTGCTCAGCAAATTACTCTTGTACTTGTTTGGTATATTAAGCTCACTCACATATTCTTGGTCTCGGGTGACATTTCTGGGGTAGTGGAGATAGAATTGCAACCTTTCACCACATAGTCATTCCAATTCGTTTTCATGGATGTTAACCACTTGTTTGTTTTCTGATCTGTTTCCTTCATTTAGGACAAACTCGATAAATAACATCGGTAAGAGCCTCCCTTCCTTGAAAGCAAACCTGATTTGAGACTGCATCGTGCACGTGGGAGTATACACATGCACATAGACACACATTTGATCCAATGATATCGGTGATGTTCTCCTTACGCTAAGTGGTGACATTAGCAGGCAAGGTGAGCCAGAAAGAAAAGAGCTTACAGGCGGCAATGAACGCCATACAGCATACTC
>CM065720.1:52472028-52474528 GCA_033310375.1 Conus canariensis
ATGCTGCTGCTGTTGCTGCTGCTGTTGCTGCTGCTACAACAACAACTACTACTACGAATGCTGCTGCTGCTGTTGTTGCTGCTGCTGCTGCTGCTGCTGCTGCTACTACTACTACTACTACTACTACTACTACTACTTACTGCTACTGTTGCAATTGCTGCTGCTATTATTATTACTTTTATTACTACTTGCACAACAACAACATGAACAACAACAACAACGAACCACCACCACCACCCCACCACCACCACCACCACCACCACCTACTACTACTACTACTACTACTACTGCTACTTCCAACGACCATCACCACTACTACTTCCACCATCACATCCAACACCACCACTATGACCTCTGCTGCTGCTGCTGCTGCTGCTGCTGCTACTATTGCTGCTGCTGCTGTTGCTGCTGCTGCTGCTGCTGCTGCTGCTACTGTTGCTGCTGCTTGTACCAAACGTGTTCTATGGAGACATAACATTTCACATGATAAATGCAATGCGAGTAACATGAGATTTGTTTTTTTTTCAAATGTGACCATTACGAAAATAGAAACTTTGAAGAAAGAAAAAGACCTGACTGAGTTTCCTTTGTCCCATTAAACTGTGAATACATACACTTAATTCGAGAGACCAGTGCTCTGTGCAACATAATTTATTCCAGAACCTTCTCCAGGGGATTAAGCTAGCTCGAACAGAAACCTCCGACAAATAGCCGTCTGAATAAGTGTTGCTATCCAGAGAAGGTCTAATCCTCCAAAATCGTTACATCACACGTGTTGTTTCTCCCTCTTTTCAATGTTTATGGTTCTCATTTTTACATTTTCCCTTGTATCGATGTTTTAGGCTTTAAGGACGCTTATTGTCATGCATTCTGAGCAAACTAACTCAAAATGTTGGTATACGTCGTCCTCTCAGGAGTGCAACAAAATGGTTTTAAAAGAAACGAAATGCATGAAATGCAGTCATTGACCGGACAGGGTGGGATTGTTGCGTCCTAACGATCAGACGGACGGAAGTTTATATCCCTATACGCAACTGAGACAAACTGTAAGGAACGTATTGACATTACCCCACTAGGGTCAGTCTCTATAGAACAAGGTCTACCACATTTGAAATGAAGGATCATTTAGACTGTACCTAACTTGTCCCGTCCCCTTCTCCCTCCCCCTCTCCCTTTTATCTACCTCTGTCTGTCTGTCTGTCTGTCTCTCTGTCTCTGTCTCTGTCTCTCTCTCTCTCTCTCTCTCTCTCTCTCTCTCTCTCTCTCTCCTCTCTCCCCACCCGCCCTTTTTGATGAACACCAAAAGCCAGTGCTCGCATGCTTTATCTTCATATCATACATAACAGATCATAAAACCAACTCTTGCTTTTACTGCAAACAGCTTCTGCAAATGCCACAATGTCATCATCAGATTCAAAGTACATGGCTATCGCCAAAATCGTATATATTTCCCTAAAGCAACATGCATATACGACTTTTTTCTCAGGCAAAAAAACACACCAAAAATGCCCGGTGTTATGAAAAAATAAGCAAAATAAGAAAAACAAAACAAAAAACAAAAACAAAAAATGTTCAATGCATGCCGTCCTTAAAACAACCAAACAGAGTCCTGAATCTAACCGACTGACTAACTAGTTAACTAAGTAAGAAACTGACTAACTAACTAACTAAGTTTCTAACTAACTAACTAACTAGCTAACTAAACAGTACCTATGTCACTTTCAAACGTACAACAATAAAAGTATGGGCTATATAATTATCTGATTATCTCATTCTAAAGGTGGAATGTGGGCATGTTCCATAGGAGAAAAAAACGTACAAGTCTCTCTAAGCCCATTTGAAGAGTTGCTAGAATGATAAAATGAGAGGAGAGAAGAAGAAAAACAAACTCACAGACTCACAAACCAAATAACGGCCATGCCCAGTCGTAAACATTCTCAAGGGACGTAACTGTCGAAACAGATCACCAATGAACGAAGACGTCTCGCCATCTAGTGGATTGAGAGCACACGGTACGGACTCGAGACAGCTTGAGGGGGCATGGCGGATTTGGTGCGCTAGGTTTAATTAGGTATCGGTCATCGTCCTCCCTGTGCTGCCTGCCATTAGCAGCCGCGGTGACTTTTTACCTCCAGGTTAGACCTTGACAGGGGATTCCCCGCATTGATCGCCACGTGCTGACTCCCTATGGGAGGTAATATACTACTGTTAGGACGGAGGGTGATTTACGTGCTCATTAGTGTGTGTGTGTGTGTGTGTGTGTGTGTGTGTGTGTGTGTGTGTGTGTGTGTGTGTGTGTGTGTGTTCTTCAATTTAATGTCCTTCCACTGAAAGTGATTCAGACAATAGTTTGTGGGTGAATGAGAATGAGTGGATGTGTCTGTAATAAGGTTAACATAAACTGAATAGAGTTTGTGAGTGAATGAGAATAAGTGGATATGTCTATAACAAGGTTTACAAAAAAATGGAATAAAAATGTATTCCTTTTGTCCTACGTATT
>CM065720.1:52482028-52484528 GCA_033310375.1 Conus canariensis
GGATGACGACGAGGAAGACTGAAAAGAACGACGACAACCACAACAATGTTCCCTCCTGACCTTTTGCAAGCAGCATCACTTGGCTAAGTCTGTATTAAGGAGGGAACGGAAGAGAAGGATTTCATAAGGGGGCTTTTACTGTACAGAGTGCATTGATCTCGTCAAAAACGAGACATTTCTATAACTTTTTTTCTTTCGATCTTCAAAATATATATGGCGACACTATAAGACTGTGACTCCATCAAGAGGCCATAAAAGCCGATTCAGTGCGTAGTCATTATCGATTGAAATATTTATCACCCTAACAGGCCATTGATCCTACTTCAAATAGCTCCGATCCCTCCCAGCGGTATTTTTTAAGCGAGAGACAGGCTCAGCTAATGACTGCTAAATGTAGGTAAAGTAGACTTCTTTTTTCCCGTTCCCCCGTGGCTTTCACTAAATGATCGTCAGAGTAATAGTGTCCGTGTGTGTGTGTGTGTGTGTGTGTGTGTGTGTGTGTGTGTGTGTGTGTGTGTGTGTGTGTGTGTGTGTGTGCGTGTGGTGTGTGTGTGTGTGTGTGTGTGTGTGTGTGCGTGCGCGTGCGTGCGTGCGTGCGTGCGTGCGTGCGTGCGTTGTGTGTGTGTGTGTGTGTGTGTGTTGTGTGTGTGTGTGTGTGTATGCGCGCGCGCGCGGCCGTAAGTGCTTGGCTGCATTTTAGTGAACTAGCGTGTGTGTGTTAGTTTACGCGCTCGGGGGGTGAGAAGGGGGGGTGGGGGGGGGGGGGGGGGTCGTGTGTGTGTGTGTGTGTGTGCGTGCGAGTGTGTGGTATTATATATATATATATATATATATATATATATTGTGTGTGTGTGTGTGTGTGTGTGTGTGTGTGTGTGTGTGTGTGTGTGTGTGTGTGTGTGTGTTTTAGAGCATGGCATAATGGTAGGTGGAGCTCATCCCCTCTTACCTTTTTAAACGTTCCCTCAACTGCTGAACTGAATCAGGTACCAGTTTACCTCTGAATGGACAGAAAGGGTTGTCAAGCCCTAAAATCTGATCCTGCGTCGGATTCGAACTCCTGACCCCCTAGTTCCGCCAGGAAACGCTCTAACTATTTGAATATGTGCCCTTCCCCATCTCTCACCCCTCCTCCGTTATTCCTTCCTTCGCTTCCCCCCCTCCCCCTCCTTTTCTTTTCTTTTTTTTTCTTCCTTTTTTTTTTTGGAAGAATGTTGCTGTGCATCATAAGTAACCGTGCAAAAAGCTTTGAATATTGAACTGAGTATTTATAGATAGGCGTACTTGGATAGTTCTCGGAATAGCCATCGCGTCTGAAAGTAGACATTTCTTCCTTTCTTTTTTATTCCGATCAAGACGAGACTTATAGTGACACGTTCCAAGCAAACAGACTAAAATGAAATAATTGACTAGTTAGGAACAGCCATCTGTCGAGTGAGCTCTAACGGCTAAAATCTGATGTCAGCAGTTTTGTGTTCTGAGATTTTGAGTGAGTGATCCCTTCGGCAAGGACCCCTATAATTGGATGAAATGACTGGTTTGGGGGGGGGGGGGGGGGTGCCTTCAAAACAACATAGCATTTTAAGGGCATTTTCCATGTTTGGTGTGCTTTCCGAGGTGCTGCCCCCCATCATCTGGTATAGTAACTAAGTATATATGGCCGTCAGATGAAGAGAACTCAATATGAAAGTTTTCTGTTTTCTTCGAGTTGGAACAGGTGTCAATGATCAAACCAGACATAAGTCCATAACAGAGCAATCTTCAGTGATGGGTTTCCTTTCGACGACCTGATGTTGGCAGCTCTGAGTACGCTGCTGCAACAGAAACGTCACAGAACAGGTCAGTTTGAGGCTGTGGATAGGGACACATGAAGGCGGGGTGCGGGGTATTGGCACTGGCAAGGGAGATGGAATAGGAAAAAGCGAAGTCGTAGAATAAACGACAAAGAGGAAGAACAAACACTAAGGAAGAAGGAAGAAAAGAAACTGAAGAAAAACAGAACGTAATTCGCGGCGTGATACGTGGAGACAATGAACATATTGGCAAGACATTTGATCCCCGCAAAATGAGATTGATGGCATGACTAAGTCATGTTTATTAAAGGCAGGCAAAGTTCGACTGATAATACGGTTAACAGATCTCCACCAGACAATGAATAATGCATATTACAATAATACCTATGGGAGGTGAATAATTCATGTGAACATAAAACACCTATCAACGATCGCCTCATTTTTTTTTAGTAGGCCCTGAATCAGACTTTGACATTGTACAGTTTTTAGGCCGTTTCTCTTGAAACGACGATCCTCAAATGGGCGGAAGTCACATACTCGTTGGTAATAACAATGTTAATTTTTACCGGAAATGAACACAACTAAACATAATCAAAAGAAAGAAAGAAAGTAAGAAAATAAAAAAAGAAAGAGAAAAGAAAGAAAGAAAGATAGACAGATAGACAGACAGACGAGAAAGAAAGAAAGAAAGAAAGAAAGAAAAGAAA
>CM065720.1:52494528-52502028 GCA_033310375.1 Conus canariensis
CAGCAACCCCCTGGGGTCAGTATGGCAGTACTAGCAGTGGGGAAAATGGCGACCTTGACTGCAGGAGCAAGTTGTAACTGTTGAATACAGTGATTGAAACAATTCTAGCAAAGCCATCAACATGAACAGAAGAAAGGATGCACAGGATTACAGCAATATGCATCGGTGGTAACAGTATGCAAAAGGTAGAAGTACAGGGTAGTACATTATCATACACAAGACACAAATAGACAGAGAGACAGGCGGGCACAAACACACGCATGCGCGCACGCACACACACACATACATACACACCGGAGAGAGAGAGAGAGAGAGAGAGAGAGAGAGGAGAGAGAGAGAGAGAGAGAGGAGAGAGAGAGAGAGAGAGAGAGAGAGAGAGAGAGAGAAGAGAGAGAGAGAGAGAGAGAGAGAGAACCACTGTGGACGCGTTAGAGAAGCACTGTGTCGTTATCTTGGCGGCCAGACCCTTCTTCCTGTCCTCTGATTCAGACTGGAATCCCCACAATTCAAAGAGTACCGACTGTTCCCCCACCACTTTTGACAGCCCCTTAATAGGATGTGTCAACCTCACTCCGCCTGTCGATTTCTCACCACGTCCCTCGATACCTTTCTGCATGCCTCTCTCTCTCTCTCTCTCTCTCTCTCTCTCTCTCTCTCTCTCTCTCTCTCTCTCTCATTTATACGCTTACGCTTGTGTGCAGACATGATAAGTGATCTGATATCAGTATCCACGGCTTTGAATAAGTTTGTTTTATCAACAGAGGTACGTGACGTCAAAATAAATGGTGTCATTCTGAATACGAGGTAAGGGAGAGACAGAAACACTGAAGCAAGCCGATGGCAGCTGATACTTACCTATCCAAGGCCTTGGCTAGTTGTGGTATTTATAGATGTTATGATAACATTTGAACCTCCAGTTATGGCAGGAGTAATCACAACAATTACAACAGGAGCAGTAGCAGCAGCAGCAGCAACAACAACGAAAACAACAAAAACAACAAAAACAGCAACAACAATTGTAATGATAACAAAAGAGAAGAAGGAGTGAAAGTGATCACGGTGGTGGTTTTGGTGATGGTGGTGGTAGTAGTAGTAGTAGTAGTAGTAGTAGTAGTAGTAGTAGTAGTAGTAGAAGTAGCAGTAGTAGTAGTCGTGGCAGTCGTAGTAGATGGAGGGAGAGGAGGAGGAGGGGGAAGAAGGAGGAAGGATGTAAAGTACTGATGACAGCAGCAGCAGCAGTAGTAGTAGTAGTTGTAGTCATTAAGTGGAAAATGAGCATGTCCAGAGGGTCATGGGTTCGAATCCCAGCCATGGCTCGTCCCAAGATGGGAAAAAAAGGGGCAGCAGAGGGACATCCGGAGTCATGAACCGGGTGTGGCCCAACCCCCCTAGAGTGTCAGGAGATAAGGGCCGAAACACTTGCTTGAAGGGGGCTTCTCTTCTGAGGACTCTCTGCTGCCACGCTCTCCACGAGTTTCTTTCTACTGATGCATGGGTAAACCATTGACTTCCGGGAATAGGCCGGAGGACGTCCGGGAAAGACCGGAGGACACTGGGAAAGACCAGAACCAAGGGCTCTGTGGGCTGGCTCCCCACTTTGCCTTAAACATGTGGCTACTAAAAATAAAAGGAAAAGATGCTCCAGGATTCACCGAAAGGGGGAGAGAATGATGAATCCATCGGTGCTCAACCAATCATGACTGCAAATCCCAAACGGACTATGAACATGGACCAAATGGAATATCCATGTGTCTGTGGAAAGCGTTTCGCTACCACCCGTGGCATGAAGATCCACAGAACAAAGATGGGATGTGTGAAGACTCATCTGAATGAGCAGCAGCGCACTGCATCAGCAGATAAGACGTCGGAAGACCAAGGCCAGGATTTAAACCACAGTGCCAAGGACATCCACGCTGTTGGTTCGGATGAGGAATTTGCACAGGCCCTCGATGCCAGGCGCCTGAAACTCAACCTGCCACGAGCAAACGAAACTGAAGATTGGGAGAAACTGGATGCAAAAATCGTCCAAAGACTCGATGCACTGATAGGGAAAAGCACCCTGGAACACAAACTAGCCACATATGGGGACATTGTGTATGCCACATGTAGAGACGCCTATGGAGCAAAACTACCCAAAGAGAAAAACACCTCCAAAGAAATCCAGACGCCAAGAAAAGATGGACAAGATCAGGGTCCAAAAGAAAAACCTCAAGATGCAAATGAAGACCGCACTGCCAGCTGAAAAACAAGGCTTGGAAAAACTGTGGAAAGACCTGAAAGAAAAACACAGTGCCCTCAGCAAAGCGGAATCTGCGAGGAAGAGGAAGAGCAAAAAGAAGAAGACACAAGAGCGCTTCTTCAGAGACCCCTTCCAGTTTGCCAGAACACTGTTTGAGCAGCCAAAATCTGGGACCCTAAGTGTGGACAAAGGAGTTCTTGAGCAGCATCTGAGGAAAACATACTCTGACCCACAGAGCAAAGCACCACTCGACATTCAAGGTCTGGTGTGGCCAACCAACCCTGAGGAACAGTTCAATGGCAAGCCTCCAACGTTGGCGGAAATCAAGAAGGTGGTCGACAAAGCCAGAGCCAAATCATCACCAGGGCCAAACGGAATACCTTACCAGCTTTACAAGAAATGTCCCAAGGTGCTGGAGTGGCTCCACAGGCTGCTGCGATCGGCTTGGAGAAACCAGAAGATCAGCGGCCAGTGGATGACGGCAGATGGTGTGTACATCCCCAAAGAGCAAAACTCAAGTGACATTAGCCAGTTCAGGCCAATATCACTACTGAACGTCGAAGGGAAAATCTTCTTCTCTGTCATGGCAGCAAGGCTGACCAAGTACCTGATGGAAAACAAGTACTTGGATGTGTCAGTCCAGAAAGGTGGCATCCCAGGCGTGGCGGGCTGTGTAGAACACGCCACAATGATCTGGGACGCAATCCAAAAAGCAAAAACAGAAAAGAGAGACCTGGACGTAGTGTGGCTTGATCTGGCAAACGCATATGGATCTGTGCCCCATGAGATGATACAGTTGGCTCTTGAGATGTACCATGTGCCAAAGAACATCCGCGACATGCTCAAGAAGTACTTCAATGGCTTCTCAATGCGGTTCTCTACCAAGGAGTACACAACAGACTGGATCAACTTGGAAGTGGGTATTGCAATGGGCTGTGCAATTTCCCCAATACTGTTCGTGCTGGCAATGGAACTCATCTTGAAAGCAGCAACAAACAACGCGAGACAAACAGACCTTGGCGATGGATACAAGATGCCTCCTCTCAAGGCCTTCATGGATGACACTACAGTGATTTCATCCAGAGAAGACGAGACACGTCATGTGCTGGAGAGGCTGGACGACATAGTTGCCTCATCCAGAATGAAGTTCAAGCCAAAGAAATCACGGAGTCTCTCACTGAGGAAAGGAAAAGTGGCCGGATCTGTGGTCTTCAGTGTTGCCAACCAGGCCATTCCAACAGTCACAGAAGAACCAGTCAAGAGCCTTGGAAGATGGTATGATGATACGCTGAAAGACACACAAAGAGCAAAAGAAACCAAGCAGATGGCGGAGGAAGGCTTGGAGACCATTGACCAGTGTGGGCTCCCTGGCAAATACAAGGTCTGGTGTCTGCAGTTCATGCTGATACCAAAGCTGCTATGGCCTCTGATGATATACGACATCTGCACCAGCATAGTGGAGGCAATTGAAGCCAAAATCAACAAGTTCACAAGGAAATGGCTTGGTGTCCCACCCTGTCTGACTGACATAGCGCTGTACTGTCGCCAAGCAAAGCTGAAACTACCCCTGAAATCCATCCTGGAGGAATACAAAGCAGGGAAGATCAGACTTCAAAGCATGCTGGAGGACTCAGGAGACAAGGTGGTAGAAGCAATTAAGCCCCAGCTGAAGACAGGCAGAAAATGGAAAGTTCAAGAGGCGATGGATTCTGCAAAAGAAAGTCTCAAGATCAGAGAAATAACAGGACACACACAGACCAACAGACAGGGACTGGGGGTGACCAAAACTGAATGGTGGTCAAAGGCCAAAGGAAAAGCCAAAAGAGACATGATGATTCAGGAGATGAGAAAAGAAGAAGACCAAAAAAGACTCCAAAAAGCAGTCCAGCAGAGCCAGCAAGGGCAATGGACAACGTGGGAGAATGCACTCCAAAGAAGTCTCACTTGGAATGACATTTGGCACATGGCCCCTCTCAGGATCAGCTTCATTCTCAGATCTGCATATGACCTTCTGCCCTCAAATGCAAACCTGGTGAAGTGGGGGAAAACAGACGATCCTGCATGCCCCCTCTGCCATGAAAAACAAACAGTGGAGCATGTCCTAAGCTCATGTAAAGTAGCCCTGGCTCAAGGAAGGTACACATGGAGGCACAACCAAGTGCTCAAAGAAATTGTACAAGTAGTCTGGGCTAGTACCAACACCACAAAAGGGAAAATCAGGACTCCAAAAGCACCCGCAACATTCTTCACGGCAGGAGGCAGCAAATCATGGCCAAGAACAACAGTGCCACTCGAAACATGCAGGCAGAGTCTGCTGGACGGGGCAGATGACTGGGAGTGCACTGCAGATCTCCCAGAATGGAAGAGTCACCCAGAGATCATCAGCAAGAGTGGCATGAGACCAGACATAGTAGTCCACTCTAAGTCAACCAAGCAGCTGATCATGATCGAGCTCACGGTGCCATATGAGAACAGAATGGAGGCAGCTCAAATCTACAAGACTGAAAAGTATGCTGATCTGGCAAACAGCCTGAGGAGAGAAGGCTATCAGGTCAAAGTCCTCACTGCAGAAATTGGAGCTAGGGGGTTTGTAGGAACGTCTGCATACAGCCTCATGAAACAGCTCTCAGTTGCAGGGAAGGAAAAAACCAGAGCCCTGAAAGCAATGGCAGAAGCGGCAGAGAGGTGTTCAAGCTGGATCTGGTCAAGGAGGAACAAAAGTGAACTTCATAAGGCTTAATTTCCCTACAAATATCAGGTGTCCCTGTGGCTCAGTGGTTAAAGCGCGAGTCATTAAGTGGAAAATGAGCATGTCCAGAGGGTCATGGGTTCGAATCCCAGCCATGGCTCGTCCCAAGATGGGAAAAAAAGGGGCAGCAGAGGGACATCCGGAGTCATGAACCGGGTGTGGCCCAACCCCCCTAGAGTGTCAGGAGATAAGGGCCGAAACACTTGCTTGAAGGGGGCTTCTCTTCTGAGGACTCTCTGCTGCCACGCTCTCCACGAGTTTCTTTCTACTAGTAATAGTAGCGGTAGTAGTAGTAGTTGTTGTTGTTGTAGATGCACCGATAGTTGTAGGAATAGTACTGACAATGTTAGTAATTGTAATAGCAGCATCAATACATTGATATCACATAGTTTGTGAAAAGATGTTAAATTAAAGTACTACTACTACTACTACTACTACAATCAATACATTGCTAATTGTGTCACCATAAATAATCGCATCTCTATTTTTGATGAAAGAAGGAGCTTTAACAGTAGTAGTAGTAGTAGTAGTAGTAGTAATAGCAGTAGCAGTAGTAGTAGCAGTAGAAGATGTACTGATAGTAGTAGGACTAGTACTGACAGTGTTAGTAGTTGTAATAGCAGCATCAATACACTGCTAATTGCATCACCATACATCATCGTATCTTTATTTTCGATGACAGAAGGAGCTTTAACAGCACACCGACAACACCAGCCACACTTGCAGGAACATACTGGGACTAGGAAAGAGAGTGGGGGCTATGATCAAGGGTGTGCATGGAAAGATTGTGAGAGGACGGAGAGGATATGACAGGGGCAGTGGGGGGGGGGGGGGGGAGCAGATGCGTCAGCAGAAGTCTAAGGTCAAGATGATCGTAGCGACCGGGAGGATGAGGATGGGGGGGGGGGGGGGGGGGGCGGACTTACAGCAAAAAAGGAACTGTTGCAATGGCCACATGATACGCTTCGTTATCTAGCACAGGAGCCATAAAGCACCACTGAAATGGTGGCGGCTCTCTGTCTCTCTGTCTCTCTTCTCTCTCTCTCTCTCTCTCTCTCTCTCTCTCTCTCTCTCTCTCTCTCTCTCTCTCTCTCTGTATCTGTCGCTGCCTTGCTCTCTCTCTCCCACCCTCACTCCGTCCTTCTCTATCTGTCTGTCGGTCGGTCTGTATGTCGGTCGGCCTTTTTCTCTATTTGTCTGTCTTCTGCCTGCCTGTCTGCCTCTCTCTTCTCTCTCATCAGACAGAAAGAGAGACAGACAGACAGATAGACAGACCGACAGACAGACAGGCAGAGGGGCAGACAGACGTACAGAGAGACAGACACGGAGAGACAGGGAGGAACAGCCAGATTGGCAGACCGACAGACAGACAAACAGAGAAGAGAGAGAGAGAGAGAGAGAGAGAGAGAGAGAGAGAGAGAGAGAGAGAGAGAGAGAGAGAGAGAGCAACAGAGAACACACAATGTAATAACTTTGGCAAAGCTATTACGGTTTCAAGAAGACATGTGCCATTGTCCTGGGTGCATGCGCACTACGCTGCTTCCTGTCTTCTCGTTTCAGACTTCAATCCACACAATCCAAATGCAGCTGACTGTCCTCTGTCACTAGTTCTGACACTGTCCTAATGGAACATGTCAAGGCAATTTCAGCAGCTCAGTTTTCTCCATTTTTCTCCCTCTTCTCAAACCTAATGCCAAGATTTATATGAACCCAGTTGGAAGAAAGAATATTGAGAGATGAATGGAACCAAGGTGTATCGGACTGTCCCTTGTGAAGTCCAGAATAGAACTATAATGCTGTTGGTTTAGTACGAAAAGGAGATTCAAAGGAAAATCTGGATGATGGCAGTATTTGATATAGACATAGAGGACATCGGCCTAGTCGTCTTCCTGGTCGTCAACGTCGTCGTCGTGGTTGTACTAAAAGGAGGAGAAACAGGAGGACGAAGAAGCGTGAGAGCGTAACAACTAACGTTGAAGTTGTAGAAGGAGGGCGACAAGAATGAGAGTGACGAAGGAGAAGAAGAAGAACAGCTGGAAAAAAAACAACTGAGACAGAAGCAAAAAAAAAAATGAATAAAAAAAAAAAAAATAATAATGATAACGTAAGCAGCAGAGCTGCATCGATGAGAGAACCAAAAACGGCGTTCCGAATATCCGTTACAGTACTTGCACAGAGACACAGACAGACGGAAAGAGAGAGAGAGAGAGAGAGAGACAGAGAGAGAGAGAGAGGGAGGGAGGGAAAGAGAGAGAGAGAGAGAGAGAGAGAGAGAGGGAGAGACAGACAGACAGACAGACAGACAGACAGAGTGAGACAGACATACTGACAGTGAGAGATAGAGGGGGTGAAAGAGAGAGAGAGAGAGAGAGAGAGAGAGAGAGAGAGAGAAGAGAGAGAGAGAGAGAGACAGGGAGAGAGAAAGAGAGGGATAGAGACAGACAGACAAGCAGACAGACACACAAACAGAAAGAGAGAGAGAGAGAGAGAGAGAGAGAGAGAGAGAGAGAGT
>CM065720.1:52504528-52517028 GCA_033310375.1 Conus canariensis
TGTTATATTAACTTCCTTAACTGTGCCTCCTGCTCAAAAACCACTTCATATGGTATCGATGACTTTGTCTTTTTAATCTTGCTTATGCACATTTTACCCACTAGCAAAATGTTATTGATGCACATATAATTATGTGAAGATTTCTTTTCATATATCCCGAACAGCACGTCTGTTACAGACAAATGCAATTTCATGCCTACCTTTGAGAAAATAATATTTTCAATTTCTAACCAAAATTGTCTCACTGATGGACATTCAAAAAAAAAAAGTGCTCAATGGTATCCACAGTGTCCGTACAATAATCACATGAAATAGATTGGCACACGCCCATTTTTTGTAGCATAATATTTGTGGGATAAATATTATGTAACAATTTCCATTGCAGCTCACGTAAGCGTACTTCTTTTGTTGCCAGTCTTGGCGTAAGCCACATCTTTTCACTCAATTCAATGTTCAGTTTTCTGCTCCAAAAATCTACGGCGTGTGGAGTTAACGGTTTGTTGTTACTCTTTTTCAACAGATATACTTTAATTTGTTTTGGTTTAGCATAGAAATGATTTGCATCAGAGGTACCATGATTCTCCATTTCAAATCGTCTATTCCTATCTTTTATCAAGTCGATCCAAGTTTGTGGTATGGCATTTAGTAGAGCATTGTATGAAACATGGTTATTGCCCTGTTTTGGTTAAGTAGGTCTTGTCCTTCCACTAAAGTTAAAAAACGCCTTTCCTGCGTTTTAATAATATCGTTTATTGTAATGAGGCCTTTATCTCGCCATTTCTCAAAATTGAGGACCTTACTTTTATATTTGATTAACTTATTATAAAAGAGACATTGTGTACCAATATATTTTGCAAGCACACTATCGCTTTCTACTTTAGTTTTGTTATCTAGGTAAGTTAATAGAACTTCTTTCCAAAAATTATTTTCGATTGTAGAGATCCCTGGTATATCTTTAGGAGAACAGTTTATTTCAAATATTTCCTCAGCTGAGGCTATTCTTTTCAAGTGCCAAAAAGGAATGAGGCACCATGTCTCAGTTCTTTTGTTGTATAATCGTCCAATCCACTGCAGGTTGAAGGTATTTTGCAATTCAATCATGTCAACCATTCTTAACCCTCCTTCTTTATAATCTGCTTTCATGACCTTTCTTTTAATCTTTTCAAAGGCTTTTCTGTTACTGTGTGTCCTTTGCCAAAGGAATTTATATAAAATTGTATTAACTTTAATCAGTATTTCCCTTGGCAGTCCAACCGACTGCATAACATAAATAAATTGGCTGGTCAAAAATGTCTTTATGATCACTACTTTACCATGTATGCTAATGTCTCTCTTACTCCATTCTTTTATCATAGCTGTTAGGGTTTTCAGCCTACTTTTCCAGTTGTCTTCTATTTCTTTGGCCATTTTGTCTTTTGCAAAGGATATTCCTAAGATTTTTATTTTGTTCACTATTTCAAAGGGTATGTTAAGAACTCTTTCATCAGCATCACCTATTGCCAAGACTTTAGTTTTGCGTATGTTTAGTTTCAAGCCAGAGAAACATGCAAATTGTCTGAGAATATTTGTTGCCGTTGTTATATCATTCTGGTGTTTTAAAAAAAGGGTTGTGTCGTCAGCCATCTGTTGAATTTTGATGCATGCGTTTGTTTCATTTCGTATCTGTATTCCTTCAATGCCACTATTTCTAATCTTAATATGGTCTCCTTTTGCATATACATCAGGCGCACAAACGAGTATTATTTTCTTGCTATGCCTTTCTTCATAATTAACCCTACCACGAATTCATTGTAGGTTGTAAATTGGACTCTTTTCAATATCCGGATGACACACTTGTTAAGTTGATCTTCTTTTGCTCATTTTGCAGTCTTGGATGTACTTTTAAACTTGGAAATGAGTTTCTTTTGCAATGATCTGAGGTAGATGGGTGAAGCTGGAAAGGAGAACCCTCTTTCCAAGGGAAGAGATGGGAGGCAACACAAGAGAGAGAGAGAGAGAGAGAGAGAGAGAGAGAGAGAGAGAGAGAGAGTAAGAGTGCGCGCGCGCGCGGCGCGCGCGCGCGCGCGTGTGTGTGTGTGTGTGTGTGTTAGAGAGAGAGAGAGAGAGAGAAAGAGAGAGAGAGACAGAGAGAGAGAGAGACAGAGAGAGAGACAGAGAGAGCGTATCTGCGTGCACTTGCCTGTGTATTCATGAACGCAGCACGCACTTGTGTGTGTATATGTACATGTCAAAGAACAACCCGGAGTGGACACAAAGATTGGGTGACTAACGACTGCCCAGGGTCAAGGAGAGAGAAGAGAGAGAGAGAGAGAGAGAGAGAGAGAGAGAGAGAGAGAGAGAGAGAGAGAGAGAGAATGGTGGTAGGCTAGAGGTGAAATAAAGCAAGTTGCAGTCCCTCCCCATTTTTTGTTCTGTGACGAGAGAGATATGTTCACACGACGGTCACACATTTCCCATTCTGGTTCTCAGACATAGCCTCGCAAAACAAAGGGAGAGAGGACAGAGGCGAACTGCAGCACACTGCAGTCCTCAACTATCTTTTTCCCTAACAAGACAGACATGTACACACCTTTCCCTTTCAAGTCCTCATGCAGCGTCTGGCAAAACTCACCGATACTGTCATGCTTGTACCACTTCGTTTCGCTCCTCTCCGCAAGATGTGACGACCACTATTGCTGCAGTAACAAATGTATTGTTCAAAGTTGAGTAGGGCACGAGTTGGCCCCAGCAACACTGCAAAGAGGTGATGCCAGTTGCTGTCAGTCTCCTCCACCCAATTAGTCTTCTGGGCCTGTTTGCTTTACGTGATGGGTTGAACTGAACTCGCATGAACTGCTCTGAAGTGTTTAGATAGACTGCTGCTGTAAGTATGTAGGCCAATTCTTATACGTGTTGCGCTTGTGTGGGTATGCATACTTACATGAGCGCGCGCGTGTGTGTGTGTGTGTTCGTGTGTGTGTGTGCGTGCGTGCGTGCATGCGTGGGTGCGTGGGTGCGTGTGTGTGTGTGTGTGTGTGTGTGTGTGTGGTGCGTGCGTGCGTGCGTGCGTGCGTGCGTGCGTGCGTGCGTGTGTGTGTGTGTGTGTGTGTGTGTGTGTGTGTGTGTGTGTGTGTGTGTGTGTTGTAAATGCACATGTATACTTAGGTATATATTTCCCTACGCGATTAAGTTTCACTTTTGTATGTAAAGATATTGCCTGCAAAGCCAAAAATGCATTGCTATGTATTAAAAAGAAACTGTTGATGCTTGACAATGAATCTCTTGCCTTGTTTTTGAAATTGTTTGATGCTCAAAGCCTGACTTTGTTACAATATGGAGCTGAACTGTGGGGTCTTGATGCTGTAGCCTTACAATGCGAAATGGTTCATTTATTTGCTTTAAAAAAGGTTTTGGGTGTATTACCACAACCCCAAATGATCTTGTGTATGGTGAGACAGACAGATACCCCATATATTTGCACTCCACTGCTAAATGTGTCAAGTACTTGTTAAAACTAACTCAGAGGGCTGAACATAGATTGCCTCATAAAGCGTATAAAATGCTGTTAGAACTAGATAATAGAGGCAAGATGAGCTGGGTGTCGCATGTTAGAGCGAAATTATACCAATATGGTTTTGGGTACGTATGGCTTAACCAAGGTGTCGGAGATATGAACAACTTTGTTCATACGTTTATAGAAAGACTTACTCACTGTAGATGGCAAGACTGGAATTTTCATGTTCAAAATAGTAACAGGTTTAGTTTTTATAGAACCTTTAATGATCTGCATTCTGTCCCAATGTACATATCAATGCGTATGGACAGGCATCTGAAGTTTATAATGACGAAGTTTAGAACTAGTATGGCTAATATTTTTGTTCATCATTATTGTTATAAACACACCAATAGCTCTCATCTATTGTATCCATTGTGCGACAGTCAAAACAAGATGAAGTGCCTTTTCCATTAACTTGTCCAGAGTTACAACATTTAAGAGGAAAATTCATTCCACGGACATTTTATACAAGTCCTTACCTGTTTATGCTTATCTGTTAATGTCATTTAGGAATGAAAGCATTGTAAAACAGTTTGCAGTTTATTTATGTCAAGCTTTCAAAAGGTGATGCCTTTATGCAATGTAATTATTATGATGAATCTGGTGATCTGACTTTGTTATGTTTTATGTATATACCCCTTTTGAGGGGCAAAGGCCTATACGAATAAAACGTCTGAATTCTCTCTCTCTCTCTCTCTCTCTCTCTCTCTCTCTCTCTCTCTCTCTCTCTCTCTCTCTCTGACTGTCTGTCTGTCTGTCTGTTGTGCTTCAGATTAAATCAGTAATTCCCAGCCATTTGACAAAAGGCAAACAGAATGCAGGCGTGCTGGCATCAGTATCTGTGAGTCTTTTTTTTCTCTGTGGTGCTCAATCAGCCAATAAGGAGGCCTTTGTCTTTCCCATCAGCAGCTGGCTGTGTGTGTGTTGTGTGTGTGTGGTGTGTGTGTGTGTTGTGTGTGTGTGTGTGTGTGTGTGTGTGTGTGGGGTGCGTGCGTGCGTACGTGCGTTCGTGGTGTTGTGTGTGTGTGTGTGTGTGTGTGTGTGTGTGTGCGCGTGTGTTTGTGTGTGACACACATCTTACCTATATTTTCTTTTATTTGTAATTTTTAAAAATGATTTTCCAACATTAATAACGAAAGGGATATTCAACATAACATACAATAAACATCATACAAATGGGTACGCTAAATCAAGGAGGGAATAGGGGTAAGAAGGAAAAAAAGGTATAAACACATGACAAGAAATCAAATAGTCCATTCACTAATCAACAAAGAATAAAAGAAGGAAAAGGTCACAAACGTACAACCTTAACTCTATCTCGTTCATGAGGCACTCGAGGAATGAATACGTCCAGTATGCCTGGCCAAATAGGGTAAAGTGGTTAATCAGAATTTTTTCACATGCATACACATGTTTTCATAAATTTCATTAGCTACTTATTACCCCCGACTACTTTTTGCTCGTTCTGTTTTCTTTTTCCCTCCCCGTCTAACTCATTCCATTAGACGTAGCAGTTAGTTTTTCATAAGGGTACCATTTTCTATCAATTTCCATGTATTTCATTTCTGAATAATGCATATATTTTTCAGCCCTATATATATTATTAAGTTCTCTCAAGAAATGTTTGACAGTATGTTTTATTTTGTTTATTCTACATCTGTACATATAATGTTTAGGCCATAAGATGATGTGTTAAAAAAAAACTTCATCAGTTTTTGTATGTTCATCATTACCGAATAGAACCAGCTCCACATTAAATTCCATTCTGCTGCAATGTTGACATCTTTCTTTTAATGTTTTTTCTAGTTCCCCCAGAAACCTTTCGCAAACTGACACTGACACTGACACAAGTAGTGTTGAACTGAATCGGTGTCGGATTCACAAAATGTACACAGATCAGTGGTAAGAATTCCCATCCTCTTTAAGATACTATTTGTAACCAAAATATTGTGACAAATTCTTATTTGGAACCATGTTATTTAATTTCTTTAATTTGTTTCACTTGTTTCATTCTTTTTTCCCAGTCTACCACAATTTTCAATTTATCTTCCCATTTTGCAAAGGAGCTTATATCAAATATTGTTATATTTTCGATGAGAGTGCTGTAAAAAGGTTTCGATCCCTTTTTAAGGCTTGATATTATTTGTAGTGCTTCGTTCTTAGATTACAGTTATTGTGCGTTACTTTAATATTTGCACTTCTTAAATACCTTTTTATTGAGATATACAGCCCATGAACACGAGGTAATTTACAGTGATATCATATTTTTCAGAAAAAAGTTTTATAATGGAGAAAACTTCCAACTTCATCGGAAACATCTTTAACTAGGAATATCTGTTTTGCTATCCAGTTTTTAAAGTTAATGACATCATTATAAACTCTAAACTTATCATTACAGAATAAAGGCTCTGCTAACACCTCATTCGAATTGTTTAGAAATACCTGATCCACAAAATCAACATACGAAGTGACAACGTCTTCCAAAATTTATTGATTTTTTTGCTGAGGAATTTTCTAGGTCCGTAGACGTCAAATGAATCTGTTTCTGGGAACATAGCACTTAATATTGTTTTCCATTTTGAATTTGTCGTGTATATTCTTTTTAACCAGGTCAGTTTTAAAGCTTGTATATATTTGCTTAAATGTGGAACACCTATACCTCCATTTTCAACAGAATGCACTGCGTATTTCGTTTTGATCTTGTCAGTTCTTTTTATTCCATATAAATTCAATCATGTTTTCTGAAGCTGATTTATTTCATCTTCTGGAGGATTAGGCAACAGAATCCATAGGTATATGAGCCTGAAAGAATCATGGACTTCAGTACTGCAGTCCTGCCTAGGGGTGTACATATACGCTTTGACCAAACTTTGGACAATGGTTTGACTTCCATAGATTTATCTGCTGTGTTGATTTCTGTCATTTTTGATAACTCTCCTGTGAACCAAACACCAAGTATCCTATATTTTGGTGGATTCCATTTCATTTTCCTTTCGGAAAGATATTCACATTTTGAGGATTTTTTTAGTTTTCCTAACCATACATTTACAGTTTTTTCATAACTGAGTTTTAGTCCTGAAATTTCTTCAAACTCTTGAAGAGTTTCAAACAGATTTTCATAGGAAACCCTACCCCCTTCTAATGTGAACACTGTATCGTCTGTAAATTGGCTGATCTTAAACATCGTATCGAGTATTTCAATGCCTTTTATTCTCTCGTCTTCCCTGATTTTACATGCTAAAATTTCTGCACACAAAACAAATAGATATGGCGAAATGGGATCACCCTGACGGCACTCTCTTTCTATTTCAAAACTCGTAGACACTTTCCCATTCACAATTACATAGGATCTTATGTTTTTGTAAAATTTCGAAACCCAGCAGCAGATACCTTCCCTAAACCCAAAAGCTTTAAGTATCGTATTCATATATGTCCAGTTTACTGAATCAAACGCCTTCTCATAGTCAATTGATACCAGTAAACCAGGAAGAGAATTTTGTTCCAGATAAAACATTATGTCATACATGGTTCCTGTATTTTCTCCAATGTACCATCCTGGAACAAAACCTGTCTGGTCTTCATTAATTAATTGATGTAAAACAGCCTTAATTCTATTCGCTATACAGGTGGCACCTATCTTATACGAAACATTTAACAGTGAAATTGGTCTCCAGTGTCTTAAAAACTCTCTTGGTTTATCGGCTTTTGGTAGACACGTTACTAGTCCTTCTCTTTGAGACACCGACATCTCTTTATTTATAAAGTCTTCATTTAATGATCTTATTACAAACTCTCCTATTTGTTTCCAAAAGAACTTAAAAAATTCACTGTCATCCCATCTGTACCAGGACTTTTGTCATTCTGCATATTTTTCAGGGCTTTTGATGTTTCTTGGATGGTAATCATACCTTCTAAATGTTCTGCTTCGTCTTCATTTAGTTGTGGCAGATTTGAAATATACCTGCTAATATCAATATCTTTTACTTCTCTTTTCTTGTACAAATGCTCGTAGTATGACCTGGTCTCTTCTAACATTTCATCTGTTTCTAGCAAAACATTTCCTTGATCCGTAACTAATTTCAACATCTGTTTGCTAACAAAGTATCTTTTTTCCAGGTTACAAAAATAGTAAGTTATTTTTTCACCCTGTGAAGCCCATCTTGCACTGGATCTAAGAATGATCCCATCTACTTTTGTTTTACGTAACAGAGCAAGCTCATCTTTCTTTCTTTGCAAATTAATAGCATTAATATGTGTGGGGTTTTCTCTTTCTAAGTCTCGTATTTCCTTTTCTAAGCAGTTTTCGGCGTTCATTTGCTCTCTTTTCTTATTGATACTAAACGTCTTACCAACATTTTCTATGTAATTAATTCGTCAACCCCCCCCCCCTCCCCCCCCCCCCCCAACTGATTATAAAGGATTATAAAGCTTTCAAACACGTTTTGACATCTTCCTAGTTGCAGTAACGATAACATGCTTTAAGATTTCAAATATGCTCTTCCTGTTTCATCGCACAAAGGAATAGGATGAAGGAGACCTGTTTGCATAGATTGCAACAAACTGCATTGTAAACTTCTAAGAGATGAAATTGAAGGCAGCTTACTGGATGATAAGAGCCCCGTGCGTGGTTTCACAATACCTCTCTTGGACCATGAATTTTCCTTGCACCATTTGTTTCTTCACCCTCATTCTTGAAAGTAGTTTCAAACACGAATAATGACTGTATAAATCTCTATGCAATGCCGCGATTTGTTTAACATTTTCAAGAAATCAACGACTCTTTTGCACCCAGAATCCTCTCGAAACCAGACGTATTGATGGCAAGAGAGAGAGAGAGAGAGAGAGAGAGAGAGAGAGAGAGAGAGAGAGAGAGAGAGAGAGAGAGAAGACAGACAGACAGACAGACAACAGACAGACAGAGACAGAGACAGAGACATAGAGAGAGAAAATGTGTGTGTGTGTGTGTGTGTGTGTGTGTGTGTGTGTGTGTGTGTGTGTGTGTGTGTGTGTGTGTTGTGCGCGCGCGCGCGCCGCGCGTGTGTGCATGCTTGCGCAAGTGCTGCCCTAGACAGAAGGATTAAATTTCAAAGCGTTTTAAACTCAGGTAACACTGGCTGTCCCTATCAATATATTCGTCACGTCTCGCCCAATGGATGGAGACAACGTTTCTCCATTTACAGAATAGCTTTCAGACAGACCTGCTGTCAACAAAGGCAATGAAACTCGATCAGAGGGAGGGCAGTCGTATCTGTTTTTAAGGCTGATCGGCTTATCTGCTTAAAGAGCCTTTTGGGCTAGGTTCGTGTGCACACATAGATGTCTGCAAATGTATGAGAGTGCTCGGCTCTTCTGCCCGATTTTGTGTGTCTCTCTGTCTGTCTGTCTGTCTGTGTCTGTCTCTGCACCTCTCTGTCTCTGTCTCTCTGTCTCTGTCTCTGTCTCAGTCTCTCTCTCTCTCTCTCTCTCTCTGTGTGTGTGTGTGTGTGTGTGTGTGTGTGTGTGTGTGTGTGTGTGTGTGTGTGTGTGTGTGTGTGTGTGTGCGTGTGTGTGTATTGCGCACTGTCTTTACATTAATGTTGTTTTCCCTCTCACTCCCTAAAGTTGTTTCAAACGCTAAATAATGACTCTGTAAATGCGCATTAATTAAAGCGATTTTTTTTACCTTAAAAATAGTGTGTGTGTGTGTGTGGTGCGTGCGTGCGTGCGTGCGTGCGTGCGTGCGTGCGTGCGTGCGTGCGTGTGTGTGTGTGTGTGTGTGTGTGTGTGTGTGTGTGTGTGTGTGGTGTGTGTGTATGTGGGTTTGAGCTTTAGCAAGTGCTGGTCTAGAGAGAAGGATTAAATGTCAAAGCGTGTTAAACTCCGGTAACGCTGGCTGTTACTTTTGGGTTTGGTTTATGTGCACACATAGATACCTTTGATGTATGAGGGTGCTTGACTCTTCTGTCCTTCTTTGTCTGTCCGTCTGTCTCGCTCTCTCTCTCAGACAGGCAGACAGGCAGACGGAAGCAGAAGAAGACGAAGAAGAAGAAGAAGAAGAAGAAGAAGAAGAAGAAGAAGAAGAAGAAGAAGAAGAAGAAGAAGAAGAAGAAGAAGAAGAAGAAGAAAAGAAGAAGAAGAGAAGAAGAAGAAGAAGAAGAAGAAGAAGAAGAAGAAGAAGAAGATAAATAAGATGAGAAGAAGAAGATATGATATATATATGATGATGATGATGATGGATGATGATGATGAGATGATGATGATGATGATGATGATGATGATGATGGATGATGGTGATGATGACGATGATGGTGATGAACAAGAACAAGAACAAGAACTAGAGGAAGAGAAGGAAGAAGAAAGAGCCAAGGAACCACATGAAGGAACTGGCATTTAAAACGGACTCGAAACATTAGCTAATTGTCTCATAGGAAGAAAAAAAAACAGTTCTCGAAAATCTAATCAGAGCCTGCAATACTCTACTGTATCTGTAAAAAAAAAGACAAAACAAAACAGATTAGCAACAAAAAAAGCATGAACAAAAAAAGAAGAGAGAGAGAGAGAGAGAGAGAGAGAGAGAGAGAGAGAGAGAGAGAGAGAGAGAGGACAAACGTTGCTAAAAAAAACAGGCAAACATATAAGGAAAAGGGTGAATAGTCTTGGACCCAGAGATGTGGATGCAATGGACGCGAGAGATTTGGAGTGGGAAGAGGGTTTTGAAGGGGGGGAGCGGGGGAGGGGAGAGGTTGGATAGCGGTGATAGTTGACACTGAGTTGAAGCTTGAAACATGTACTGACAGGTGGCATATTCTAATGAATTTTGAGAAGTATCTCCGTGTACGGGATGAGAGAGAGAGAGAGAGAGAGAGAGAGAGAGAGAGAGAGAGAGAGAGAGAGAGAGAGAGAGAGAGAGAGAGAGAGAGAGAGAGAGAATGAAATCTTTTTTCTTTTACACAGAGAGAGAGAGAGAAAGAGAGAGAGAAAGAAAGAAAGAAAGAGAGAGAGAGAGAGAGAGAGAGAGAGAGAGAGTATATTTCTTTCAGGAGAGAGAGAGAGAGAGAGAATAGATTGAAGAGAGAGAGAGAGAGAGAGAGAGAGAGAGAGAGAGAGAGAGAGACGGGGACACCACCTGCCATTCCATTGCAAATAAGTTTCCTGTTCTCAATCTAGGGGGTCAAGATCATTTTACATATTGGTGCAATTAGGAAACAAACATCAGAAGAGACGTAAATTTGAATCGATCGATGATAATAAAAAGTGCAGTCGAACTGTGTGCAATACAGTACCTCATCACCGGCGCACCATTTCACATCCGTGTTTTGGCATTTTCTCTCTATGATTGAACCGTCAATTAAACTCACTCTTGGGGCAAAAGAGACCTGTTCTGGAAAAGAAATGGGGTGGGGTGAGCTGAATAACGCGTATATTTTCCATTGCCACTACAGTTACTATTTTTCTCAGTTTATGGGTCAAGGAAATAATCTAGAGCGTCAAACCATTTGATTTAACGCACACTTCAGAATACAAATCGGGATTTTGACTATCTGTGTCACAGGCGCATCATTTCACGCCAGTGTGTTGGCACTTTTTTCTCTCTCTGTTTGATCTGCTTTGTTGACTGATGATGCTATTTTGCTTTGGATGTGTCCAGTACTGCCATTTGCCCTGTAAAGACGGCGAGATCACTCTCGCTGAAGGCGAGCTTCAATGTTGATGATCTACCTTGCATTTGAATTAACATCGTGTATTTTCATTTAGCTGGCTGGGTCCAGAGCGGTCGCTTGAAGCGAATGGTGCGTTGTTTGTTGGTCACCTGCTTGAGGGTCTCTCTTGACCGTCCAGTAGAAATAAGCCGGCTTGTTACTGCCATCAGTCCAGCTAAGCTGGAATACGGCATCATCACTTTACATAAATCACACTCTCAGGTTCAGCTAAGCATAAATATGGTATCATCACTTTACATAAATCACACTCTCAGGTTCTTCATGGCGAATAACCACATGAAAAGTACTGTTGGTTTCTGGCTGTGTCTCCAAGATTCATCCGCAGGGGTCGGTCAGTAAGATGACCCACATGCTGTTACCGGAAGGCTGTCGCTTTCAGATTCTGCAGCATAGTCCGGCATTACAAATCCGGCACTGGAGATCACTGCATTGAACAGATGTACCAGATCTTTTCTGCCGATACATTCATGCTGGAATGTGCTGTAGAGAATGAAAGTGCAAGCCCTCAGTTGACACAAGGCAGAATACGTCAGCTGATACAGGAGAGAGAGAGAGAGAGAGAGAGAGAGAGAGAGAGGAGAGAGAGAGAGAGAGAGAGAGACAAAAAGACAGAGACAGAGACAGAGACAGACAGAGTGACAGGCAGACAGACAGACAGACTGAAAGAGGCGAGGGAGGGGAGACAGACAGACAGACAGACAAATAGACACACAGACAAACAGACAGACAGGCAGACAGAGTGTCAAAAATTAGGAAGGGAGATAGAAAACAAGAACAACAGTAGCAACAGCAACAACGACGACGACGACGACGACAAAAAGAACAACAATGATAACAACGACGGAAACGACACACCAACAAGAGATCAGAAGAAGAAGAAACAGAAGAAGAAGAAGAAGAAGAAGAAGAAGAAGAAGAAGAAGAAGGAGAAGGAGAAGAAGAAGAAGAAGACGAAGAAGAAGAAGAAAGCAACCAACCAGATAAAGAAGCCAATGATTAAAAGAGTCTCGGATTATTAGCTAATTACCTCGTGAAAAACAACAACAAACAAACAAACCAATGCCGCCACCAGCACCATCACCAAAAACAAAGCAAAAACAGATGTGTTCTGAAGAATCAAATAAGATGCAGCGGCTCACTCCGTCTGCTATTTATTTAAAGAAAAATGTGGGAAGTGTGTGTGTGTGTGGTGGGGGGGGGGGGGGGGGAAGGGGGGGTGCGGGAGTGGAGGGGGGGGGGGGGGCTTCCGTTAATGGAATTACAAC
>CM065720.1:52524528-52532028 GCA_033310375.1 Conus canariensis
CACCACCACTCGCATAGCTCCCTCCTCCTGCCACCGATTAAAAAAAAAAAAAAAAAAAAAAAAGAGAGAGAGAGAGAGAGAGAGAGAGAGAGAGAGAGAGAAGAGAGAGAGAGAGAGAGGAGAGAGAAATAAAAAAAGAAAGAAAGAGCTGCCAATAGAATTAGACAAGAATAGAAGAAGCCATTAGGAGGTTAATGGGGTGATGCCAGTATTGAAAAGACAGAGGAGTGATCGAGAGAAGTCGGAGTCAGGGCTTAGGGGGTGGTAAGGAGAAGAGAGTGTGAAGTAGGGGGGCTTTACAGGCTAAGCGGGATGTTAGTCAGCTGCAGAATGAGAACATGAAATGATACAGAGTAGGAGGAACAACAGGCGAGTGGGGACTGTGTTTACTAAAAACTCCGCGTGTCATTCCTCTCACATTGAACATGAACTCGGATGTGCCATCATTTAAAATCACCACGAAATCAGAACAGTGCCATATTGATATGGATATAAATCAGAACAGTGCCGTATTGATATGGATAGAAATCAGAACAGTGCCATATTGATATGGATAGAAATCAGAACAGTGCCGTATTGATATGGATATAAATCAGAACAGTGCCGTATTGATATGGATATAAATCAGAACAGTGCCGTATTGATATGGATATAAATCAGAACAGTGCCGTATTGATATGGATAGAAATCAGAACAGTGCCGTATTGATATGGATATAAATCAGAACAGTGCCGTATTGATATGGACAGAAATCAGAACAGTGCCGTATTGATATGGATATAAATCAGAACAGTGCCGTATTGATATGGATATAAATCAGAACAGTGCCGTATTGATATGGATATAAATCAGAACAGTGCCGTATTGATATGGATAGAAATCAGAACAGTGCCGTATTGATATGGATATAAATCAGAACAGTGCCGTATTGATATGGATAGAAATCAGAACAGTGCCGTATTGATATGGATAGAAATCAGAACAGTGCCGTATTGATATGGATATAAATCAGAACAGTGCCGTATTGATATGGATATAAATCAGAACAGTGCCATATTGATATGGATAGATATCAGAACAGCGCCGTATTGTTATGCACATAAATCAGAAAAGTGCCGCATTGATATGCATAGAAATCAGAACAGTGCCATATTGATATGGATATAAATCAAAACAGTGCCATATTGATATGGATATAAACCAGAACAGTGCCGTATTGACATGGATGGATATCAGAACAGCGCCGTATTGTTATGCACATAAATCAGAACAGTGCCGCATTGATATGCATAGAAATCAGAACAGTGCCCTATTTGATATGCATAGAAATCAGAACAGTGCCCTATTTGATATGCACAGAAATCAGCACATGTGCCGTATTGATATGCATAGAAATCAGGACAGTCCGTATTGATATGGATAGAAATCCGAACAGTGCCGTATTGATATGGATAGAAATCCGAACAGTGCCGTATTGATATGGATAGTAATCCGAACAGTGCTGTATTGATACGGATAGAGATCAGAACAAAGCCGTATTGATATGCATAAAAATCAGAACAGTGCCGTTTTGATATGGATAAAAACCAGAACAGTGCAGTTGTGATATGCATAGAAATCAGAACAGCGCCGTTATGATATGCATAGAAATCAGAACAGTGCCGTATTGATATGAATAGAAATCAGAATAGTGCCGTATTGATATGAATAGAAATCAGAACAGTGCCGTATTGATATGAATAGAAATCAGAACAGTGCCGTATTGATATGAATAGAAATCAGAATAGTGCCGTATTGATATGAATAGAAATCAGAACAGTGCCGTATTGATATGAATAGAAATCAGAATAGTGCCGTATTGATATGAATAGAAATCAGAACAGTGCCGCATTAATATGTATAGAAATCAGAACAGTGCCGTGAATTAAAATCATATGGAATCAGAACAATGACGTACGTTAATATATTAAGCAGTAAGAGCAGCGTCATATATTGATTCGGAACCAGAACAGTGTTAGGTATTGACATAGCTAGGAACCAGAACAGTGTTAGGTATCGACATAGCTAGGAACCAGAACAGTGTTATATATCGACATAGCTAGCAACCAGAACAGTGTTAAGTGTCGACATGGGTATGAATCGGGATGGTGTCGTATATTGATGTGTTGACATGGCTAGGAATTAGGATGGTGTCATATATTGATGTGTTGACATGGCAAGGAATCGGGATGGTGTCATATATTGATGTGTTGACATGGCTAGGAATCGGGATGGTGTCATATATTGATGTGTTGACATGGCTAGGAATCGGATGGTGTTGTATATTGATGTGTTGACATGGCTAGGAATCAGGATGGTGTCATATATTGATGTGTTGACATGGCTAGGAATCAGGATGGTGTCGTATATTGATGTGTTGACATGGCTAGGAATCAGGATGGTGTCATATATTGATGTGTTGACATGGCTAGGAATCAGGATGGTGTCGTATATTGATGTGTTGACATGGCTAGGAATCAGGATGGTGTCGTATATTGATGTGTTGACATGGCTAGGAATCGGGATGGTGTCATATATTGATGTGTTGACATGGCAAGGAATCGGATGGTGTTGTATCCTGATATGGTGACATGGCTAGGAATCAGGATGGTGTTGTATCCTGATATGGTGACATGGCTAGGAATCAGGATGGTGTTGTATCCTGATATGGTGATATGGCTAGGAATCAGGATGGTGTTGTATCCTGATATGGTGACATGACTAGGAATCAGGATGGTGTTGTATCCTGATATGGTGACATCAGAACAGCGCCGTTATGATATGCATAGAAATCAGAACAGTGCCGTATTAATATGTATAGAAATCAGAACAGTGCCGTATTAATATGTATAGAAATCAGAATAGTGCCGTATTGATATGAATAGAAATCAGAACAGTGCCGTATTAATATGTATAGAAATCAGAATAGTGCCGTATTGATATGAATAGAAATCAGAACAGTGCCGTATTAATATGTATAGAAATCAGAATAGTGCCGTATTGATATGCATAGAAATCAGAACAGTGCCGTATTAATATGTATAGAAATCAGAATAGTGCCGTATTGATATGAATAGAAATCAGAACAGTGCCGTATTAATATGTATAGAAATCAGAATAGTGCCGTATTGATATGCATAGAAATCAGAACAGTGCCGTATTAATATGTATAGAAATCAGAACAGTGCCATGAATTAAAATCATATGGAATCAGAACAATGACGTACAGTGCGTTAATATATTAAGCAGTAAGAGCAGCGTCATGTATTGATTCGGAACCAGAAAAAGTGTTAGGTATCGACATAGCTAGGAACCAGAACAGTGTTAGGTATCGACATAGCTAGCAACCAGAACAGTGTTAGGTATCGACATAGCTAGCAACCAGAACAGTGTTAGGTATCGACATAGCTAGGAACCAGAACAGTGTTAGGTATCGACATAGCTAGGAACCAGAACAGTGTTAGGTATCGACATAGCTAGCAACCAGAACAGTGTTAGGTGTCGACATGGGTATGAATCGGGATGGTGTCGTATATTGATGTGTTGACATGGGTATGAATCGGGATGGTGTCGTATATTGATGTGTTGACATGGTATGAATCGGGATGGTGTCGTATATTGATGTGTTGACATGGGTAGGAATCAGGATGGTGTCGTATATATTGATGTGTTGACATGGCTAGGAATCGGATGGTGTCGTATATTGATGTGTTGACATGGCTAGGAATCGGGATGGTGTCGTATATTGATGTGTTGACATGGCTAGGAATCGGGATGGTGTGTATAGATGTGTTGACATGGCTAGGAATCGGGATGGTGTCGTATATTGATGTGTTGACATGGCAAGGAATCAGGATGGTGTCGTATATTGATGTGTTGACATGGCTAGGAATCGGGATGGTGTCGTATATTGATGTGTTGACATGGCTAGGAATCAGGATGGTGTCGTATATTGATGTGTTGACATGGCTAGGAATCAGGATGGTGTCATATATTGATATGGTGACATGGCTAGGAATCAGGATGGTGTCATATATTGATGTGTTGACATGGCTAGGAATCGGGATGGTGTCGTATATTGATGTGTTGACATGGCTAGGAATCAGGATGGTGTCGTATATTGATGTGTTGACATGGCTAGGAATCGGGATGGTGTCGTATATTGATGTGTTGACATGGCTAGGAATCGGGATGGTGTCGTATATTGATGTGTTGACATGGCTAGGAATCAGGATGGTATTGTATATTGATGTGTTGACATGGCAAGGAATCGGGATGGTGTCATATATTGATGTGTTGACATGGCTAGGAATCGGGATGGTGTCGTATATTGATGTGTTGACATGGCTAGGAATCGGGATGGTGTCGTATATTGATGTGTTGACATGGCTAGGAATCGGGATGGTGTCGTATATTGATGTGTTGACATGGCAAGGAATTAGGATGGTGTCGTATATTGATATTGTTGACATGGCTAGGAATCAGGATGGTGTTGTATCCTGATTGGTGACATGGCTAGGAATCAGGATGGTGTTGTATATCCTGATATGGTGACATGGCTAGGAATCAGGATGGTGTTGTATCCTGATATGGTGACATGGCTAGCAATCAGGATGGTGTCATATATTGATGTGTTGACATGGCTAGGAATCGGGATGGTGTTGTATCCTGATATGGTGACATGGCTAGGAATCAGGATGGTGTTGTATCCTGATATGGTGACATGGCTAGGAATCAGGATGGTGTTGTATCCTGATATGGTGACATGGCTAGGAATCAGGATGGTGTCATATATTGATGTGTTGACATGGCTAGGAATCAGGATGGTGTCATATATTGATGTGTTGACATGGCTAGCAATCAGGATGGTGTCATATATTGATGTGTTGACATGGCTAGGAATCAGGATGGTGTTTATCCTGATTGTGACATGGCTAGGAATCAGGATGGTGTTGTATCCTGATATGGTGACATGGCTAGCAATCAGGATGGTGTCATATATTGATGTGTTGACATGGCTAGGAATCAGGATGGTGTCGTATATTGATGTGTTGACATGGCTAGGAATCAGGATGGTGTTGTATCTGATAGTGTTGACATGGCTAGGAATCAGGATGGTGTTGTATCTGATATGGTGTACATGGCTAGGAATCAGGATGGTGTTGTATCCTGATATGGTGACATGGCTAGGAATCAGGATGGTGTTGTATCCTGATATGGTGACATGGCTAGCAATCAGGATGGTGTGTGTATACTGATATGGTGACATGGCTAGGAATCAGGATGGTGTTGTATCTGATATGGTGACATGGCTAGGAATCAGGATGGTGTTGTATACTGATATGGTGACATGGCTAGGAATCAGGATGGTGTTGTATCCTGATATGGTGACATGGCTAGGAATCAGGATGGTGTTGTATATTGATGTGTTGACATGGCTAGGAATCAGGATGGTGTCATATATTGATGTGTTGACATGGCTAGGAATCGGGATGGTGTCGTATATTGATGTGTTGACATGGCTAGGAATCAGGATGGTGTTGATATCCTGATATTGTTGACATGGCTAGGAATCAGGATGGTGTTGTATCTGATATGGTGACATGGCTAGGAATCAGGATGGTGTTGTATCCTGATATGGTGACATGGCTAGGAATCAGGATGGTGTTGTATACTGATATGGTGACATGGCTAAGAATCAGGATGGTGTTGTATCCTGATATGGTGACATGGCTAGGAATCAGGATGGTGTTGTATACTGATATGGTGACATGGCTAGGAATCAGGATGGTGTTGTATCATGATATGGTGACATGGCTAGGAATCAGGATGGTGTTGTATACTGATATGGTGACATGGCTAGGAATCAGGATGGTGTTGTATCCTGATATGGTGACATGGCTAGGAATCAGGATGGTGTTGTATACTGATATGGTGACATGGCTAGGAATCAGGATGGTGTTGTATATTGATATGGTGACATGGCTAGGAATCAGGATGGTGTTGTATCTGATATGGTGACATGGCTAGGAATCGGGATGGTGTTGTATCCTGATATGGTGACATGGCTAGGAATCAGGATGGTGTTGTATCCTGATATGGTGACATGGCTAGGAATCGGATGGTGTTGTATCCTGATATGGTGACATGGCTAGGAATCAGGATGGTGTGTATTGATGGTGGACATGGCTAGGAATCAGGATGGTGTGTATATTGATGTGTTGACATGGCTAGGAATCAGGATGGTGTGTATATGATGTGTTGACATGGCTAGGAATCAGGATGGTGTCGTATATTGATGTGTTGACATGGCTAGGAATCAGGATGGTGTGTATAGATGTGTTGACATGGCTAGGGATCGGGATGGTGTCGTATATTGATATGGTGACATGGCTAGGAATCAGGATGGTGTCGTATATTGATGTGTTGACATGGCTAGGAATCAGGGATGGTGTCGTATATTGATGTGTTGACATGGCTAGGAATCAGGATGGTGTGTATAGATGTGTTGACATGGCTAGGATCAGGATGGTGTCGTATATTGATATGTGTTGACATGGCTAGGAATCAGGATGGTGTGTATTGATGTGTTGACATGGCTAGGAATCAGGATGGTGTCTATATTGATGTGTTGACATGGCAAGGAATCAGGATGGTGTTCGTATATTGATGATGAATTAGATCGGAGGGTGTCTAATTGATGTGTTGACATGGCTAGGAATCGGGATGGTGTGTACAGATGTGTTGACATGGCAAGGAATCAGGATGGTGTGTACGATGTGTTGACATGGCTAGGAATCAGGATGGTGTGTACAGATGTGTTGACATGGCAAGGAATCAGGATGGTGTCGTATATTGATGTGTTGACATGGCTAGGAATCGGGATGGTGTCGTATATTGATGTGTTGACATGGCTAGGAATCGGGATGGTGTCATATATTGATGTGTTGACATGGGTAGGAATCAGGATGGTGTCGTATATTGATGTGTTGACATGGCTAGGAATCGGGATGGTGTCGTATATTGATGTGTTGACATGGCTAGGAATCGGGATGGTGTCGTATATTGATGTGTTGACATGGCTAGGAATCGGGATGGTGTCGTATATTGATGTGTTGACATGGCTAGGAATCAGGATGGTGTCGTATATTGATGTGTTGACATGGCTAGGAATCAGGATGGTGTCGTATATTGATGTGCTGACATGGCTAGGAATCAGGATGGTGTCGTATATTGATGTGTTGACATGGCTAGGAATCAGGATGGTGTCGAATATTGATGTGTTGACCTGGCTAGGAATTGGAACAGTGCAGTGCACCAAAACGGTGAGGAATCACAGCAGTATCATATATCAGTCATGGCTTGGAATCAGAACAGAGCCGATATGATATGGCAAGGAAAACAAAGCAGTGCCATATTGATTTGGCGAGAAATCAGAACACTGCCATATATTGATATGGC
>CM065720.1:52537028-52542028 GCA_033310375.1 Conus canariensis
ATAATCATCGGCGGAAACTCCTTTCAACAGCTGGGAAACGAAATGAAAAGCCGCCGCTGGATTGGGAATCGGGCTGGAACACGTCATGTTATTAGGAGGCTGGGCTGGGGGAAGTCAGTGAGGGTGACGGGGATCGGAAGGAGTGGGGAGGGGGGGGGAGCCATTGAAGAAGAGGGAGGGGAGGGGAGAGGGTGGGGGGGGGGTGGAATGAAGTCTTGGAAGAGTGTGAGAAAACAAAATCTGTGAAGCTTTTGTGGCAGGTCTGAAGGATATAATGGCGCACTGAGACCGACTTCCTCGCCATTTAGTCACGTATTTTGCTCTGCGTTGTGCAGCTTGTGCTTGTGCGTTGGACAGGGTGTGGATAGATGGTTGATGAGAGGGTGAGAGTGGCTGGGGAGAGAGAGAGAGAGAGAGAGAGAGAGAGAGAGAGAGAGAGAGAGAGAGGTGTGCGTGCGTGCGTGCGTGCGTGCGTGTGTGTGTGTGTGTGTGTGTGTGTGTGTGTGTGTGTGTGTGTGTGTGTGTGTGTGTGTGTGAGCGTGCGTGCTTGCATGCCTGTGTGTGTGTGTGTGTGTGTGTGTGTGTGTGTGTGTGTGTGTGTGTGTGTGTGTGTGTGCATGTGTGTATGCGCGCGCGCGTGCGCGCGCTCTCGTACACTCGGACCTGTATGTGTAACGAAGTGTACTGCTCATCTCAGTCTCTCATAGTAGAGACCTATTTCAAACTACCTGCTTGACCGCGAAATGGTGATAGGTGGCACAGTGACCTACTCACCTGAGACAAAGAACGACTCAATGTTCGTTCAAATCTGTCTAATCTTCGCCCTTTTGTGTGCCACTTATATAAACAAATTGGATTGAATATTATTATCTGTCAGTCAAACTGCAGCCCCGAGTTTGATCCAAACTGCGTCGTTCCCTAGTGTTTCTGATTGTGGGTTATTTCATTTGGTATTTCCCCCCTTACATCAACACTTTTCAAGCTGCTGTATGCCGCTACAGTGCACTTGTGAAACATTTATTTGAATGTTCTGACAAGCGATTCAAAGTGAGGTATTGATTACTAAATCCATTTCCTTTGTCTGACAGCAACTAGGAAATGCAGAAGGTGGTGGTCAAAATCCTGTCTCCTCTGTCTGTCTGTCTGTCTGTCTGTCTGTCTGTCTCTCTCTCTCTTTCTCTTTGTGTTGTGTGTGTGTGCGTGCGTGCGTGCGTGCGTGCGCGCGTGCGTGCGTGCGTGCGTGTGTGTGTGTGTGTGTGTGTGTGTGTGTGTGTGTGTGTGTGTGTGTGTGTGTGTGTGTGTGTGTGTGTGTGAGAGAGTTTAATCGTTTATGTTCTCGTCTAGATCGCAGAACTACATTTTAGCACATCCACAGATGTGTCCTAAAGCCAGATATGGAGCAGTAGCATTTCATTTTAATGGGACCTGTAATGTTTCGAGAAACTTCCAATTTTTTTTTTTTTACTTTACTAAATAATCATATTGAGCGCTAAACTGATTTTAGAATACTGAAGATAAGCGAACATTGTGCTATCTTGTGCTGTAACATTTTTGCAGTTAATTCTGTGACGGAACCATGGAGAAATATATTTTTAAAACGGCAATGCCACAGCTAAATCCCAAAATGCTGCTGCAAGTGAAAACTCACATGTTCCCTCCAGCTACTGTCTTTACGGTCAGGAAGCTGGCTGTTAAAGAGGCTGCATGTAAACTGGCCACCAACGACTAACCACAGATCTGCCCAGGAACTATGTCCTGTAGAACCTCCAGCTGAACTCACCACTCGACTCGACTCAGAACTGACCAGCCAAGAAAAGCCAACTGACCATCGTGACTCACAGCTGGGTGGCGCAGATGGGAGTGCCAAGAAATAGGTGGCAGATCTCTCTTGAAGGGCGGTGAAGCAAGTGGTCAAGGTCGGGCAGCGCAGACAACCTTCTGGACGCCCACTATGGTTGATGGCTTGTCTAGCCAGGGGACGGCTCTTCAAGTTGTGGGGCGGTCGGCGATGGAGCGCCGCCTTGCTGCGATAACCGTTGCCTGGCAAACTGTTTCGGGGTGGGCATGGTGGGCACTCCTCTCGGTGTTCGGCTGAAATATTGCACCTCTGGCCCTAGTCAATCAGGACCATGGAATGGAATCGAACTGCGCTCCAGCGACGCCCTTCCTGCTCCCTCCCTGAAGTGGCTTCACGCTGCACAAGACCATCACCACCCAAGCATGGGAAGGCCGCCTGGTAGCCCTGCAGACAGGCCTTTTTTCTTTGGGGGAAGGGGGGAGGGTGGGGGGGAGAGGGGAGGTGAAGATTACTGATGCACACAGTTGGCTGATCAACACCACAGAGTGGACACTAGCTTACACTAAACCAGAAGCAAAACGCAGGACAACCGTCATGGGGAAGAAAGACGAGGACCCCGTCTCCAGTCTGGGATAACAAACAAGAACAGGATGGGATGGCCATCGTCCAGAACCAAGTCCAATTCTTCTGCCAGTGACCGGACATTCTGTCATCAAAGCTAAAGATTCAGTCTGAGACCAAAAGAAAGAAAAAGATGCGCCCGTAGGTGCGGATGGGACCCAGAGAAGTTCTGTCCCCAACTGCCGAACAAACCAGCTGGCAATCCCCCACCACCCTTGAAAGCCTGCGCTGTGTTCACATGGGGTGCAGACACGCACAGGGCATTCCATTAAAACGGCAAGGGACATAAATGCTCCCTGGTAAACGTCATTTTGTAATGGCCACTGGATGTGAAAGAACAGAATCCCCACGGGAGCGTTCCTATGGGTATAGCAGCCGCTATTTCATGTCTGCGGAGCCCACCGGCGAAACATCCCAACCGTTAAGCAACTGCCATGTGCATCCCGCAGCCTCACTCTTCCACTGACAGCTGAAGACAGTAGAATTCCAGACACAGCCAACCTTTAGCCATAATGTCTTATGTGCACTCTGAAGATAATCCCGGGTGACAGTCTTTCTTGCTGTCAACAGGACGTTTACCTGAGGTCAGTGGGTCTTTCCTCACTGTCACTGGGACTTTTCCCAGAGTCGACCAAAAGGTAGACAAGAAAAAGAAACATGCGAAGGCACGGATTCAGTCTGACAGACCAAGTCCTTAAGGGCCTCAGACCAACAGGACTTTAATCTTACCTCAGCCTGACTGACCACTGATGAGCAGGATTCATACTTCTTAGTGTCGGCTTATAACATGATGTATTGATAATATTGTGCTAAGCGTACTTATGATATATTTAAATGTTCTGTAAATACGTAAGCTATTTTTGCATTGTTGTTGTTGTTGGTGATGGTGGTGGTGGTGGTGTTGGTGGTAGTGGTGTTTTACTACGCTGCTTGCTGATATACTGCAGGCAGCCTTTCACAGCAATTAAGGTCAGAACTTCTAAAACAGCTTCAGACATATGACATAAACTAAGGAACAGCTTTGTTTTTCTAATTGTTTTCAATGCTTATGTTTTAATACCGTACAAGATATCAGAACAGGAGACATTTAAAACTTAACCTGTTCAAAGAATTGACGAGTCAAATTTAAACTTAATAAATTATGCAAACTGGGCAAACATCACGGCTACAATTCCTTTGCAACCTTTTATCTATTTGTTTATTCATTTATTTATTGATTCATTTTTGTAGTTATCTAGTTATTATCCTTTATTTTTATTTTTTTTTATTTAGGAAAAAACATCGAACAACACAAACACCTTGAGTGTAGCTTGAAGATCGTAGCGGATTCAAACCGATTTTTTTTTTTCACATATTAGTAACTATTTACTGTAAACATGATATTTTGACATGCAAAAGCATATGCCGATTCAACACAAACTAAAGAGAAAAGTAAATGAGCGGAAGATGAAGGTATTAGTACGAGAGAAGAGGGCAAACGTAGGAGAGGTCAGATAGAATCAAATAATAGAAGTAGGATAAAACAAGGACACGGAAGGAGAAAAGAAATCGAATGCAGAATAGAATAAGAAAGCGGCAGGAATATTATAAGGACATTGACTGAAAATAAGGAAATTTCAAATGAGAAGGAGATTGTAAGAGAGAAAAATGGAATGGAAGGGTAAAAGAAGATAATGTTAGAAAAAAAAAAAAAACGAGTAAAATCGAGAGGCCAGCAGTAGACGAGAAAGAAGAAATGATAGGAGAGAAAGAAGGACATGGCCAGGATTGGGTTTCAAACACACAATACATCGTCTGGACCTTGGCTGCCACGGTTCTGAATAGCAACGATCGGCTTGTCCCTAGGTGTCTCCCAAGGAAAACTTTAACACATATTATCATTTCAAACTAACTTCAAAACTACTATGTTTGGAGACTAAAACACAGATCAGGAACATGCTGCTCAGAGAGAAACAATAATTCCTTAGTTCTGTTTCTCACTCTCTCCGTCTGTCTGTCTGTTTGTCTGTCTGTGTGTCTGTGTGTCTGTCTGTCTCTGCCCTTCTCTCTCTGTTCTCTCTGTCTGTCTGTCTGTCTGCCCTCTCTCTCTCTCTCTCTCTCTCTCTCTCTCTCTCTCTCTCTCTCTCTCTCTCTCTCTCCGAACCCACTTTGGCTGACACTGAAATCGATTTCTGGCATTAAAATCTAATCTTTGACATTGACGGCTTCTGCCGCTGCGTCTCTTTGAAGTGGCGTTACCGGTGAAAGTGAGGAAAATGTAGCTTTTGTTGGCACCATCCTGCAAGCCACTGCTCAGAGGGAGGAGAATTTGTCAGTGTCATTTCATGTTGTTTTCATGGAAAGGAAACGATTACCATCATAAGGGATAAAGTGGCGCGCGTGCGTGCTGCGTGCGTGCGTGCGTGCGTGCGTGCGTGCGTGCGTGCGTGCGTGCGTGCGTGTGTGTGTGTGTGTGTGTGTGTGTGTGTGTGTGTGTGTGTGTGTGTGTGTGTGTGTGACATATCCAGGCCAGTATTCCTCGTCCTTTCGCATAAGGCCATTTTAAACTGTTTTTTCTTTTCTTTATTTGTACATTTATTTA
>CM065720.1:52552028-52564528 GCA_033310375.1 Conus canariensis
TAAGGGGAATGGCTCCGCCAGACATCCTTACCTTCCCATGGGAAAGCTGAGGTTGCCTTAACTGACATACAGGACCACAAATGGTGGAGCGTGTTGCTGACTGTATGAAGGTTAAAATGAATGTCTCAGAGTGTGATTATTTTTCCAAGTGCAACAGTGTCATTTTATACATTGCTAACATACAGTGGAAGTAACTAGAATATTGTGAAAATAAAATGACCTTATTCGGGCCTTACCATTTTGACCAAAAAAAAATCAATCAATAAATGCCTAAATGCATAAGTAAATAAATAGATAAATAAATAGAACAATTATTAAATAGAAAATAAGAACAAAATCAAGAACACATTTGTTTTGTCGATGAAAGTAAAAGGTAAGATTGTTTTAATACTGTAATTGCTGGAAACGTATTCTGTTTCTGTGGAGTTTCTTTCGAGTGTACTACTTCACAATACACTGTAGGCAGGGTTTCAAAAGCCTTGAGTTTCACACCTTGCTTAATTGTTATTCATACACGCCATTAGAGTCACATTTGAATTGCATTTAAGGAAATCAAGTGTCCACATACAATCAGTAAATCATGTAGACTGGGCAAACATTAACTAAGCTGAAACTGTATTCAAACTATTTTGTAAAGACAGATACTTCAAACACCTCGAGCTGCTGTGTGGAGATCTTATCGCATCCTAACCAAGTGTTTCACATATTTTGGATTAGTAAGTTTAAACATGATTTGTTGAATTCATGAGAACATACTGGCTAAACACTAGCAAAATAGTTCTTCGAAAAGGCTGAGTGATAGACAGGAAAAACAAAACTGCACTAGCTGGATGCTTAATGATAAACAAGAACGTAATAGTGCTGGGTGACTTTTCCGGTCAGCATACACATACATGCAATAACAATAAGTGTCATGGAAGGCCAGCTAAGAATCAAAACTTTTTTTTCTTGTAAAGCCACTTATAAATCAGTGTCTTAAGGTACGCAACTAAATCTCTCATCCCAGCACATAGACAACAAAGGGTCACATGGACAATGGACACTTCCTCTCAAAGCCCTCAGAGATAATTATCTCACCTCCAACCTCATCCAGATGCTCAAGTTTAGCTGTGGACTGTACTTACCATACATACCGGCTGCCATCAAAAACACCCCCATAGAAAGGACATGCATACTGACATTCGAATTGAACCGTCATAACCTTTGTTTATTTCTTATTCTAAATTTACCCCCGCAGCTTTTATTTATGTTCAGAATGGGATGTCATGGATTGTGGATGTCATGTTTATTATTCATTGTATGCCAACCCCTGGATTTGGGATAGCTAACGCATGGGCACCAGGAAAGAAATGGCTGAGGAATCTTAACTCTGAAAATGAACAAAGATGATCAATGTTACACTAAAACTGAGTCGATTCTCTATTGCATCAAAATGTAATAAAGAAAGGGAAATAAAATGAATAAAGCAGGAGATGTCACGTCGTGCAGTTTCTCAAAAGTGCAGTTGCACCCTTTCGAAGCCATACAGACTATATCCCTACCGTGGGGAAGTAGTTCACCCGAGGCTCTCATTTTTAAAACTATCTGTTTTGAGAACATGCACACTCAAAACCATGTAGCAGCCGATTCTTTTTTCACACACGCACGCACGCACGCACACACGCACGCACGCATGCACGCACAGCTGTGCTGTCCTAACGTTCACTGGAGACGCCACTTCAAAGAGACGAGGCAGCATAGCCATTGATGTCTAAGAGTAGACTTCAATGCCAGAAATCGATTTTAATGTCAGGCTGACAGAGTTTAAAAAAAAAAAACGTGAAGAACACACAAAGGGGGGAGGTGGGAAGGGGGGGGGGGGGATTGCGGACGATATTCCGCGTCAGCACCTTGTTCTTTATTCGTTTCAGTCTCCAGACATCGTAGTCAGAAAGTTTTATCTGACAGAAATAGAATACATGTTAAAACTTTTCTTGGAAATCACTCAAAGACAAAACTCGGTCAATACCGTTGAGAACTGTGGTCACAAAAAAGACATATATTATAGTCTACGTTCCTATCTAAGTCCTCGCGATTTCTTTCTTTCTTCCCAACACTTTTTTCTTCTTCTGCCATCTGTCTCTTTTCTCCAAATATTTCATTCATTTCCCTAATATTTCCTGTATTGATCCTCTGTTGTTTTTTTGTATCTAACGAATCTTTTTAAACCCATTCCTCCCTTCTTTTATCCTACCAGTTCTTCCTTAACTCTACCACTGCCTTCTTTTATCCTACCATCTCTTCTTTTACTCTGCCACTGCCTTCTTTTATCCTACCATCTCTTCTTTTACTCTGCCACTGCCTTCTTTTCTCCTACAGTTTCCTTCTGTTGTTCTACTTCTGCCTTCTCCACCCCATCCCCCCACCGCCCGGCCTCCCCTCCCACCGCACCCCCCCCTCCCCCCCCCCCACCCCTCACCAACAAAATCCCATCTTTTTTCAGCCACGTCCTTCTTTGAGCATGCCCTCGTTCTTCCCTGCAATTTCATTCTTCTATCCTACCTTCTTTCTCCTCCTATCCCCCCCCCCCCCCCTGAACTGTCCCTTCTTGTTTTCCTACCACTGCCTTCTTTACTTCTACCTTTTCTTGTTCTGTCATCATTGACTTTTTTCTCCGACCATATTCACATCACGTCCCCTCCTCGTCTCATTTCCTTCCTCTTCCCCCTATCATTTTCATCTCTCTTTTTTTTCCCTACACATTCCTTTCCACTTACCAACAATATTCTCCCGAAAATTTCGTTTTTGTCTGATTTGTCTATTCTCCCAGCCATTTTCTTCTTTTCCCTACCATTTCCTTCTGTCCACTAACATATTCTTATTTTTGACCACAATTTTTTTCCCTACATGGTTTTTATTCCTGCTGAGGTAGCCTGAGACAAAGGTTGACCAGCAGAGGTTAGTGTCACCGCAACACGTGCATTGTGCCAACAGTATCTGCTGCAACTGCAGCAGATATTTCCTTGCACCGCCAATGTGATATATTTGCAACATCTAATGCTACTACACTAGCTGAAACAAGCCGTCACTCCTTCCATTCAGTTAATAAGCAACACTAATCACTCTGAACACAATATGTCATGGTTATGGACGAAAACTGAGGAAGCAAATGAAAATGTGCAGTAGTTGTCCTTCCAGATTGTAATTTAGAACCAATGTGGCAAGTTGTGCCACATTTGTCTTGGAGAAAACCAGCAGAAGAGGAGACATGGGAATTTTCCTACAGGGTGGTGGCTGGGGCAGACTTTGGAACACGAGTGTAGGAACTACAGTATTGACAGGACACATCTGAAAATTCAGATATCCGAGAGCTGCAGCGGGACATTCTCATGAAGAAAGCTAACTGAGGGCTTGACCAGTCGTGGCATGCGCGCGCGCGCGCACGCATACACGCACGTACGCACAAACGCACGCACGCACAAACGCACGCACGCACGAATGCACACACGCACGCACGCACGCACGCACGCACGGACGCGCGCGCGCGCGCGCGCACACACACACACACACACACACACACACACACACACACACACACACACACACACACACACACACACACACTGTGGAAATAAAATAAAAAAGAAACAAAAAACAAACTTGTGGATATATAACGAAAAGAAACACCCCCAAAACAAACAAAACAAAACAAAACAAAACAAAACAAAACAAAAAACAAAACAAAAAAGACCCTGTAGTTAAAGCATTTTATGTTCAGCATGATTGCTTGTCTGAGTAAATAGAAGCACACACGCCTTTCATCATAGGTCTAATGTAATCTTACACAGTATCATAGCAGCAGCAGCAGCAACGTCAACAACAACAACAGCAACAGGAGCAGCAGCAGCAGCAGCAGGAACAGCAGCAGCAGCAGCAATGTGCTGCGTTTTAAAGCACTGATAAATCATCGTTTTTAAAATACATTCATCAATGTGAAGAAAACGACAACAAAGCAGCAGCAGCGACACCACCACAACCATCAGTACCAGCAGCATCACCAGCAGCAGAAGAGAAAATCACATTTTAATCATTTTCTTTCCATCATCGTCATTCTCTTCACACTTAGTTGAGTTTGTAATTCTTTTCTTTCCAGGCCCATCGCTATCTTGTGTGTATCACGTTCTCCAGGTGTCCATCAGATCATATAACAGCAGTCCCATGACAACGACAGCCACCAACGACAGTTACAAGGCACTGGAGAGTGCACAGACCTCCTCCTAGGTGGAGAGGATCTTGGATCCGCCCTTTCATCAGGATTGGCACTCAAAATGTACAGTGAAAAATTGAAAAAAAATGTTTTACCTATACTATAAAAAGCCCAACAGACGTTAGAAATAATTTTCTACTGTCCAGATTCTATGAACAAATCAGTCCATCCATGAATACTAAATTCCTTTCCGCCTGGGATGGTAAGGACTGAAAGATTTGTATTTCGCATGTGCTATTTTGTAACAGGATGTGGAAAATAAGATATCTGATCGTTTATTTCATACAAACGCTTCAATATTTCAGAATCATGTATACCTAGTAGGTTGTTATCAATACGTAAAAAAATAGTATGGCAGTGTTGATCTTTAATGGATAGTTGTCCATAATTGTTTTGCTTAGATCTTGGATCTTCTCTTTGATCTAGATTCAAACTTACGATCCGTATTAAAAAGATAACAGCATTGTTCTTAAGCTGCATTCCAATCTGTGACCAAGTTTAATTCTAGTTGAATGATTTATGAAAACTTTTACTGACAGATGAACAAGCAAGCAGAGAAACCGACAGATGCAGTTGAAAACAACCTCAGCAGTGCTAATCATACCGAAACCTATAGTGTCACTGTAATCAATAATATATGCAATAACACATTCACTTCCTTATCTACCTTGCTTAAATTGTACCTTGAGCTTAATATGTCCTCTAATCTTCACACAGGTCTTGAACAGTCACCCACACAGCAGTGCCAAAAGCAATAACGAGGGGAAAAAAATGTTGTAATATTCATTAGTGTCATCATCATATTCAATACAACTTTCTCCCCGGTCTCATCCATTACTAGGGGTCACAGTGTCATGCAGTCGTCCACTCGTACACCCCTCACCAACTCTCCCACTCTCCGGACATCGGCCCAGCGATGATACAATGCAAAAGAGATGCAATCACATCGCCATTACAAACAAAAGCGGCGCCCACCCCGGGTAACTCGATAACCCCAGTGGGCACGGTTTTAGACTTCATATTCCTCGTGGTGATATTCGAATGTCTCGTCCATTTCCTTTCCCCAACCCTTGCCTCCGTGCAATTTGATTTGGCCTTGCCAATAAAGTTTTATCAACAGCGATAAGAGAGGCACTATAAGCCGCTGAAGAAATCGGTAATGTGTGGAACTCCCGAGTGATTGCGATCCTGTATCAATAAAGACACTGCCCTCGCCTCGCCTCCGTCAAGAGAGAGAGAGAGAGAGAGAGAGAGAGAGAGAGAGAGAGAGAGAGAGAGAGAGAGAGAGAGAGAGAGAGAGAGAGAGAACGAGAAAGGGAGAGATAGAACGAGAAAGGGAGAGAGAAAGAGGGGGGAGAGAGAGAGAGAGAGAGAGAGAGAGAGAGAGAGAGAGGGGGGGGGAGATCGGGGAAGAAAGGGAGAGAAAGAGAAAGAGGGTGGGGGAAGACAGACAGAGAGAAGAGAGAGAGAGAGAGAGAGAGAGAGAGAGAGGGGGGTGAGAAGAGAGAGAAAGAGAGAGAGAAAGGGAAAGGGGGTTGGAGAAGAGAGAGAGAGAGAGAGAGAGAGAGAGAGAGAGAGAGAGAGAGAGAGAGAGAGAGACCGACAAACAGACAGACAGACAGACAGACAGACTCACTCAGGTAATTGAGGATGGAAGGGCTTGGTGCTGGAAAAGGAAGGGAAGATGGAGAGAACGCAAAGAAGGGGGGATACAACTGGATGACAGAGAGAGAGAGAGAGAGAGAGAGAGAGAGAGAGAGAGAGAGAGAGAGAGAGAGAGAGAGAGAGAGAGAGAGAGAGAATTTTATTACCTGCTGCACATAACCTGCAACTTCCTAGTTCCTTTACATGTGCGAGTGGTCTTTGACATGTGATTCTAATATGTTACCCTGCGCGTATACAAAGCGGGATGCTTCCTCAATAGTTTACCAGTAGTGACGGTTGGTGTCCTGGCTCACGCTCTATGTAAAGCAAAGCTGTCTTGATCCAAGTGTCAGGTTCGATCCTTGCTGCATATATTAAAGCGAGATGAGCATTTTTTCTGTGTAGACTGCACCTGGTTTCACACGAAAGGGTTGTGAACATATGCAGCACAATTAATCATAAACAATTATATCCCTAATGAAACAAAAAGCAAATCGTTGGCACATGTTCAAGAAGAAACACTTTCTCCCAATTTAAAGGCTTTGTACAGAAACGAGAACATTGTTTAGCAACTTCAGCAGAAGTGAAGACAGAAGCACATTCAGTTTAAATTAAGATGGCTGTAATTTAATTTTGGGCTCAGTGAACTTTCTCTGATGTGTCTAGAACTATTATGTAAGAAGAAGAGAGAGAGCAACGAGAAGAGAGAAGAAGAACCCGATAGAAGCGACAGAAACAGACAAGCAACAGACAGACAGGAAGACAGAAGACACAGACAGACCAAGGACTGCAGGAACAGACAGACAGAGAAAGAGAAGAGAGAGAGAGAGAGAGAGAGAAGAAGAGAGCAGAAGACGAGACAGACGAGAGGAGAGAGACAGAGAGGACAAGGGACAAGTGAGGAGAGAGGAGAAGAGAGAGAGAGAGAGAGAGAGAGAAAGGAGGAAAGAAGAGAGAAAGAAGGAGAGAAAGGAAATAAAGAGAAGAATAGGTATGCAGGAGAGAATATTGGGAAAAATCAGCTATGTACTGTACTAGACAGCGAATGCATAAAAAGAATTCAGATGGAGAATGATTTGACATTGTGTTCGGCTATGTCTATATGAAGATGTTGTATGTATGTGTGTGTGTGTGTGTGTGTGTGTGTGTGTGTGTGTGTGTGTGTGTGTGTGTGTGTGTGTGTGTGGTGTGTGTGTTGTGTGTGGCGCGCGGTGCTTTGTGCGTGCGTGCGTGCGTGCTAAGCGTGCGTGCGTGGTATGCGTGCGTGCGTGCGTTCCTGCGTGATTGTGTGCTGGAGTACGTGTGTGTGTGTGTGTGTGTGTGTGTGTGTGTGTGTGTGTGTGTGTGTGTGTGGTGCGTCGTGCGTGCGTGCGTCGTGGTGAGTGTGTGTGTGTGGTGTGTGTGTGTGTGTGTGTGTGTGTGTGTGGTGTCCATATATGTTGTTGTTTGTTGAAAGCATACTTCAAAGTCCGAACCTTGAACTCTTCTGTCTGTGTTTGTGCTTAGATAAACAAAAAGTTGTATTTCTTTCCAATGTTATATGCATGGACTCAAATATACATGGACAAATGAACAAAAGTCAACTGAAACAAAGAACTGAACTTGGAACAGATCTGTACATAACATAGAAAAATAGTTATATATAAAAAGAAACAAACATAAAAGATTCGCCATCAACAGGACAATAACAAACCCATCCCAAATAACTAAGAAAGTTTGCTGTCTGTCTGTCTGTCTGTCTGTCTGTCTGTCTGTCTGTCTGTCTGTCTGTCTGTCTCTCTCTCTCTCCTCTCTCTCTCTCACTCTCTCTCTCTGTGGATTCCAATGGCGAGTGGGAGGACTTTTGTGTGTAAAAGTTTGTACATATAAATCACCGTAACTGGCTAATCAGCAATGGTGATGTGAATTTATGCTCCAAGGAAAGATGCACCTATTCTCCTCACGTGGTATCTGCAGTATTACCGCCTGATTTAAACTAAAAACTCCGCCCCTTTTGTGCTTCGGCTATCCACCAAAACTCCAAAGAAAAGAATTTATGAGAGAGAGAGAGAGAGAGAGAGAGAGAGAGAGAGAGAGAGAGAGAGAGAGAGAGCGAGAGAGAGAGCGAGAGGAGGAGAGAGAGAGAGAGAGAGAGAGAGAGAGAGAGAGAGAGAGTTTTATTACCTGCTGCGCATAACCTGCAACTTCCTGGTTCCTTTACATGTGCGAGTGGTCTTTGACATGTGACTCTGACATGTTACCCTGCGCGTATACAAAGCAGGATGTTTTTTCATCAATACTTTACCAGTAGTGACGGTTCGTGTCCTGGCTCACCCTCTGTGTAAAGCAAAGCTGTCTTGATCCAAGTGTCAGGTTCGATCTCTGCTGCATATATCAAAGCGAGATGAGCTTTTCTCTGTGTAGACTGAAAATCCCAGCTCGTTGTTTGAATTAGACCTGTAAAACGAGGTCCTGTGTGCACCGACAGCATTGAAAGTAAAACAAAACGAAATATACCCATACATGCAAAGACACAAACCAGAAGCAAACAAAAAGGAGCAATGTAAATCTCATTCTGTCCTTCTTAAAAGACAAGACCTTTCTTTTAGCGCGCATGGAATGGACTGAGAGAGAGAGAGAGAGAGAGAGAGAGAGAGAGAAGAGAGAGAGAGGAGAGGAGAGAGAGAGAGAGAGAGAGAGAGAGATGCGGCGTGGGGGTGGGGGGTGACTGTGCATGTGCACTCTGGTGACGTTCGTAGACATCTTCCCTGAAGACCAATGTGACGACTTTATTGGTGGGAATAAATGATTATATGCGGAAAAAAATCTAACATAGAATCATGAATAAAAGAATTAAAGATGAGGAACACATGGGAAGGGGTTTTATTTCTCTTTTTTTCTCCTTTTTGCCTCCCTCTCCACACTTTTCCTTCTTTTTTTTTGCACCTTGATATTTGGGTTAGATGTGTCTAGAGAGGGTGTGCCCTGGAAATGCTTAAGTCTCCAAAACCCACTGGGCGCCTGCCTGGTCTTATGGGGATTTTTCTGTGCTTTATGTGCCTACTTAGGTCCTCTTTCTCTTATTTTCCGTGTTTGTTTTCTCCACATTCTTCCACTGTCCTCGCTTTTTCTCTTGAGTCATTCGGTTTTTTGTTGTTGTTGTTGTTGTTGTTTGTGTGTGTGTGTGTGTGTGTGTGTGTGTTGTGTGTGTGTGTGTGTGTGTGTGGTGTGTGTTGTGTGTGTGTGTGTGTGTGTGTGTGTGTGTGTGTGTGTGTGTGTGTGTGTGTGTGTGTGTGTGTGTGTTTTGGTCTTTTTTTCGCGAATACAATGGAAGGGGGCTCAGGCACCAGGATGTTTGCTAAAATGGAGACTGGGGATAGTGAAAGAGGGGACAGGAGTGAGAATTCTGTTAATTCTGTCCACCAATCAGATAACGTTACAATGAATGGTGCAGGAGTGGGGTAAGGGGTGGTGGTGGTGGTGCTAATGGCTTTGTAATATAAGAATCCTTTGTTAGCTTTGATAATTCAGTGGATTGTAAACAGAGAGAAGACAGATGAGGGGTTCACATTAAAAAAAAAAACTGTCCTATCTTCTTTGCCACCTCAGTAGCATTGCACCCACGCCGCTCATTCCGGGGCCCCGTCCAAAGCCACAGCCCGGCCTGACGCGCCGCAGCTCTGGCACCGGCATTCCACAGGGAGCAGCCAATGTCAATTCGTCATAAGGCAACCCACCGGGGGAGACTCTGCTCTGCTGCCAAGTCACTTCGGCGGTGTTCAGTGGTGCCTGTTCTGATCCAACACACGCAGGACACCACCTTCTAAGGACCCTATTGACGTGGAGCTGGCGTGAGTGAGTTCTTCCTCTGGAGGGCGAAAGCTCAGCCCCCATGAATTTGCCGATACCGGTGAGCCCGACGGAATCAAACCAACGCCATAGACTCAGAGAGGACATCGAAACTGACGTCACCATGAAAGCAGGCCATGAAGGGCCATAGAATATGAGACATATTTTTGTACTCCCAGTTCTTATAGAACAGGGAGTACTTTAGAATGGGAGCGAAGAAATGCTCTGTGTGTGTGTGTGTGTGTGTGTGGTGTGTGTGTGTGTGTGTGTGTGTGTGTGTGTGTGTGTGTGTGTGTGTGTGTTGTGTGTGTGTGATTCTGTTTTGGGTGGTGATACCCGATGTTTTAGTTTACCGTTATAGCCGTTACTAACGGCTATAACGGCACCTAACGGTTTTTCTTCTTTATGGAATATCTCATAAAGTACTTGGCCGATCTTTCTGAAAATTTGTAGGTATGTTCATTATGGGCGACGGGTGATGCCCGACGTTTTAGTTTACCGTTATAGCCGTTACTAACAGCTATAACGGCCCATAACGGTTTTTCTTTTTTATGGAATGTCTCAGAAAGTACTCGGCCGATCTTTCTGAAAATTTGTAGGTTAGCGTCGCGGACTCCCGGCTGGGAGGTCGTGGGTTCGAATCCCATCAGAGTCATGTGGGTTTTGCTGCCCCGACCGGCTCCTACCCAGTGTTGAGTTTGCTGCGGACTCAGTTGGGAAGACTGGGACCACACAGTCGAGTTTCATCCACTTAATAGATGCGTTTCTGAGAGTGTTGCTCAAATTTCCTGACCAACACTGCAGGTGCCTGTATCTCTCGGGCCTGGTTGACGCCGGGATATATTATGAAAGGAAGCGTAGAGTGCAGCCCTGTCATGTAGTCTCAGACCGAAATGGAATTCCGTAGCATCATCTTAATCATCCTCATTCTCATCGATCAGCATTAAAAAAAAATGTCTCAAATTCTGTGGCCCTTCATGCCCTGCTGTCATGGTGACCTCAATTTCGATGTTCTATCCACGTCTGTGGCCTTGGTTTGGTTCCGTCGGGGTCACCGGTATCGGCGAGTCCATGGGGGCCGTCGTTGGACGGACGTGGTGGTGCCCTCCGGAGGGAGAGCTCACTCGCGCCGGCTCCACGACTAAGCAATTATTGTCGTCAGTAGGGGGCTTAGTAGGTGGTGCCCTGCGTATGTTAGATCAGAACAGGCGCCACTGAATACCACTGAAGTGACTCGGCAGCAGTGCAGTGTCTCCTCCGGTGGGTTGCCTCTTGACGACTTGACATTGACTGCTTCCTGTGCATTGCCGGTTTCGGGGCGGCGGGGCCGACCGGGCTGTGGCTGTGGACGGGTGTCGGAATGAGCGGCGTGGGTGCACTGCCTCTGAGGTGGCGCAGAGGTTGGGACAGCAAAAAAAAATTAAAAAAAAAAAAAGAAAAAGAAAAAGAAAAAAGAAAATTTGTAGGTATGTTCATTATGGGTCACGGATGATGCCTGATGTTTTAGTTTACCGTTATAGCCGTTACTAACGGCTATAACGGCCCATAAGTTTTTTTCTTCTTCATAGAATATCTCAGAGAGTACGTGGCCGATCTCTCTGAAAATTTGTAGGTATATTCATCATGGGTCACGGATGATGCTCGATGTTTAAGTTTACCGTTATAGCCATTACTAACGGCCCATAATGGTTTTCTTTTTTTATGGAAAATCTCAGAAAGTTCTTGGCCGGTCTTTCTGAAAATGTGTAAGTATGTTCATTATAGGTCACAGATGATGGCCGATGTTAACCAGAATAGCCATTACTAACGGTTACACCAGCCCAAGACGGTTTTTCCTCTTTATGGAATATCTCACGCGTATTCAGGATAAACCGGGAGTACGTTTATATGCTTTGCATCTTGTTTTATTCTAATGTTGATCGATGAGAATGATTATGATGAAGATGATGCAATGCATGTCCATTCCAGTCTGAGACTACATGACAGGGTTATGCTCTCCCCTTATTTTCATAGTAATCATATCCCAACGTCAACCCGGCTCGAGAAATACAGACATTTGCAGTGTTGGTTAGGAAATTTGAGCAACAAAATCAGAGACGCACCCATTTAGTGGGTGAAACTCGACTGTGTCATTCCAGTCTTCCCATCTGAGCCCATAGCAAACTCAACTCTGGGTAGGAGACGGTCTGGGCAGAAAAATCCCACATGACTTTGATGGGAATTGAACGTATGGCATCCCAGCCGGAATTGTAAACAAACAGAAGACAGATGAGGGGGTTCACACTTTGTTTCTCCTCTGTCTCTTTTAAGTAAAAAAAATGTAAATAGCTACATAACTAGCTAGCTAAAGAAGAAGAAGAAGAAGAAGAAGAAGAAGAAGAAGAAGAAGAAGAAGAAAGAGCTTTGCTCTATATTCGCAACAACAACAACAACAACAACAGCAACAACAACAACAACAACAACAACACAAACAAACAAACAAACAACACGAGGAACATAAACAATGGTCTTTTCTCAGAGCATTTGGGTAATTGAGGATGGAAGGGCTTAGTGCTAGAAGAGGAAGGAAAGATGGAAAAAAAGTGCAAAGAAGGAAGAATCAGACTGGATGTGAAAGAGAGAGAGAGAGAGAGAGAGAGAGAGAGAGAGAGAGAGAGAGAGAGACAGACAGACAGACAGACAGACAGACAGACAGACAGACAGACAGACAGAGACAGCGACAGAGACGGAGACAGACAGACAGACAGACAGACAGACAGACGGACAGATAGAGACACAGAAA
>CM065720.1:52572028-52584528 GCA_033310375.1 Conus canariensis
TTCTTTCTGTTAATTACCGAGCTCTTTTAATTTTATGTATATATAATTTAAATTATTTTATTTCATTTGTTTTTATTTTTCCTTCCTCGTTTCACTGCGCTTTTCGTCTTTTTCTTAAGCGGTTTCTTTATTTCTCTACTGAGAAGCGCTACGGCAAAGTCTACACAACTAAGAGGGTCCGAAAAGGTCAACCTACCACTTAGAAAAGCAACAACAAGTAGGAGCGACATTTTTCGCACAGAAAAGGGGTTGAGGCAGACTGGAACACGCGCAGGGGAAAACAGAGCATTGACTGGACACTTCTGACAACACAGTTATCTGATAGCAGCAGACAGACGTTCTCAAAAAAGGAATCTGTCAATTCTGCACCATTTGTGGCTGATCAACATTGAATCTAAACTCAGAATTCAGGATACTGTTGCATTACCTTGCAGGGTCCCTCATCCTTTAGTTCGTGGTACAAGATATAACCAGGTACAAAATGTCATATATGAGATGTTGTTGTTGTTGTTGTTGCTGCTGCTGCTGCTGTTGCTGTTGCTGTTGCTGTTGTTGTTGTTGCTGCTGCTGCTGCTGTTGTTGTTTATCGACAATGTAGTATGCTGGTACAAATGTCACCCTGAATGACACTCTGTGCCTGTATGTCACATGTTCATGTCTGCTGTGGAACAAAGGTACCTTTGTACATATACTGTTTCGCGTTGGGGTCTGACTGGACACTTTGTTCTGTGTCATCTATGTGTACGAGGAGGTGAAGGAAAGAAGATGGGCTATTCCTAAATAATGCTTTGACTTGAATTTAGTGTCTAAAAAACAATCAAGTGATAACAAACAAACAACTGTACAAAATATATCTAAAGGCACTGTATTGTTAGCATAGACTCATGCAGCGGTGTCTGTAGGACCACTCATCCCAAAACACGAAAAAGAAAGAACAATGACAACAAAGCAGCGCAGCACAGCAGCAGCAGCAGCAGCACAGCAGCCAGCAGTAGCGCAGCAGCAGCACAATAAAGTGCTCTATTATTAACATCATCATCATCGTCCTTCTCACTACATTTAGTAGACTATGTATTTTTTTTTCCTTTCCAGGCCCATCGCTATTTTGTGTATATTACATCCCCAAGCTATAAATCAGTTTATAAACAGCATTCCAATGACAAGCCGCTGATGATGACATCACAAGGGCGCTGAAGAGAGTACAGACCAACGCCATGGTCAGATGGATCACAGACCCACTCTGTGATCCGATCAGCACTTGATATGTATAGCAGAAAAAGTTTAAGCCATAACAAAAAAGCCCGAGTGCCATAAGATGGTCACCATCTATAAGCAAATCAGTCCATGCATGAACACGATTTTTTTTGTCTGCCATGTAGGCTATTTACTGAAAAATTCATATTTTGCCTGTGCTGTTTTGTAAGGGGATGTGTAAAATGAGATTATATGAAAATCAATATGATAAGACAGCTTCAATATATTCTAAACATGTATATCTCATAGGTGGTAATAAATACTTAAAACAATAACAATGTTGATCTTGTCAATAATCGTGCTGCTTAGATCATGAATCTCCCCTTCGATCTAGATTCTAACTAAGAAACTGGAAACAAAACAATGAAGCAAATAGATCTAAAGCTGCATTTCAGTTTGTCACTAAGCATAATATCAGTTTGATAACTTATGAAACCTTTTGCTGACAGACGAAATTGAAAGCAAACAAAGAACAAGGTTAAAGATATAAACTCGGCAGAACTAATGAGACTGACAAAACTGTCGTCACTGTGATCAATATGATATCCAATAACACATTCAGCTCTTTATTTTCTCGTTTAGTTCGTACCCTGAGCTCATTACATCCACTAATCTCTCCATAGGTTTTGGGCAGCCATCCATGCAGCAGCACCAAGAGCAATACCAAGGCAAAAAAAAAAAGTTGCCATATTCATTATCGCCATCATCATATTCAATACAACTTTCATTTCTTTTCTTTACAGTCTCATCTATTACTGGAGTTTACGACGTGCTACAGTTGTCCATCTTTAACCCACCCCCAAACACACACACACACACACACACACACACACACACACACACACACACACACACACAAACACACACACACACACACACACACGCACACGCACACGCACACACACACACACACACACACACAAGCACTCTTGCTTTCCGGACATCAGCCTAACGACAACACAAACAAAAGAGACGCAATCACATCAGCATTACAAACAAAAGCGGCGCCAACCCCGGGTAACTCAATAACCCCGGCGGGAACGGTTTTAGATTTCATATTCCTCGTTGCTATTTTCCGAATTTCTCGTCCATTTCCTTTCCCCGAGCCTTGCCAACGACCGACCTCCATGGCAATTTGATTTGGCCTTGCCAATAAAGTTTTATCAACAGCGATAAGAGAAGCACTACAAGCCGTTGAAGAAATCTGCAATGGATGGAGCTCCCAAGCGATTCCGATCCATATCAATAAAGAGACTTCCCTCGCCTCTATCCAGAGAGAGAGAGAGACAGACAGACAGACAGACAGACAGACAGACAGACAGACAGACAGAGACAGAGACAGAGACACAGAGACACAGAGAGAGACAGAGACAGAGAGACAGAGACACAGAGAGAGACACAGAAAGAGAGAGAGAGGGAGAGAGAGACAGAGCGACAGAGAGAGACAAAGACAGAGACAGAGAGAGAGACAGAGAAGGAGAGAGAGCTCTAGAGTATTTGAGGATGAAAGGGAGTATGGCTGGAAGAGATAAGAAACATGAAAAGAGTGCAAAACTGAGAGAGAGAGAGAGAGAGAGAGAGAGAGAGAGAGAGAGAGAGAGAGAGAGAGAGAGAGAGAGAGAGATTTCTCTGTGAAAACTGTTTGCACGCGACTTTGCGGTGCTCTTTTTTTTTCTTTGCTGTTTATGCTTATAATTTTGAAAAAAAAAAAAAAAAATGTAACATTTTGTGTGTATGCGTGTACCATGCGAAATCTCTGTATTGAAATCTTTCAAGTAAAGTGTTGTATAATTTTGTGTATGTGTATATAGTGCAAAATCTCTGTAACGTAAGTTTTTTTTTTCTTCTTTTTTTTTTCATCAGGTGCATTATGTACCCATGTATTGTGCAACAGAGAGAGAGAGAGAGAGAGAGAGAGAGAGAGAGAGAGAGAGAGAGAGAGAGAGAGAGAGAGAGAAGGAGGAGGAAAGGTGGGACGGAGGAAGAGAGGGATGCAGGAGACAGCATATTAACTATGGATAGCACTTAAACCTAATAAGGGGGAAAAAACCCAGGGAGAGAAAAGTACTGGGGACTGGCAATCAGCTATACATAACTCTGTGTGTGTGTGTGTGTGTGTGTGCGTGCGTGCGTGCGTGCGCGTGTGTGTGAGTGTGTGTGTGTGTGTGTGTGTGTGTGTGTGTGTGTGTGTGTGTGTGTGTGTGTGTGTGTGTGTGTGTGTGTGACCAGGTTAGGGCTGGGTTACAGCATAAAATGTCTGGGGCATCGTGGCTTCCCGAAAATATTGATCAGATAAAGTCCTTTGCTGACTGTTACAAAAGTTTTACCGTATAAATATTCCTGCTGGATAAAACTTTGTGACAGCCATACACGGGGATTTAAACGTACATAGGGAACATGGTAGTGTGTTGGATGACACGGAATGCCCCTTGCTGTCCACTTTCCTGCTTTCCTGTCTCTGCCCTGTGTGCCCTTTATTTTTCAGCCCACATTACTAACTGACACTGAAATCGATTTCTGGCAATGAGGTCTGCACTTTTGCATTGACAGCCGCTGCTACCGCACTTCTTTAGAATAGCGTTTTCGGCGAACGTTAAGACAATACAGGCACTGTTTTCACCTGTCCGCCAACTAGTGTCAACATGAAAAGAAAAACAAAAACTAAAAGAAATTATCATCATTATTTATGAACATTCGGCAAAATTTTCGATAAGATCTTCACATTTCACCTCATGATGTTTGATTTATCTCAGTTTCTTTGCAAAACAATTAAAAACGGAATTTCAGCTGTATCGACTGCCCGATTTACGTTTTTTCTTTTCAATAGGAGTCGTCTTTTCTTCGTAGAGAAAGGGGGGGGGGGGGGGGGGGGGGTTCAATTACCTTTGATTCTAACGGCTTGAGTGTACTTAGATTAAACATAACAAAGACATCAACTACATAAATGTAGCTGTTTATACACTTACGTTATCAGGTCTGTCCTAAACAGCTTTGAAATCTCTCCCCCCCCCCCCCCCCCACACACACACACACACCACACACCGCAGTACATTATCATGCAGCCCAATCAAAAGAGCACAACTGCTAGGCGGTAAGTTTATAGTGATAGCAATCTTTTTTCATGTCTTATATTTTGGTTTTGACGACAAAGCAATGGCCGTTGGTATGGGATAGGTCAAATACATGTTGGCCTGCAGGCCATGAGTTTCAATATTTTTTTTTCTTTTGGGATGGTCAAAGCAACCTGTGACGTCAACGTAAATTATGACGTCAACTTAAAATGACATGGGTAACTACATGACGAAAATAATAATAGGAGACGGAAGAGGAGAGCAAGAACTAACGGCCGAGGCTTTGGTGTCCAGCCTAATTTATTTTGTTTTAATCGTCGTTTTCTCCGTAGTGTTACTATGTGGAGAGGCTGACTTTCAAGTCAGTAGTACGTTGATATTCATTGTGTATGTGTGATACTTCTGATGACGGTACCAGCGGAATATGTACCAGGAAATTTATTTGTTATAAAAATGTTGTGAATGCTGTGTCGCCGAGAGTGACTTAAAGTTAAAACTCCTGCAAGAATATTTATGTGCTCTAATTGTACCGCCACATGTGTGTTGGTGGGCTCAATTTATTAATGTGAACACTGTAATATGAATACACGGAAAAGTTAATATTTGTTTTAGATCAACAATACGTCGAAGTTTATTGTGTTCTATGGAACTTTGCCGAAATCGTGTCCGCCGGGGATTCAATATTGTTTACTGTGCCTTGTGAATCTGCAATTCTTCTTCTGATAGTTCGACGTAATATATTGTGCTTGCTGTGTTGAGACCCTGTTTCTTCTTCATCGCTTGTGTTTGTGAACGGCTGTGTTTACCGTGTGGGGACCTTGGTTATCCTTCTTCGTCTTATTTTAGTGCTGTAGACTGTGGCTTGCGTACTGTGGAACCGAGTGCGTTAATTGTATATGTGAGACACTGTGGACGGCGCCGGCGAGATCTGTGAGTGATATCAAGATATGTACTATGATATGCTGATATCTGATGACTGAAGTTCCTATGTATTGATATCTTGATCTATATGCTATGTAGTGACATGTATTGATTTGTACCAGTTCACATGAATGTATGTTTGATGGTTCAGGCAGCATAATTATAAAGAAAAAAAAAATCTAACTCGTGTGTTGCCTGGCTATCCATGTGCGTTTGGTGTGGGTGTACGTAGGGAATAATTATTACACGCATCCAAACTTTTGAGAGCGAGAGTCAGACAGCAAAACACGCACCGCACACCATCCGTAACATCTGGTGACCCCGTAGTTAAATTTCTTTTGCTGTTGAATTAAAAATCGCCTTAGTGGTAGGATTTGTTTTTGTACACCTATAATTGCCCCATTAGAAGTAATAGGTCACGTTCACAGACTTTTCTTTCGAACAATTGAGTTGTGTTGTATTGTTTTTTTTATGACTGTTCTTGTCTACTTTCTTTCCCGTCTCCAGCGTAACGGGGTATCTCCTTCTGTATAGTTTCTGGAGATACGAGGGCCTAGTTCCTAGTTCTTCCTTCCTTTGTGGGCTTTATTTTCATTATCTTCAGTTATCTCTTTGATTATTTCTGTTTTTATCTTTACTTGGGGATTGTGTTGCTTCTTCAGCATTCTTAGGGTTCTTTTTTCTTGAATGAATGAGTGTGTGAGTGGCTGCCCTGAACCAGTTAAAAATAAATAAAATAACAACAACAATACATTGATTATATTCGTTATTACTCTCATGTCATTGCTTGATTTATACTTGTTGCTGAAAATTTGGTATTGATTATCGATTGTGTTTTTCTTTCTCCCCATATCCCTGAAATCCTGTTTCATTGTTTATCTCTATCTTTTTGTTGGTTGGGTTTGATAATACTTAGTCTTTTTAAGAGTGATTGTCGTTAATGTTTGTTTGAAAAAAAAAATCCTCTTTGGAATTCATATATATATTTTAGTGGACAGGGGTTTCAAACCTTTTTTGCTTGTGATAGCAATTGTTTGTATTTGATCCACTAGTGTGTGTCTCGGGTTTGACAGGACATTATTTCATATTTTCATTATGGCACAAAAGGCTAAGGAAGAAAGTCCTGTTGTGTCCTCTATGAACGAGGACAAAGTTTTCGCTAAATATTTACAACGAGGTAAAGTATGTGGTCTGGAGGGAGAAGATCTGTTGGCCTATGTGGATAAATGCATTGCTCAAGATATGGAAAGAGAGGAAAGAATCAAAATAAAAAGAATGCAGGAAGAAGAGATAACTAAAAGAGAGCAGATACAAATACAAGAGCAAGAAGAAACAAAAAGAATGCAAGAGGAAACTAAAAGAATTCAGCAAAGAGAGATAGAGGAAACTAAAAGAATACAGTTACAAATAACTTCTCAGCAGAGTGCGGTCTCAGGACAGGACAGTGAGAGTCAGGGTTCTGGTTTTCTCAGGTTTAACGCCCCTCTTCCTACTTTTCCTAAGTTGCCCCCTTTCAAGGAAAGAACTGATGATATAGACAGTTACTTGTTTCGTTTTGAAACCCATGCTCGGTCCTTAGGATGGTCTGAGAGTTTGTGGGTTACATACCTGTCTGCACTACTTGAGGGTTCCGCTTTAACTCTCTATCACAGTCTCGCTGAAAATAATGTTGTGTCTTACGAGCTTTTGAAAGAGAGCTTGCTGAAAAAATTTCAATGTACTCCAGATGGTTTTCGTAAGCGTTTTCGTGAGGCTAAACCTAGCTCAGATGAACCTTTCGAGACCTTTGCAGTTGAACTTAGACGTTTGTTTGACCGTTGGGTCTCTTTGTCAAAAAATGATGTCTTTTGAAGGTCTGGTGGATCTTATCTTGCGTGAGCAGTTTTTGGAGTGTGTCTCTAAGGACTTGGCTACTTTTTTACGTGAAAAAGATGTGAACACTTTTGACGAAATGATCAAGTCTGCAGAGTCATACAGACATGCTCATCCCACTAAGGTGCTTTCTAGGAAAGCTGATGTAAACATTTTTGCTTCTGTTTGGTACAAAACTCCTGGTCAGTTTGATAGAAATCCATATCCCGGTCAGTCTGGTAGAACTCCATACTGTGGTCAGTCTGACAGAGGAAACAGATACTCTACTTTTCAAAACAGTGGCCACTACTCTGGTTCCTCGGATGATCGTGGAGGTAACTTTGGTGGTAGCTGTTATTGTGGTCATCAGAGCTTTGGTTACTCAGCTGGTCGTGGAAATAACTTTGGCGGTAGCCGTTATCGTGGTCGTGGCGCCCGTCATACCTCTGGCAGTAAGAGTTCAGAAAGTGCTTCTGATCAGTTTGCAAGTATTGTGTGTTTTTTGTGTAAAAAGACAGGACATGTAGCTGCTAGGTGTCCATGGAAGTCAGGTAGAAACCCTTGTAGAATTTGTAGCCTTAGCCACCCAGATGAATGTCCATTTGTAGTTAGTAACTCCACTGTTGTCAAGAACTCAGCTGACAGCAAACAGTCCATTGCTTGTTGCTCTGTTCTTGATACTCCTTTTGCTTGTCTAGCTGCTGGTGAGTTCACAGGCAAATTACGTTTGGAGTCTGGTTCTGTGAATGGCACTTTGAGTTCTGTTCTGCGTGATACTGGTGCTACCATTTGTGGCGTTCGCAAAGGGTTAGTTTCTGACAGTCAGATGTTAGGAACCACAGTGAAGTGTGTTTCTTTTGGTGGTCGTGTGGATGAGTTTCCACTGGCTACAGTTTCAATCAGTTGTCCTTATTTTGTGGGCGATTTGACTTGTTGTGTCTTGGATAGCCCTGTCGCAGATCTCATTGTGGGTAATGTACCTGGAGTTTCTGTAAGCGGTGAGTCTAGTGATGTATCTGGTGAACCTTTCTCTTTAGCCGCTGTTACGAGGGCTAGAGATAAGCATGTTGGGGACAAAAAGCCTTTGTGTCAGATCCCTGATGATCTGAACATTTCCAGTTCTGATCTTGTTCAGGAACAGAAGGATGAGTCATTGAAGTCTTGCTTTCAGTTAACGTCTTCTGATATGTCTGCTGTGTCTACTTCTGATGTCATTGTACCTACAGTTGTTCTTTCACAAGGTACTTCGGTGCCTGGGTCAGAGATAGCACCTTTGGCTTGTGAGCAGGAACAGGTTTCTCTTGAGTGTTCTCCAGGAGTTGGTCTTTCTGTGGATCCCTCTCTGGAGTCTGTTTGTACTGTTCATGAAGTAGTTTGTACAGTTGGTGTCGTCCAGGACTGTGATGACGCTTTACCCATTCCCACTTTAACTGTTCCGATGGCGTCTTCTATGCCAGATGAAGATGTTCGTTCTGTACGGTTTGATTGTACTTTGTCTGACAAAAGTACCGGGGAGTTGCGTGCAATCTTTGATGATTTTCAGGACATTTTGACCCCCAGACCAGGTTCTTTCTCAGGTGATGTACTATTACAGATCCCTCTTACAACAGATGTCCCTGTTAGAAAGAAATGTTATAAAATCCCCTTTTCTGCGAAAAAGGTTGTTGAGAGAGAGATTGGTATCATGTTGGATCTTGGTATCATTGAGCCATTGAATAGTCCGTATGCATCTCCAGTTGTATTCGTCAGGAAGAAAGATTGTACGTGTCATTTCTCTCCTGAGTGTGCTGAAGCTTTGATGAAGGTTCAGGGAATCTCGTCTTCTGCACCTGTGTGTTGTTGCCTACATTGGGAGATTCTTTTATTTTCAGGACTGATGCTAGTTCTGTTGGTTTTGGTGCTGTATTGCTCCTGGAGAATGATGATGTTCTTCACTCAGTCGTGTTCGCTAGTCGAAAGTTGCTGAATCGTTAGAAGGCGTACAGTAGTATTGAGCGGGAATGTTTAGCTATTGTCTCTACCCCGTGGGGGGTATGGAGAGGCTGACCGAGTGGTCAGTAGAAATGTGTGGTCTCTACCCTGTGTGGGTATGGAGAGGCTGACCGAGTGGTCAGTAGACATTGTATGTGCATTGCCATCTGGGTGTGGGGTGCAGCCCATGCCCAGCCATTGTCTCTACCCTGTTGGGGTATGGAGAGGCTGACCGAGTGGTCAGTAGATATGTGTGGTCTCTACCCTGTGTGGGTATGGAGAGGTTGTCCGTGAGGTCAGCAACGAGCTAGCATGTCAAAGGGATTCAGAGTTCGTTGGGACGACAGCTTGTGTTCTTCTGTTGTGTGGGAGTCCCTGGAAGGACTCCACGAACTGCTTCCGTGAGCGGCTTCGTTTTCCGTCGAGTGAATGTGATTTCTGGGTTTGTGTATTCTGCTGTTTGTTTACTTCTTTTTCAAAAAAACAATTCGATCATTGTTTTTTGTTTGAGGAGGGGGAGTATTGTGACGTCAACGTAAATTATGACGTCAACTTAAAATGACATGGGTAACTACATGACGAAAATAATAATAGGAGACGGAAGAGGAGAGCAAGAACTAACGGCCGAGGCTTTGGTGTCCAGCCTAATTTATTTTGTTTTAATCGTCATTTTCTCCGTAGTGTTACTATGTGGAGAGGCTGACTTTCAAGTCAGTAGTACGTTGATATTCATTGTGTATGTGTGATACTTCTGATGACGGTACCAGCGGAATATGTACCAGGAAATTTATTTGTTATAAAAATGTTGTGAATGCTGTGTCGCCGAGAGTGACTTAAAGTTAAAACTCCTGCAAGAATATTTATGTGCTCTAATTGTACCGCCACATGTGTGTTGGTGGGCTCAATTTATTAATGTGAACACTGTAATATGAATACACGGAAAAGTTAATATTTGTTTTAGATCAACAATACGTCGAAGTTTATTGTGTTCTATGGAACTTTGCCGAAATCGTGTCCGCCGGGGATTCAATATTGTTTACTGTGCCTTGTGAATCTGCGATTCTTCTTCTGATAGTTCGACGTAATATATTGTGCTTGCTGTGTTGAGACCCTGTTTCTTCTTCATCGCTTGTGTTTGTGAACGGCTGTGTTTACCGTGTGGGGACCTTGGTTATCCTTCTTCGTCTTATTTTAGTGCTGTAGACTGTGGCTTGCGTACTGTGGAACCGAGTGCGTTAATTGTATATGTGAGACACTGTGGACGGCGCCGGCGAGATCTGTGAGTGATATCAAGATATGTACTATGATATGCTGATATCTGATGACTGAAGTTCCTATGTATTGATATCTTGATCTATATGCTATGTAGTGACATGTATTGATTTGTACCAGTTCACATGAATGTATGTTTGATGGTTCAGGCAGCATAATTATAAAGAAAAAAAAAATCTAACTCGTGTGTTGCCTGGCTATCCATGTGCGTTTGGTGTGGGTGTACGTAGGGAATAATTATTACACGCATCCAAACTTTTGAGAGCGAGAGTCAGACAGCAAAACACGCACCGCACACCATCCGTAACACAACCACGGCTTCTCCAAGGGAAGCGAATCATGTTTAGCAGTGTCATATCCATTTTTTTTTAAGTATTCTGTTGTTTTTTTCCCCATTATCGAACGCTGTCGTGGTCTATGACCAATTCTGCACTGATTAACTTGACAAAAACAACAACAACAGCAAACAAACAAACAAACAAAGAGTAAAGCTGCTTCTTATTTTAGTCATCAGATATTGGCGGGATTGGAACGCAAAAACTTGGAGCTCCAGATTCCCGTGTGCAAACCATTCGACCAACTCATAAGCGAGGTTGGATCTATTCACACAGCCACACAACCACATTCAAATCCTCATTTTTTATATCACACACACACACACACACACACACACACACACACACACACACACACACACACACACAGGTATGTATAACTGAATGCCAGTTCCCAATGCTTCTGTCTCCCTGATTTTCTTTTTTTTTTCATTTTACTTTTTAGTGCTATCCATAGCTTATATTTCCCCCCAATATTTTGTCTCTTGCACACCTCTTTTCCTCCGTCCCGCCTTTCCTCCTTTCTCCCCCCCTCTGTTGCATAATACATAAGTACACGATGCACCACAAGTGTGTGTGTGTGTGTGTGTGTGTGTGTGTGTGTGTGTGTGTGTGTGTGAGAGAGAGAGAAAGAGAGAGAGTATGTGCGTTGTGTGTGTGTGTGTGTGTTGCACGTCCATTTAGTCAACAAGATATAATTTCTATCTAGAAAACATGTGTTTATGACAGAGGCAAATAGACGATGATGCTGATCTCAAGAAACATTCTCTAATAACAGAAAGAACAGAAAGAAAGTTGACCAAGGTCAGTAGAAGTCTTTTTCATTGCACAGATATGAAGGAAGCAAGTATCGTAATTGCTTTGGAACGGAAGTGTTGACAAAAACAGAAAGTCCAATGGACAGAATGTTATATAACAGAATGTATAACAGAGTGTTATATAACCCAGAGGTACGTTCGGCTATCAGTTCATGTTCCATATCTTTTCCATACCTTTTTTTTCTTAAATGCCTTTCCCTGTCTTTCTCTTGTTTCATGATTTAGTTTGGGACCCTTTTTACCCATCAGCCCTCCTGTCCCTTTGCCAATCTCCATGTGTTTTTCCTTCCAGTTTCTTTTTCTGCTTTTTTTCCGGCAAGTCCATTCCCGATATTATGTCTTTCTTTTCTTAACTATTTAGTTTACCCATTCTTTCTATCATATTGTTTTCCCAGCAACTTCTTTTTTCATCCAATCATTTTCGGTTTTGTTTTGTCTGTATACCGTCAATGTCTATCCCTATCAGCATCAATTATTTTCTCTTTTCACCCTCTTAAATTTCTATCACTTCCTACTGTTTTTTTTCTACGGTTTCTCTCTTTTGGTCTGATGTCATATGCCTTCTTTCCTCAACCATTTCTTTTATCTCTTTTAACATTTCCTTTTCTTTCCACTGTTATCAACCTGTCTCGATCTGTTAGTCAAAGACGTTCGCCATTCCTCCTTCACACTCCGGACCTTTCTTCTATCTTCTTTCTCTTCTCGCTGTTCTTCCCCTGGCCATTCTCTTCTTTTTCTTCTGCCACCATCTTTGTTTTCTGCTCCTTTCCATTTCCTTATTCGATTCTCGCCTTCATTTTACAAACTATGTCCCTCCTTTCTTTTCGTCTTTTCTTTATTTTCCTGTGATTTCATACCCATGTTTGGCCATTTCTTTAAACTTTGATTGAAGTTAAAGTAAATCAAAAATAAAGCAGGGAACAGTAAAGAGTAAATAACAAACAAGTCGCGTAACTCTTGCTCCCATGTTGGAATAAATTCACGTCAATAACTTCATCATCTACACA
>CM065720.1:52592028-52594528 GCA_033310375.1 Conus canariensis
AATTTTTACCCCCAAAAACCCAACTCCAAAACCTTTCTCATGTCTGCTTCATATCCATTGCTGGCGTTGTCCCTAACACACAATTGACATCCTCTATATTTCCCATCATCCGTTCTGCTGATGAGAGTATTCTCCATATTCCTGTCTGCCACATCAAAACCTTCTGATCAACAGCCGGGAATGTGCTGCTGTTCATCATCGGACAATCTACTTCCACAGCATTTTTTTTTTTTTTTTGCATCTTCTGTCTGTATCCACTTATATAGTAATGGATTCATCTTTGTTTTACTTATGATTTCCTAACTACTTTGTGGCTATGCTGTAAATGCAACGTGCATGTACACAAGTGTGTGTGTGTGTGTGTGTGTGTGTGTGTGTGTGTGTGTGTGTGTGTGTGTGTGTGTGTGTGTAGTGTGTGTGGTGGTGCGTGCGTGCGTGCGTGCGTGCGTGCGTGTGCGTGCGTTGTGTGTGTGTGTGTGTGTGTGTGTGTGTGTGTGTGTGTGTGTGTGTGTGTGTGCGTGCTTGCGTGCACTACTTAAACTTACTTGAAATTCAAAACCAGAAGTGGAGATCAGCACCGAAAAAACAAAACAATATTAAAAAAAATCAAAACAAAATACAAACGGACGGAAGACAACACCGCAACAAATGAGGATTAGATTCGAGGGGAGGGAAAGGAAAACAGCATATAAGTGAGTGAATTGATCCATAAAATGGTTTCTCCGAAAATATTTAGCAGTTTGAAGAATGTTAACTCCCTTCCTTACTTTCCTTTCCCACTCTCCATCTAAACACCGTGAAGTTCAAGGCTAAAGGATATTACAACTTACGCTTTCATCAGGAGGGCAGAGGAAAACCAAAGATAGAAGAAAACACTCATTCGTCCAGTAGCGAGCACTCCCACGACTTCATTCACACGCGTTACCCCCCTGTCGTGAATCGCATTGGTTGTCAAGGTTTACAGTCACTTCAAACAACACGTTCAAACGCCATAACAACAATCATTCTTCAGTCTAGCCCCAAGGATGGTTGTAGGTCAGCGGGTACGAGCTGTCGTCAAACAAGGCAGGAGTGGAAGGATAATAGAGACTGTTATGGAAATGATCAAATTGACATCGCCCCCACCCCCTCGCTCCCCTCTTCCTCTAAGAATCTGGAGAAACACACAACAATTAACATCTACCTTTCCAAAATCCTGCTTAGAGTCTTCTCGTTCAGGAAAAGAGTAGATATGATCATCCATGCAATACACATAGACTTTCTGTTTGGTTTTGCAGTTGATTGCATCTAGCGCACTGCTGGCAAATGGATGAGCAAGTGATCGCGACTCACGCACAGAATCTGACTTGCTGGCTATAACACCAGCCGTTTATCGTACTTAGTCGTGTCCTTCATGTGTCAGTTTGAATCCCGTAAACGCGGGTTGCGTATTACAAATTAAGTGAGGGAGGATATCGTTTTGCCCAGGCACACTGAGGATTGTTATTTTCATGCATATTGTTGAATATTTTGTTGCTGTTTTCGTTCTTGATGTCCTTGTACTTCTAGTTCTCCTCTCTCCATATTTCTATTTATCCTGATGTTTTCTGTTCCGTATATCATAGGGCAGTAATCAATATTTTCATTATCATTCTTGCTGTTATTATTAAAGCTGTTTCTCTCTCTCTCTCTCTCTCTCTCTCTCTCTCTCTCTCTCTCTGTGCGTGCGTGCGTGCGTGCGTGCGTGCGTGTGTGTGTGTGTGTGTGTGTGTGGTGTGTGTGTGTGTGTGTGTGTGTGTGTGTGTGTGTGTGATGTGTGTTGTGTGTGTGGTGTGTGTGTGTGTGTGTGTGTGGCAATGTGCGTCGCTGCTGTGCGACTGCGTGCATGTGGATGTGCTGTGTGTGTCGGGTGTGTGCGTGTGTGTGTGGTGTGGTGTGTGCGTGTGTGTGTGTGTGTGTGTGTGTGTGTGTGTGTGTGTGTGTGTGTGGTGTGTGTGTGTGTGCGCGCGCGCGCGTGCGAATCGGTAAATATCAACACGTATACAAAAGAACAGAAAATAATATATCTCCATCATAAGTTATTCTTTATAATGCGTTTTTTTTTAAAAAAATTATTACCTTGTCTTCGATTGTGGAATTGCTGAGTCCTGGCAGACGGGTCTTAGTCCTGCACTTCAGCTGACATTAATAGTCCAGTTTCTGTCATCTCTGTGTGTATGATAATGCTTTGCCTTTAACGGTCCTTGATGATGAACCGTTCTTCCGATGTTAGTATTGACAGATCATTAGCACACAGGTAAACTGTAGGTGCCAATAGTCTACGCCTTATATCAAAGCACAGGTTGCGGTATGCTATGATAGGCATTCAAAGTGTAGAGGTACAGAGCTGATATAGGGAAACTGACTGAACCAGAAATTGGAAGAGGGGGCGGATAAGAGAGAACCATGGCTTCACAGGTAGCCATCACCTTTTAAACAAATGTCGATTCTCATTCCAGTACAAAATAGTAGGTCATTCAAA
>CM065720.1:52602028-52612028 GCA_033310375.1 Conus canariensis
TTGATCGTATACACGCAACTTATATAATTCAGAAAATTGACCTGAAATCCCATTTTCTCTGACAGTTCGTAAAGGCTGACAAAATTACCATCGTCATCGAGTAAATGTTTAACAAGAAATATGTTTTTCTGCATCCATTTCTTGTAAATGAATGTTTTTTCTCCCACTTTAAACTTCTCATTACAGAAAATAGGTTCAGTGGCTAAATCTGTACTTTCGTATAATTCTACCTGTTTGCAGAACCTTTGATATGATAGAAAAACTCCTTTCCAAAATTTGTTACGAATATTGCTTTCAACAAATCTGTTAGGACCATAGGCGTCAAAATTACTTATTTCGGGACACAATGAATGCAATATTATCTTCCACTTGTGGTTGTACATGTACGCTTTCCTTATCCAGGCTATTTTTAAGGAGCTGATATATATTTTCAGATCAGGTATACCTATCCCTCCCTTTTGTATACTATGTATTGAATACTTTCTATTAATTTTATCATTTTTGTTGTTCCATACAAATTTGAAACACATATTCTGTAATAAAGCAATCTGGGAATCAGGAGGATTCGGTAAAAGGATCCATAAGTACACCAATTTTGATAGCACTAATGATTTGAGCACAGCTACTCTACCTAATGGTGTTATAATCCTTTTTGTCCATATTTTGAACAGGTTTTGGACTTCCGAAAATTTATCTTTAATATTAATTTCCGTCATATCCGATAGACTATTTGTAAACCACATCCCTAGAATTTTGAATTTTGAGGGGTTCCATTCCATTTTATAATGTGATAAATATGTGTTCGTGGAATTTTTCTCTGTACCTAGCCAAACATTAAACGTTTTCTCATAGTTCAATTTGAGTCCAGATATTTGCTCAAATTCATAAAGGTTTGCAAATAACTTTTCGTATGATTTCTTGTCGCCTTCTAACGTAAAAGTGGTGTCGTTTGCAAATTGATTTATCTTAAATTCTGTGTTTTCTATCTTTATGCCTTTGATATCGTGATCTTGCCTTATTTTGGTCGCTAGTACTTCAACACACAAAACAAATAGATATGGAGATATAGGGTCCCCTTGACGGCAACCTCTTCCAATTGAAAAGCCTGAAGACACGTTCCCGTTCACTATTACGTAAGACTTTATCTTATCGTAAAAAGATGATATCCATCGTTGTATTCCTTTTCCAAATCCGAAAGCACCCAGAATTTTATTCATATATGACCAGTTAACTGAATCGAAAGCTTTCTCGAAATCGACAGAAATTAATAACCCTCGCAAGCCGTTCACTTCTAAATAATGAATTAAATCATATTGTTCGTAAACTATCTCCTATATATCTATCTGGAACGAATCCCGTCTCATCCTTGTTTATGAGTTTTGGTAAAACAATTTTTATTCTGTTTGCAATACAGGCTCAAGCAATTTTGTAGGTTACATTTAAAAGTGAGATAGGTCTCCAGTTCTTCAAGTATTCTCGCGGTTTCTCTCCTTTCGGAAGACCAATTATTATTCCTTCTTTTTGTGTTACAGACATTCCTCCATTACTGTATCCCTCATTTAGAGAACGGACAACAAAATCTCCTAACTGTCTCCAGAAGAATTTAAAGAAATTTACTGTCATCCCGTCTGTTCCAGGACTCTATCATTTTCCATATTTTTAGGACTTTGGTAGCTTCTTCTAAAGTAATTAATCCCTCCAACTGTTCGGATTCTAACTGATTTAGTTTTGGCAGGTTTTCTACATATTTTCCAATCTCAATATTACTTACTTCCTTTTCTGCGTATAGGTTTTCATAATAGTTCTTTGTCTCTGTTAACATATCGTCCGTTTCTGTCAGGGTTCTTCCTTGGTCTGTGACAAGTTTAAGCATTCTTTTGCTTACGAAATTCCTTTTCTCCAGTGCACAGAAATATTTACTTATTTTTTCCCCGTAAGATACCCATTTAGCTCTGGATCGAATCATTATTCCGTCAATTTTTGTTTTCCTTAGCTCACTCAGCTCTTCCTTTTTGTTTTTCAAGATCTCCAGGTCTCTTTCTAGTAAGCCATTTTTACTTTCCAAATCTTGTATTGCTTTTTCAATTTGTTTTTCTTTTTCATTTCGTTTTCTATTTTTGCGAATACTGAATGTTATTCTTTCTGCTCTTATTTCCATAATTAGAGTTTCTAGAAATAATTGGTCAGAAATTGTAAACTGAATTTGATCATTCGGGATTTTACTGACAGAGTTTTTATTGTAAGGTAGTAATGCATATTGTCCTTTAATTCTTTCAATCGTTTCATTAAGCAGATTTACATATTGCTTGTCTCTTAAAAGAGAGGAATTAAATTTCCAGAACCCTTTATGTCTCTCTTCCTTTTTAAAAACAATATTTATGTATATCAAAGAGTGATCTGTTCTATATCCGAACAAAATATCAGCATCATCTATGTAAGTGATTAAAGTGTCGGACAATAAAAAGAAATCTAGCCTGCTTTGTTGAAATGGTTTTGGTCAAAGGTATACACATTTATCACTAACCCCCCCAAAAAAAGTGAGAAAAAAAAGAAGAAAAGCGGGTAGAAAGAAATTTGGAATGAGCGAACGAAAGAAAAAAGATAAAGGAAAGAAGGAAGAAAGGGAGGGAGAGAAAGCACTAACAAAAGTAGAGATGTTTGCTCAGAAGCAGACAAAGAAACAAAGAAGGAAAGAAAGATAGATAGAAAGAAAGAAACAACAACAACACAACAACAACAATGATAACAGCAACAGCACTACTACTACTACTACTACTACTACTACTACTACTACTACTACCTACTACTACTGTGGCTGCTGCTCCTCCCCCTGCTCCTCTTTCTTGTACTACTACTCTTTCTACTACTACTACTACGACGACGACGACGACGACGACGACGACGACGACGATCACTACTACTACTACTACATACTACTCGACGACGACGACGACACGACGACGACGACGACGACGACGATCACTACTACTACTACTACTACTGCTTCTACTAAAAGCGGGAAACTCTTACATTCGAAATACTTATGAAATAAATACAGGTCACATCTGGAGCACAAGCAAGAATCTGCGACTACAATGAGACCGCCTATGGCAAAATTCTGTACACGAGTCTACTTTAATTAACAAAACTACACAGACATAATGAAATAAAAGGGAGGCAGTGCCCAATGATTACGATATGCACTCCACACGGAATTTCACACACGGATGAGAAAATGGTGGAACACACTACAGTTACACAAATCAATGAATGAAAGCAGAGCAGCCAGGACGAGTGTGTCTGCCAGTGCCTGGGGCACGGAAGCAGAATGGAGAGAAAGGAAGGGTAAGACACAGCGTGAAGGTAATCTAGACAATATGTAGGCCAATATGTGTCGGATTTACAAGTGAAAGATGAAACGACTCAGTTAGTCCCCCCTCCCATTATATAACTTTCTCCGTCCTCTCCAAACCTCACCTATCCCATGACCTCGCTTCTCTGTTCATCAGCTTCAGAGGAAACTCGCCTCTCTTATAATGATCCTAATAGACTATGAATTTCATCACTTCATCTCTCTCTCTCTCTCTCTCTCTCTCTTCTCTCTCTCTCTCTCTCTCTCTCCTCTCTCTCTCATTTGGGGGACGAGAAAAAAAAATCAGTGGAAAAGAGACAACACAAACATGCGATAATTGCATGTTATCACTTCAGGACATGGTCACCGCCAAAGACGTTAATAATATCCCCAAAGGCATCCTGCTCAAAGAGCTCAAAGAACGGTTACCCAAGTGAAGCCTGAGGTCATCCCAATATCCCTGCTGCCCGATAATGATGCTTTGAGATGTCACAGGCACAACAAGTTGTTCGCCACTCCCACCCCTGCCTCCTGCTTTTTCCTCTCTTCCCCTAACACACACACACACACACACACACACACACACACACACACACACACACACACACACACACACACACACTCACACACACACACACACACACACACACACACACACACACACACACACACACACACACACAAGCTTAAAGCATAGACAAATAGAAGCATCTTTAAAGTCTTCAAACCATTTCTGGCCAAACCCTTTGTTTCAACGCACACATTACAAATGTCTGCTGGTCAGCATATCTTGAGCTCCAGAAAATAGACATCCTTCACAGCTATTTCTCTACAGATGGAATCGAATCTTGTTTTCTTTCTTTTTTTTTAAGATTTTCTCTTCCTTTATCAAGCTTCACTATAGAAATACTCGCCACGCTTGTACTCTGAAGTACCTGCATCAAGAGTCCAGAAGATTTAGCATAGTTATGTGAAGCTGGTTTTGAAATTCACTAAATAGGAACATTCCACACCTCTTCAAATATTTACCCTGGTTTCCCGTTAACAGTAACATTTTCAACAAACGTACTTCCCTCTGCTTCTTATCCATTACCGGTGTTGCCCATACATAGGTCTGGCATACTCTCTCTGTATATCCCAGTAAGTAATAACCATTGTTCTGATGATTGGGAACTCAGTATTCCATCTGTCAAAAGAAAGCCCTTTGATCAAGAGGCAGATATGCACTGCCATTCATTGTTAGACATTCCGACTCCACAGCATCTGTTACGCACTTTTCACAAATTAGTACTGAAATCTTTTCCTTTTACCTATGATTCCACGACAATCTAGAGGCTACACTGCAAATGCATCTTGCGCTGGCACGTGTGCGCACGGGAGTCCATGCGTCTGTGTGTGTGTGTGTGTGTGTGTGTGTGTGTGTGTGTGTGTGTGTGTGTGTGTGTGTGTGTGTGTGTGCGCGTGTGTGCGTGTGTGCGTGCGTGTGTGTGTGTGTGTGTGTTTGTGTGTGTTTGTGTGTGTGTGTGTGTGTGTGTGTGTGTGTGTGAGAGAGAGAGAGAGAGAGAGAGAGAGAGAGAGAGAGAGAGAGAGAGAGAGAGAGAGAGAGAGAGGAGGGAAACAAAGGTCAGCTCGTTCAGAATTATGCTTGATGATTCCTCAGGTTTTTGTCTTGTAACTTCCTCTTTGATAACATTCCATGTTCGTTGTCATGTGTGTCAGTTCTTGAGTTTTCATATGTGTTGATAACAAAAGGCTTCAATTTCCCTTGAGAAGTCGTGCGGGCACATGCTACAACCAATGCTACCTAAAGACTAACAAACGAACACAAGACAAACGAATGGGGTACCCAACGAAAACACATGACGTATTTTTCAATACGATATTCAACCGTACTATAAATCCCCAAACCAAATGTTGCAATCAGTGCTGAAGGAAGAAAACAATGCAAACAGTCATCTAACACACATAAAAGGCAACACTGCAAGAAATGAGGATCAAATTTGATGGGAGTGGCTAAAACAGCACTAACTGATCGACTTTGTCCACACAACAGTTTCGACTGATTTTGGTATTTGTTAGTTTTGTTTTCTTTTCTCTTTCCTGAAATGTTTCATTGGTGAAGAATATGAACAATCGCCCTTACCTACCTCTTATACTCTTCAACCAAACACCGTGAAGTTTAACGCTTAACAGTATCATATTTTCCATTTTCACCTCGAGGACAGCGGAAAACCAAAAGAGGAGAAAACCCTCAATCATACAATAACAACAACTCTCACGACTTCACTCAGAAACATTATGAATGATTCCTGTCGTAATGGGATTGCCAATCAAACATTACAGTCTCTTCATGAGCAAGTTCAAATGCTATAACAGTTACCTTTCTTTGGTCTAACCCAAAAAGACGTATGTAGGACAGCAGCTGTGGGTTGTCATCTAAGAACAGTAATAGTGGTAGGATAGTACAGTCTGATGGAATCCATCAAAGTCATACCGACCCCCTGAGAATCTGGAGAAATCCTGGTTGGAGTCCATGTATTCAGGAAACGAGTGGACATCCATCATCCAGCCGAAACATATAGACTCAAAATCTTTTTGTTTGGTTTCCCTGCTGTTGATTTGAAAACACACACACAAACAAACAAACCAACTCACCAATTTTTGCTGGCAAATACATGCGCAGTAATCATGACTCCTATTTAAATTCTGACCCACAAGCTATATATTACAAAGTCGGGTACTCTATATAGTTCCATACATAAATGTGCCTTAATGCATCTCAGAAACACAGCTTGTTTATTACTAGTCCTGCCCGCTCCTCCAAGCGCTCCGAGAGAAAACCTGGCCCGACCCAATCCCAGTGGCCCGGAAGCTCTAGAAGGACTGGAGGACCTGCGACGTACTGCCACCTTTATCGAGGGGACGGGGGAATCCATCTGACAAATGACGAACGAGACAACAACTAGTTAAGCCAAGAAAGATGGGGAGTTTGTGTTATACTCCCTGTTTGGCTAGTATACTTACCATGTCAGACCATAGCATTCAACGGCAGTTAGCCAGCTCTGTCAGGCCGAATTTTTTCCGTGGCCAATGCAGTCATAAGACAGTCACGTGATGTCACCCCACTTCCGGCCCCGGAAGAAGCCAGTGTCAACTTCCTATACGTCATTCAGCGAGGCCTGGTGTATGGTAACCCCGAGAACCTTGGCGCCAGAGGGGAAGGTAGGGAGGGAATTAGAGTCTGACATGGTAAGTATACTAGCCAAACAGGGAGTATAACACAAACTCCCCATTTTGGCGTCATATACTTTACCATGTCAGACCATAGCAGAATTTAAAGGAATCGGAGGAGGGCGAGCGCCCTAGTGGTTCTTGGGGTTGACCGATATGGCTGCATTGGCCGCCACAAAGGAAATCCCCTTAGACCCATCAGCTCTGGTCATGCGGATATCCCTCAGGTAAAAATTAATGAAGGGATTTTCCGAACGCCAGTAGGCTGCCTCCAGCAGGTGGCGCACGGGGACAGAGTACTGGAACGCTGTGGAAGTGGCCAGTGCTCTGACCTCGTGGGCCCTGGGTGATAGGACAGGGAGATCCTTGTACGCCTGAGCGTAGGTAGATCTCACCGTCTTGGAGAGCCACCTGGAGATAGTTCCCGCCGAGATATCTCTAGTATTGTTGGGGTTGAGGGAGATAAGGAGTCGTCTCTGGGAAATGCCCATCTCCCTGGTCACGGGATTGTCCGTAAACAAGGAGGAGACTGAGGGGTTCTTGCGGTCCCCGAGGAGGAAACCGACCTGGGCTGCATGTGGGGCCGAGAGGGGTCCCTGTCCTGGTGGAGGGATGGCGTGCGCACCCCTGGCGCGAGTTGCTGGGCCTTCCCAAATTGAGGCGAGGGATTGGGGGGCAACGATCTTTGGTCTAGATCTCTGGGCCGGGGGGGGACCGGCGAAATGGGAGAGGGAGAGAACTTCGTCAGCGGGTGCGGCCTCCCTCCTAACGAGGTCTGGTCGCCACCGTTCTATCGTGCGGACATCGTACAATGAGGTGGAGGCTAGTTCTTCCTCATCGTCCGCCTCAGGGAGGTACTGGTCCTGAGAGGGTTCATAGCACCCGTCATCAGGAGGTAAGTCGAGGGGTGCCTGTAGTGAGTCCCCGGTGGCCCTATAATCGGCGGCCGGGACATCGTCCTGCCGATCGGACAGCTCCCGAGGAGGGAGACCAAGGTCGACCCAGGCAAGTGAGGCCGGGTGCCACATTCGACCATATAGCTGGTCGTACTGGGTGTTGGCGTTAAGCCACTGGTCTCTCTCGGGGGCATAGAGCCACCGGTCCCCGGGGAGGTAAACGGGCTGTGGCGGCCCTGGGGTGTAGGCAGAAAATCCCCGGGGACCCGGGTAACCTGAATCACTGTTGGGGGGGTCTTGAGAGGCCGTGGCCTGTCGTCCCCGTCCAGGTCCGTGCACTGTACCATACACGTCCTTGGAATGGGCCTGGGAGGGCCATAATGGTATGGAGGAGGATGCGGAAGTCGAGCCCCCAACCCGCGAAAGTGCGGATTGGTCAGGATGCGGTCCCGTGTTCCTCCCCCTGGAGGAATATGTCAGGTTACCCTTGGTCCCGCTGGTAGATCCTCCCCCGGAGGAGCGGGACCGCGGACGTTGCCCAAATGGGGATCCGAAAAGGTCGGTTCCCCAACGTCCAATACCCCTAGGGAAGAAGGTGACGTTCGATCGGGGTAGGTCGACCGTCCTTGTGCATGGGCACGGCCGGGCCCATGGCGCGGCGTGCCCGCACGCCCAGGATTATGGACACCACCGAGGTCGTGCGTCGGGGTGACCATAAGGCTGCTTCCGGAGTCGAAGCGCTCATCGAGCTCAGGTGTTGGCTGCACCTGTGCCCGGTGGGGCCGAGCGCTATGAGTGGACGTATCAACTTGGGGGGAAAAGGAGATACGTGACTCATCAAGGCGAGTGACGGATGGTGATTCCATCCCAGATCCGTCACCCGTGCTGGTCCGCGGCTCGGCAAGGTGCCCCGGGGGCCGAGATTCGCGTGACTCAGCATGATAGTTAGAAGTCTCCGAGCGAGTCCGTAGGCTAGAGGGCAAGCTGGCCGATGGAGAAGGGGTGGGGGAGGGCGAATTCCGTTGGCTAGTCTTTGCTCGGCAGGGCCCCTTGAGGGGAGCCTTGCCCTTAGACTTTTTGGGCAGCACCTTGAGGGGAGCTTTGCCCTTAGACTTTGCAGGCAGATCAAATGAAAGGCATTTTGAAATGGTGGCCGCTTGCCTATCAGCCTTGGGACGCCGCGGTCGTGCGTCCGTCGGTTTGGTAGACGAGGAAAGATCACGCGTCCCTTCCGCGGAGGAGTCGTCTCTGTCTACCTGAACCGTACGTTCATCGGTGTGAACGGATTGCTCCGAGATGGAATCGACCCGCGGGTTCTCCGGGAAATTGAGCGAACTCCGAGCAGTGGAGTGGCTCGACCCGGCGGTGTCCTTCACCATGTTGGGCACAGGTGGATAGAGCAAACCCGGAACACACGACCGCAAAGAGGAGACAAGGTGGCCGATCGAGAAAATCAATTAATCTCGATCGTCCGTGTGGTGTCGTGCAAAGTGCTCGAGAGATCGACTGAAACTCGAACTACCCGTACACGCCACCGGTCGGGTGACTGGTATGGCTATTAATAGCAATCTCTTTTTGGGCACTAAATCTTAATAAGCAGATCAGTGTCACGCACCCTTACTCGAACACGTTCTACCTGTGAAGGGTATTATTGAGCACTAAACCTTAATAAGTGGAACCAGCACAAAATGCGTGTTGAACCCGAGGCTCGGCAATATGGTGGGGGAACACGACCGGCGAGCGGTGCCGACGATCGCGAGTAACAAAGTCGCGAGAGTGCCGGTAAAAGAGACAAATCTTTTAATAAATACGCTCCCGAGAGTGCCGGTAAAAAAGATAATTCTTTTAATAAATACGCTCCCACCAAGAGCCTCACACGGCAAAATACTCAGGGTCTAGTGCAAGCCACAACTGAATCAAGTATAGAAACAAAACACAGCAATCTTAACACAAAGGCAAGTATAGGCGAGACAGAGCACAAGACTTATCTTGCTTTGACGGCAGGCCGAAGATGAAATGACGTATAGGAAGTTGACACTGGCTTCTTCCGGGGCCGGAAGTGGGGTGACATCACGTGACTGTCTTATGACTGCATTGGCCACGGAAAAAATTCGGCCTGACAGAGCTGGCTAACTGCCGTTGAATGCTATGGTCTGACATGGTAAAGTATATGACGCCAAACTATCTTTATGCTCAGAAACACTGAGGTTTATCTTTCTAATATATCCGCTCTTTTATTTTGTTCTTATTTTGTATTTTGTTTTCTTTTTCTTCTTCTTCTTCTTCTTCTTCTTCTTCTTCTATCTTCGCCTTATCCTAACGTTGTCTGCTTCATAGACCAAGAGGGCAGCGACCTACATCTGCTGCTATTCTTGCTGCTTTGCATAGGCCATTTTTAGAGCAGACGTAGAGTTTTATTCACATGCGATGTTACGTTCTTGTTTTGCAAAAACTGCGTTGTGGATGGTAGAAAAAAGCTTATACGATCTCTCTCTCTCTCTCTCTCTCTCTCTCTCTCTCT
>CM065720.1:52629528-52632028 GCA_033310375.1 Conus canariensis
CATGCAAAGGTAGTGTTTTGTCAAGTGGGTTTGGTCCTAAATGGATGTGCACAACACTTGTTTTGTCCAGTGGTATTTTTTATTCTTTAGGGGTGGTCTTTTGTCTAATGGGCTTTCGCCCATGGTGGGTAGTCTTTTGTCCAGCAGGTTTTTGTCCTCATAGGTGGTATTTTGTCCTGTGGGTTTTGTCCTGCATGGGTAGTGAATTGTCCAGTGGGTTTTGTCCGGTGTCTCTTCGTACTTAATGATACTGCACAAAGACTTTGTTTTGTCTAGTGGATTTTTGTCATTCATGGATGGTATTTTGTGTAGTGGGCTTTTGTCCTGCATGGGTAGTGTTTTGTCCAGTGGGTTTGGTCCTGAGTGGGTGTAGTGTAGTGGGTGGGTGTACAAACACTTATGTCCAGTGTTTGTTGTTTTTTTTTTGTCCTTTAGGGGTGGTCTTTTGTCCAGTGGGCTTTTGTCCTGCGTGGGTAGTGTTTTGTCCAGTAGGGTTTTGTCTTCGTAAGTGATATTTTGTCCAGTGGTGTTTTGTCGTGCATGGATAGTGTTTTGTCCAGTGGGTTCTTGTTCTGAATGGTTGTACTCAAACACTTTGGTGAATGTATTTCAAATTGCGGTTTTATTTCAAAACGTGTCGACACACACCAACGCGTTTTGAAATTAACCTGACACGTTTTGAAATAATTATTTCAAATCGCGTCGTTATTTCAAAACGTGTCGACACACACCAACGCGTTTTGAAAGAAACTCGACACGTTTTGAAATAATTATTTCATATCGCGTCGGTAGTGTTCTCTCTGGGGTCTCCTCATCCTTCATAAGTCTGCACAAAGACTTGTTTTGTCTAGTGGATTTTTGTCCTTAATGGGTGGTATTTTGTGTAGTGGGCTTTTGTTCTGCATGGGTAGTGTTTTGTCCAGTGGGTTTGGTCCTGAATGGGTGTGCACAAACATTTGTTTTGTCCAGTGTTTTTTTTGTTTTTGTTTTTTGTCCTTCAGAAGTGGTCTTATGTCTAGTGGGCTTTTCTCCTTCGTGGGTAGTGTTTTGTCCAGTAGGGTTTTGTCATCATACGTGGTATTTTGTCCAGTGGTGTTTTGTCGTGCATGGGTAGTGTTTTGTCCAGTGGGTTTTTGTCTTGAATGGTTGTACTCAAACACTTTGGTGAATTTATTTCAAGTCGTGTCGTTATTTCAAAACGTGTCGACACACACCAACGCGTTCTGAAATAAACTCGACACGTTTTGAAATAATTATTTCAAATCGCGTCGTTATTTCAAAACGTGTCGACACACATCAACGCATTTTGAAATAAACTCGACACGTTTTGAAATAATTATTTCAAATCGCGTCGGTAGTGTTTTGTCTGGTGTCTCCTCGTCCTTCATAAGTCTGCACCAAGACTTGTTTTGTCTAGTGGATTTTTGTCCTTCATTGGTGGTGTTTTGTGTAGTGGGCTTTTGTCCTGCATGGGTAGTGTTTTGTCCAATGGGTTTGGTCCTGAATGGGTGTGCACAAACACTTATGTCCAGTGGGTTTTTTTTTGTCCTTTAGGGGTGGTCTTTTGTCTAGTGGGCTTTTGTCCTGCGTGGGTAGTGTTTTGTCCAGTAGGGTTTTGTCATCATACGTGGTATTTTGTCCAGTGGTACTTTGTCCAGCATGGGTAGTGTTTTGTCCAGTGGGTTTTTGTCCTGAATGGTTGTACTCAAACACTTTGGTGAATTTATTTCAAATCGTGTCTTTATTTCAAAACGTGTCGACACACACCAACGCTTTTTGAAATAAACTCGACACGTTTTGAAATAATTATTTCAAATCGCGTCGTTATTTCAAAACGTGTCGACACACGCCTTACTGCTGACAAACATGACAACCAGTTCAGAATTTGATCCGCAGGCTTAAAATCATCTCTGTATATGTGTCTATTTGCAACACGTAAACACGATCTGTTTAATATATTTGATGAAACTACGTGGTTCTTCTTTTGTTGTTGTTGTTGTTGTTGTTGTTGTTGTTGTTGCTTCCATACACAAATGACGGTCGCTCTCCCTTATCCTCGGTTTATTCCTGTCTTCTTCTCCTTCTCCTTCTCCTTCTTCTTTTCTTTTTCTTCTTCTTCTTCTTCTTCTTCTTCTTCTTCTTCTTCTTCTTCTTCTTCTTCTTCTTCTCCTCCTCCTCCTCCTCCTCTCCCCTCCTCCTGCTCCTCCTCCTCCTTCTTCTTCTTATTGTTCTTCTTCTTCTCCTTCTTAACTGTGTTTCTCTTTACTCTAATGTTTCTGCTACATAGATCAAGAGGGCAGTGACCATTGCCTGCTGCTTTTCTTGCTACTGTCAGGAAAGAAGTTAAGCGTCTTTGTGTAGGTTTGATAAACACTGTGCGTTGCCAATAACGAAACATAGCGTTTGCAGTATTTGTTCCCCTCTCTCTCTCTCTCTCTCTCTCTCTCTCTCTCTCTCTCTCTCTCTCTCTCTCTCTCCCCCTCTCTGCAGGCAACTGTGT
>CM065720.1:52634528-52642028 GCA_033310375.1 Conus canariensis
ATTTTCACCGCAGAACTGGTAGCCATTCTCATGGCTCTGCGATACATTGTTAATCTTCCTATGGTTATATTTCCAATATTTTTTTGTGTTGACTCTAAGTCTGTCTTAGTTACACTGAAATCCATGAAGTCTAGCGACAGATGTGACTTAGTAATTGAAATTAATCATCTCATACATTTTCTAATTCAAAAGGGCTCCAGTGTAACATTTACTTGGGTTCCATCACATTGTGGTATTTATGGAAATGAATGGACAGACAGAGTAGCTAGAGGAGGTGCAGTACAAAGAATTCGTTGTGAAAACGTTCATATTCCTTTGTCTGTAAAGGAATGCTATAATCTTTTAGAAAAAAGACACCAAAGCTCGTGTGGGTTATAATGTAAATCGGCACACCCTTACAGCATGTCTTTGTTGAATGTTTTTCCAAGGGAAATTTCCAGTTTGTGTTTTAGACTTAAAATGTAAACATGTTGATACTGCAAAATGCATATGTGGGGAAAAACTTTTGACATTTCATGTACTATTTAATTGTCCCATTATGCGGCTGTACCTACCCAATTTTCAGTTACCAAATAACCCTACAATTGATGATTTTAAGACTCTAACTTCGACTCATTCATTTTTGGCTAATGTATCAAAATATTTAGTTCGCAGTCTTATTGGTACATTGGTATGAGATTTCAGTATTTTTGAAGCAGACGTTGTTTATGCTGTTCATGTTCACTGATTTAAGGTTTATTTTTAATTATGTTTTCAGTTATATAATAATATCAATGTCATCTTGATGTATATCTTTTACAAATATCACAATCGTTATTTTTAATTATGTTTTCATTTGTATAATAATATCAATGTCATCTTGATGTATATCTTTTACAAATATCACAATCGTCTAAAAACACACCATGTGAAAAGACGTAAAACTAATTAAACACACACACACACACACACACACACACACACACACACACACACACACACACCACAGCACACTACACACACACACACACACACACACACATGCGCGCGCTAGAAATGTGCGAGGGTTTTTATGTTATGCTTCTCTCTTTTTAGCAGCCGCAGTTGTGGACACAAAAAAATACCGTTACCATTTCAATAAACATTGGAGCAACAGTGGCAATAGCAATCGATGGAACCACAGCCGCTTGAAGAAATAAGTATCGTGACGAAATGTGCTCATTTGTAGCCAACAGGGCTAGGAAAAGCCTAAGCACCTGCAAATGCTGGCGTCTATTGAACCCCTTCACTCCATTGCAATGGCTGCGTAAGCTGCTACGCTCTCGTGCCACAAACAGACCAGCGCGTCTTCTTTCTTCCTTTTGGTATTTTCGGTTGATTGTATTGTTTGTTTGTCTGTTTGTGTCTTTTTGTCTGTTTGTTTGTTTGCTTTTAACATGTACGATTGTATTATAAATTGACATTATCAAAACAAGGAAAGAAAACAAAAAGTGAAGTAAGGTGGGGAGGGGTGGTGGGATGCGAAATGAAAATACTCTATAATTTAAAGAAAAATAAAAACCAAGGAAAAAAAGGTGAATTAAAAACCAACAACAACTGTTTTCAGTCATGATGAAAGACAAGTGACGTAGTCTCACTCCCATCTCCATCCCCTCCAAAACAATGTCTTCTGACGACCTATTCAAAGATCTGCTTTAACAGATAAGGTTCAGTCAGCTTCCTCTTCCATAAAACTGTTTTGTATTCGTCATAAGCCTACGGCAACACAAAAATGTTTTGTCAAAGTCTCTATTGCCGCAAGTGCAGTTCAACCCAAAAGAGACTACATCTGCGATGAAATACAATTGAACGTCAGACACTTAGCAAGCGTGGGTCATTAACAAACAGCATCCATAAGACGGAAGGGGGTGGTGGAGAGAGAGAGAGAGAGAGAGAGAGAGAGAGAGAGAGAGAGAGAGAGAGAGAGAGAGAGAGAGAGAGAAGGGTTAAACTAATAAAGGCCATAGCCCCTTTGAGAGAAAACATTATCAGAAGGATGCTGGTCTTCATCATTTTAAAGAAACGCCTTTCCTTTTAAATGCTCTACATACCCCCCCCCCCCCCCCCCCCCCCCCCACACACACACGCACACACACACACACACACACACACACACACACGCACACGCGCGCACACACACACACACACACACACACACACACACACACACACACACACACACACACACACACACACACACGCACCTATTTAGTAGTATTTTTTGTTGATAATTAACCTAGCAAATATAATTCGAACAGATAAAGATTACCAAAGTACCTTTGTCGGATGCATTGTTTTCCACGACATCCTGGTATTGAGCTAGACAATGCAAAACTAACTTCGTGTTCTTTGGAATTTCGACACCGTGGACAAATATAATGTCTTTCGCATGTTTCTCTATAATCATGGCGTGTAATGACATACACGCCGACTCTAAATGTAGTAGTAATATGCATGACATGTTTGTCTCGTTTCATTTATGTATAAAGAGTTAAACAGTCTCAATGCCCTAGTTCAACTGACCAAGAACCAACATCATACTCACAACATGTTATCCTCATAATGGTCACTCAGTCTTGTTATATTTGAAAAGAGAGGGGGTGAGTTACCACCAAGGACACAGACAAACAGAGTACAGGACTAGTGTCTAGTCCTGTGCTCTGTTTGTCTGTGTCCTTGGCGGTAACTAACCCCCTCTCTTTTCAAATTTTGCTTCATTTTCCGCCCTCAGTCACTCCGTTTTGAAACTTTATCATATCTATTAACTAAGACTAACAGCATCCTGATTGTTTGATGCGGTAGTCTGTGACCTTGTGTTTGATATGTTTGTTAACCAATATCTTACTTTAAGAAAGTAATGCGAATGTTCAATCGTTTCACCATGACCCAAATGATTAGCGTTTGTTACAGTACCTATACAGCAAACAAACTTTTTCGCCCGCAAAAATGCACAGCAGCAGAATCAAACCCCATGTGTGTATTTGCAATCCACTTACGGTGTCATAGACCAAGTTCACGTCGTCAGTGGCAATGAAAATGAAATGTCAAAATCTTTAGATTTGAAATGTGCACCGCGTCTTCCAAATTGTACGCATTTACACGCGTCCGCGCACAGACACACAGAAAACAGACACAGACGACACAGACAGACAGACAGACAGACAGACACACACACACACACACACACACACGCACACACACACACACACACACACACACACACACACACACACACATGCACACAAACACACACACACACACACATGCACGCACGCACACACACACACACGCATAAACGCGCGCGCGCGCACGCACGAACACACGCACGCACGGACACACGAACGCACACACACTCTAGCACGCTCAAAAGCAAATAACGAAAACTACGCAGCAGTGTACGCTTAAAGAAAAAAGGGGGAGGAGGGGGGACGAGGGGCGAGGGTGGAGGGAAAGGAAATGTGGGTCTGGAGTTAGATAGGATGGAGGTGTGGTGATAAAAAGAGCACGAGTACAATCGGATGGTACATTCACTTGAATCCTGAACATTTCTCTTTTCGCCCAGTTCCCTTACAAGAACGACATCGTTCGTGGCATTTCCAAAACGACCCTAACGTTATTGAGCAGCGTTGTTACGTCGGCTTTTTTCGCGCAAGAAAACAATCTTGCGTGAAACCCAGTACGCAGAACAGATCTTAAAGCTGTGCATTGTCGAAGGCTTTATTGCCTTACTTGCACTTCATAGCCAGGAAGAGAACGCAGCAGCTGCGTTTGATAGGGGCAGGCGCCTGGTAATGTGAGTGCCGCTTTAATGCAGATGATCGCCCGGTGTAACGAAAAGTTTTAACTCCCCGAATGGTTTAACTCCCAGGGAGTTAAACTGTTCATATGTAAATTTTAGCTCCCTGGGAATTAAACTAGAATGACTCCCACCCTGTGACAAAATAACTCCACTCAGTAAAACTTCAAAATGTTCTAAAATCTTGTTTGTACAAGTCTCAACAAGTTCTTGAAACATTAAAGGGGGAGTCATTTTGTACATATATCAGACTTAACTCCGCCATGTAACAGAATGACCCCCCTGGGAGATAGTACAGATTAACTCCCGGGAGTTAATCCAAGCGTGTAAAAGTTTAACTCCCTGCCCCATAAGGGGAGTCAGTTTTTCACAGTTTAGAATAACTCCCCTGGGAGTTAATGTGTACACATGTTTTCTGACTCCCAGGGAGTTACTTTGTAACAGAGGGGGAGTTAATCTGATCATGACTAAGATGACTCCCCACCCACCTATTCCCAGGTGTCTTTCGGTAAGAGAATGGAGAAGGGATTTAATGTTCATGATCATCATCATCATCATCATAGGGAAAGGAAATGTCCGTGTACATATTCATGTGCTCATCTATGCATGTCCTTGATATTTTACTATGCCTTTTTGCATAATTATAGTCTGTATGTAAAGTCTGTATATACATGAATTAATGGTTTGATGTCTTTGGTAGAAATACTGTACCTTAAGTCTTTGGCATTCTCTCTCTCTCCCTCTCTCTCTCTCTCTCTCTCTCTCTCTCTCTCTCTCTCTCTCTCTCTCTCTCATGGAATCTATGCGACTATCAAACAGTCACCCATAAGTGTAGGCCATTACACTCAAATGGTGTAGAATGGAAAATTTTCAATTTTTCATTGTCATGCCGCCAAATAAATTAGGGAGTGTGGGGGAGGGGGGGGGTTGAGAGGGGAAGGAAGGTGGGGAGAGAATGATGAGTAGTCGTGACGTGACGTAAAATTGTTTGTATTGACTCGCTACATCTGGGAGAGAAGGAAGGAGAAAAAGGGTTGGCATAGATTAGAACTTTGTGTGTGAGACACATGGGATAGAAAAAAAGGGGGTGGGGGGGGTGTGCCTGTTTTTTGTACAATTTGTACAAGAGTGTGGCTGCTTGGGACCGATTTGATCAAGATGTCAAGTGACTCGTCACAGGTGTGGTGGTGTGCGTGTGACAAGCTAAAAATAAAAGTCGGCCAGCCAATCAGAAAAACACACATTTTTCAATAAAATTCAGGACACGTGACTAATTCACAGAAACCAATAATATCGAAGGAAACAATTCTACCTGACAAGTCTTGATCTGGGAAGCTAGTGTAAGAACACACAACACACACACACACACACACACACACACACACACACACACATTTCGAAAAAAAAAAAAATAAATATATATATATATATTATATATATAATAAACAGTATTAAAACGTCCTTTAAAAATCTGAAAGAGCTCGACCCCTTGGGGAGCAACATTTGCTAAAGATATTTTTAAAATGAAGTGCTAAAATATATCTACAAGCTTGTTTCGAGATATATCACGATATATATCTCTCCTCAGGATGGCTTCAATGTGGCACGCCAACGATCTTTTATGGCGTGCGGGACCTGATTTCATCTCTGTTTGTGCGTGCCGATCTTATTTGCTGCACGTGAGGCCTGTGATTTTTGTTAGGGCCTGTTCAGGTGGAATGTGCTAGCAAAGATTTCCACTTGTGCCTGCAATTATTCACTATCTCTACTTTTGTGTTCAGAGTTGCTAAGTATGGTTTGCATAATATTAACCATTTTTCTGTGGAGCATAGATTGCATTTTTTTGAAATATTGTTGTATGGCGTTGCTCTTTTTATGATTTTCCATGATATGCTGTATTTTTTATCTTTGAGTTTCCAAATGTATTTGCTCAGTTCTGTTTGATTTTTGTATTTTTCATTTTTGAATGACTGTTTATGGTTTGCGTATCTGGTTTTAAAAGTGTTTTCAGTAATTCCTATGTATGTTTCTTTTTTCATTTTCTGATGTTACCGTAGCTTGGTATACAATATTGCTGTGAAGACATTTGTTGCTTAGGGGGCACTGTTCTTTTTTGGTGCAGTTGCAAGATGTCCTTTCAGCACCCTTCTCTTTTGTGTTGCTTTTCATTTTGTTAGATGAGTCAATTATGTTTTTTAGACCTCAATGACAATGTGTACAAACCATACAAAAAACCCAAGGACATACCAATCTATGTAACCATCAAAAGCAACCATCCACCATCTATACTAAAAACAATACCCAATGGTATAAACAAGAGACTATCCAACCTATCATGCAATGAAAATGCATTCAATAATGCAGCAACAGAATACCAAGAAGCATTACAAAAAAGTGGTTACAATTACAAACTACAATATAGTCCAGACAATAACACGAACAGAAATAAGAAAAACAGAAAAAGGAAGATCATATGGTACAACCCACCATATGATGGACAAGTAAAAACAAATGTAGGAAAAGAATTCTTTAAAATCTTGGCAACATCATTTCCAAAAGAACACAAACTGTCCAAAATATTCAATAAAAACACCATTAAACTATCATACTCATGTATGCCCAACCTCAAAAACATAATTGACTCATCTAACAAAATGAAAAGCAACACAAAAGAGAAGGGTGCTGAAAGGACATCTTGCAACTGCACCAAAAAAGAACAGTGCCCCCTAAGCAACAAATGTCTTCACAGCAATATTGTATACCAAGCTACGGTAACATCAGAAAATGAAAAAGAAACATACATAGGAATTACTGAAAACACTTTTAAAACCAGATACGCAAACCATAAACAGTCATTCAAAAATGAAAAATACAAAAATCAAACAGAACTGAGCAAATACATTTGGAAACTCAAAGATAAAAAAAATAGACTACAGCATATCATGGAAAATCATAAAAAGAGCAACGCCATACAACAATATTTCAAAAAAATGCAATCTATGCTCCACAGAAAAATGGTTAATATTATGCAAACCATACTTAGCAACTCTGAACACAAAAGTAGAGATAGTGAATAATTGCAGGCACAAGTGGAAATCTTTGCTAGCACATTCCACCTGAACAGGCCCTAACAAAAATCACAGGCCTCACGTGCAGCAAATAAGATCGGCACGCACAAACAGAGATGAAATCAGGTCCCGCACGCCATAAAAGATCGTTGGCGTGCCACATTGAAGCCATCCTGAGGAGAGATATATATCGTGATATATCTCGAAACAAGCTTGTAGATATATTTTAGCACTTCATTTTAAAAATATCTTTAGCAAGTATATATATATATATAATATATATATATATATATATATATATAAGATACATGGGTGGTAGCGAGGTGCGGGGAGTGGGTGGTGGGTGGGAGTCATTCTGGTGGTATGTCAGAATAACTCCCCTGGAGTCAAACTGAAACACAGAGGGAGTTAGTTTTTTTATATTCTAGTTTGACTCCCAGGGTGTTAAAATTTACAAATGAACATTTTAACTCCCTGGGAGTTAAACCATTCGGGGAGTTAAAACTTTTCGTTACACCGGGCTTTGTGTCAGGGTCACCCTGCTCTCAAAGGTGGCTAGGATGAAAAAAGGTTCGCCAACACAGATGACAGTAAAGTCGTTCATCATGAATCAATAAA
>CM065720.1:52652028-52664528 GCA_033310375.1 Conus canariensis
CCCAATTAGGAAGCTCTGTTTCTCATTCATATGCATCTCCTTGAATAATACACCACCTGACAGAAAGTCTCTCTCTTTCTCTCTATTGTTCTCTCTCTCTCTCTCCCTCTCTCTCTCTCTCTCTCTCTCTCTCTCTCTCTCTCTCTCTCTATCTCCAGATCCGGTTTGGATGCAATTTCCCCTTCCAATGGTCCCACCACCACCCACACTACCCTCACCCCTCTCACCAATCACCCGGGACCGGCTAAGGCTGCAGCAACAAATGAAGTGTTTCCGTGCCAGATTTTTTTTTTTGTTTTGTTACCCTGGAGCGAGCGGTAGACGCTGGCTTAATCGGTCAGAGGAAACCACGCGTCAAAGCCCCCCTTCCCTTCTCCTTTCTGTTAGAGTACGGGGGGGGGGGGGGGGGGGGGAAGGGGGGAGGGGCGACTAATGGGGTCCCCTGGAGACAGGTATTAACTCATCATTGCCTCATGCGTCACACCGACGCTGGGCCAACCTTCAGACCTCCACACCCACAACCATCCGTGGGGCCCCACCTCGGGAACGCTGCAGCCTCAGGAAGCCAAGAAAGGGCCAGCAAGACCACCGGGTGTTGAGAGTATGAATGGATGCATTTGTCTTCGTTCTGATTGTCATTGGGATGCTGAACAGAAGAGGGAGGGTACAGGATAGGGCGTGGAGGATTGGTAGCGGGTTAGCTGTGCCCTTCGAGTTTCTTTGACTGCATCACACATAGAATTAGAAGGAGCAGAAAGGGAAGGGGGGTGGGGGGGGGGAGGTCCATGGAAGAGATTAGCTTGAGGTTGGGGTTTGATGTCAGAGATTGGGATTGTGTGGAGGAAAACGTTTGGAGAGAGAGAGAGAGAGAGAGAGAGAGAGAGAGAGAGAGAGAGAGAGAGAGAGAGAGAGTTTATCAGGAATTAATCACATTCTCCCAGGAAGCAGCTTGATGCTAAGTATTATGCCAAAACAAGAAAAAAAAAGAGATAGAGAACAGTCCGACAAATGTTTTAAAATAATTTTGATTGTGGCTGCCACAGCTTGTAATGTCATGTGTAACACCACATTTTGTGGGGAAAAGCGGGGAAGACCCCTTGCGATACATGTTTACGTAGATTCAAGATATTCCTTAATCAGGAAATTCCAGGATAAGCTCCACTTTATGTCACACAGGCAGTTGGCAGATGAAAGGAATGCATCGACCATGACATTTCACGAATCTTTCTCTGTCCGTCTGTCTGTCTGTCTGTCTGTCTGTCTGTCTGTCTGTCTCCCTCTGTCTCTGTCTCTATCTCTCTCTGTCTCTCTCTGTCTCTCTATCTGTCTGTCTGCTTCTGTCTGTCTGTCTTCTCTCTCTCTCTCTCTCTCTCTCTCTCTCTCTCTCTCTCTCTGAAAGATTGCGAATTAGACATTCGTCTGCATATGTTGACCCAGGCTCATTCTGACCAGAGATGCACACCTAAAAGAGTATTTGTCGTCCTCTCAAAAGACTCTGGACGATCTCGTCGTAAATTCAAATTTTCCATCGACGTGACCGTAGTTAATGATTGTTTTCGGTATTTCTTTTATCCCAGTTGATACACAGGCTATGCAACCCCCCCCCCAAAAAAAAAAAAAAAAAAAAAAAAAGGAAAAAATCAAACAAACAACAAACAAACAAATGAACAAACAAAAAGTCTTAATATTATCTCTGGAAGACATCTTTTCTATCTAATTATTTTCATCTTTTTGATTTACGTATTATATCACAAGCATATTCAAATTGTGGTGCAGTGTCAAACATGTTGGGTTCCCTCATCATGTGTAAATTTCATTGCTCCCTTTGGGTTGCTGATTTTGGGGCTGTGTCAAATGCAGCCAATAGTGTATCTGTATATGAGGTGTCTGGAATGAGAGATGTTGGAGGATTAGTCGATAACTCACAGAGTTCTATCCTCCCCTACCTGAACTTATGTTAAATGTAGAAATGCTCCTATGTCGTAACCAATATGTTGAGATGTGGAATATATTAGCATCATTTATAACCTTAATACGTAGGTTCTGCATGAAAAAAACATCATATGTGCAGAGATCATCTGATCTTCATTCCACTTCCTTGCAATATTTACTTAACTCTTTTTGCTTTTTACAACAGCCATAGTTGGGAACTAACAACCATGGACACTTTTTAACTGGCCTCTTGCATTATATCACGCCATCCTCCCTCCTTCCCTCGCTTCCGCTCTCTCTCTCTCTCTCTCTCTCTCTCTCTCTCTCTCTCTCCTCTCTCTCTCTCTCTCTTCTCATCTTCTTCCTGCTGCCTCACTCCAGCTATAGAGTTCTTTTTCTCGTTTGTATGCATCTCTATGAATAACACACCAGCTGACAGAAAGATTCTCCAAAGATCCGGGTCGGACACAATTTTGCCAGCACTGCCTCCCCCTTCTCCCTCCTTCCAATCACCATGGACTGGCCTAGGCTGCACCAAGAAATGAAGTGATTCCGTGTCAGATACCCCCCTTTCCCCAGAGCGCCTCAATCAGGCAGAAGAAACCACGTGTCAACGCCCCCCACCCCTCCTTCCCTTCTGCTTTTTCCGTGAGCGCAGGGGGGAAGTGGGGGAGGGAGGGCATAGGTTCCTAAAGGGGTCCTCAGGAGAGAGGTATTAACTCATCATTGTCTAATGCGTCACACGAATGCAGGTTGGCCTACAAGACCCTGCTAACTCCCAGGGGCACCACACCCTGGGAACACTGCAGCGCAGGAAGACAAGAAGAGGCCAGTGAGTTTGACGGGTGTTGAGAGCGTGAGCGGGTGCGTTTGTCTTCATTCTGATCTTCATAAGGATGTTGAGGGGAGGAGGAGGGAGGCGACGGGGTTGGGGTGAGGGGGTTGAATCGTGCTGACGGTTTTTGTCGACAACGGCACGCATAGACTAGAAGAAGGAAGAACAGGTAGGGAGGAGGTAGATGGGGTGAGAGTAGGAAATTAGGTTTGATTTTGAGGAGTAATGAAAGAGAGAGAGAGAGAGAGAGAGAGAGAGAGAGAGAGAGAGAGAGAGAGAGAGAGAGAGAGAGAGAGAGAGAGATTAAGCAACAAAGGGAGGATGGGGCTGGAGGAATGGGAACGAAGAAGATGGCGTTACATTATAAACATGACATTGCTCACCAGCAGCATATGGGGCCATCAGGGCTCGTCTTGAAATTAGAGTCATTTTGTAAAGCCTCCCACAGTCAAATTGCAATGGGGATCAGTCTTGGTGATATTCATATTGCCTGGCTGGAGGCGAAGTACTGGGACTCTAAAAGTCAATCTTGAAAACAGAACCATTCGTCTTGGTTGTCCATGGTCAACTTAGGTGGACCATCTCAATCATTCTTGCAAACAGCACCATTGTTATCGCCTGTCAGATTCGACTGCCATCTGCTGTACAAGCAAACCCAGCTGATTGTGTTGATCTCCCCTTGGTCTGAAATGGACATAGACCACCTATAATCATGCCGTGTTTTTCATCACCAAGGGCTCAAATACAAAATCCGACGGTAGCAGAAAGCAACCAATCACACAGAGAAAAGACAACTAGAAGAAAATGGGAAAATAAATCACATACAAGATATAAAATCAGAAAGTGTACAGAATAACAAGCTTTGGAATTGGTTGATGATGCTCTTTGAGCATACGCTTGAAGATCCATCTAAAGATATAATGGACGTCAAAAGGCGTCACTAGAAAGGTTAGCTTAACTGTTCGATAACCTAAACAGCAGGAGCAGCCGGGAATAGTGTGCAGGACAGCCTTTATTCAAATATCCGAAGTAATGTCGCTTCCTGCCTATTGACAAAACAATGATATGACGATCATATTCTCAGAGAGAGAGAGAGAGAGAGAGAGAGAGAGAGAGAGAGAGAGGAGAGAGAGAGAGAGAGAGAGAGAGAGATTATGGATCCATTCAGTTAAGGAGAACTATGAATGGTGCATCTGAAGTGTGCTGACTAGCCATATGGTTTGAGCAAAAGTCACTAATGACCACGCTATTGTGGTACAAACCGATGCAGGAATGCCATCCTCTTTCGGAAAGGTCGCAACTGTAGATGGAGAGTCTGGTCTGTTGGAATCGATTAGATCCATAGTGCGTGTGCGCGGGTCTTTTATGGAGTTCACCTTCTCTTCCCCGGTCTTGAGTTGATGGATTAGGGTGCTTCTCAACCTCGAGCGGATGAACAAAACTCCCTCCCAACACACGGTGTCGATGCTGAAATGCTTGTTTGTCTATTTCCCTGTCTCTGTTGCTTTATATGTAGGTATTTCTCCTTTATCGCTCCTTCACATATCTTTGTATCACATCTGTGGACTGGCGCTGAGTTTACTCAGTGATGCAAGGTCACCAAAATGAATGTAAATTCACAGACGAAATACTCCGATAAAGACCGGAAGTGCCACGACGCAACAAATTCGACTGATAATTGAAAATATTCTGGGTGATTTAAAAAGTCATGACGATTCTGTCCTACAGAGACAAATTGAAGGGAGAAAAAAAGGAGCTAGGTATTTGGAAGGTCAGGCATAATGCCAAATATCAGGCCAATCAGACTGTTTCCTTTCCCATAAACTTCCTGGCATATCTATTCACTTGTTTATGAGATTTCTAATGAAGCTCGAGATGAGAAAGCTTCACATTTACAAACTGGGATTGAGATCGACATTTCCCTTTAAAATCTCTCTTCTCTCTCTCTCTCTCTCTCTCTCTCTCTCTCCCCTGGGGGGGGGGGGGGGGGGCATGAACTGAATTCGGAGGCGACGGACGTGTTGGTAATGAGCTCTGTACAAATTGTGTAATTACGCAGTAATTTGACAGTGTCCGATCCTTGGAATTGGCAGACATCTCTATGAAGGATCATGCCGTCATCACAGCTGGACTTTCGATCAAAATGTGGTTGTTTTCTGCCAACATTGATCAACTTTATGAGTGAAAGGGCCAGCAAATATGTCGCCATGTTTCAGAGGACATTGAAAGTGAAGTCGCTGACAGGCGGTGTCATAGTAGGCTGCCTCCTCACATACTTGTTCTGGGGGGGTTTTCTACTTCAATGCGGCGACATTGAACAGAACCCCGGACCTCGGACCACCAACCCTGGGCATCGGAAGGACAGCTTTCGGCAAACCAGCATAACCAGCGGAACTCGAAGTCCCAGCGCTGAGAAATCGGGAACCGTTACTACCAGTTCTACTCCGCTTCCTGAACCGACCATGCAAAATTTGATGTCCATGATGCAGACTTTAAGTGAAAAATTTGATAACATGAACCAAGACATTAGAAATATGAAAGACATTATTAGCGACATCAAAGATGATATGAAAGACATTCGGGATGGTCACGCTGCACTACAAGAGGAGGTGAAGTCCCTGAAGGATGAAGTGTCCGATCTTCGACGAGAGAACGACGCGTTGAAGAAGAGGATGGACGAAAACGAACGGAAAACTGACGATCTGGAAGGTCGCTCGAAGAGGAACAATCTTGTTTTCTATGGACTTCCTCGTGCGCAGAACGAAACACAGTCAGACTGTGAAGGACTGATCAGTGATGTGATTGTGGACAAACTTGGACTGACAGGTGACTTCCAGTTTGACCGCGTACATCGTCTAAATTCCAAGCCTAACTCACCGATCATCATCCGCTGCACTTTCTACAAAGACAAAGAAAAAATTCTTAAGGCCAAACATAAATTGAAGGGCAGTGAAGTGTTTGTAAGCGAGGATTTTTCTCTCCGTGTCAGAAATGTGCGACGATTACTATACCCTTTTCTGAAGAAAGCCAGAGGGGGGGGGGGGGGGGGGGGGGGGGGGGTAAACGGGCTTCAATGATATTCGACCACCTCCTCATCCAGGGAAAACAGTTTTATCTTGAGGGGCAAAATCTTAGGGAGTGTGAATAGGGGTGTGGCCAGCCCAGCTTGACACCGGCAGTTTATGACAGGAGGGTGCGTGACAACCGTGTGGAATGGACGGCTTGTACAGAGGTCAGGCACGTACGCGCAGTAAGTAAAGAAGCGGTTCACAATGTAAATATTGGATTGGTTGAGGTACAGGGGAGGGGGGTGACAATAGATGATGGGATGTTAAATAATACTTTTTCGAGTTCTGGTATCGTATCTATTATATGTAATGATTTTTGTACAAACACGTGCGATGTAGACTCGTCACATAATAGAATGGATAATACAATGGATTGCACGGACAAAAAGAGAATTGTTGACGGTCATTTCCAAGAACCAAAGTGTTATGTACTGTCAGATGTTATTGTTTGTGGTTTAAATGAGGGGACATCTCACAAGGAAAATGGCAAGGAAAGGCGTACAACTTATAACAATGTTCCATCGATCAAACAAGACAAAAATCAATCTTTAAGATCTCAGAATGGACGACAGTGTACGAATAGTAGCACATTATGCAATGTTATTGATGGTTCTAGAAAAAGCGAGACTTCTCTTTCGTTTATACATTGGAATGTAAATGGTCTACTGTCCAAGGTGAATAACAGAGATTCCATGTCTTATTTGTTTAAATTTGATGTCGTATGTCTAGTAGAAACGTTTGTAGATGATATCCAATATGTCACATTTCCAGGTTATACTATTTTTTCCAAGCCAGCCATTAAATTCACTAAAAAAGGAAGAATGTCAGGTGGCGTACTGTGTCTTATTCGAAATGAAATTATGTTTTATATTCAAGAAGTCAAGATTAATTCGCCAAATGTTCTCTTGTTTCTGATTGATAAAAGTCTTTTTGGTTTAACAGCAGATGTCATATATGCATGTGCCTATATTCCACCAGAGGGCTCACCTTATTATACACATTTTGATATTGATAACGGTATAAGTGCACTTGAGGAATGTATTTTTGATTGTATGACTGGGTTTGATGATGTTTTTGTGATTTTATCAGGAGATTTAAACGGGAGAACTTCCAGTTTTTCTCCTGATGTGTTTGATGATGGTTTATTTGGAAATCATTTTAATAGCCATTCTGTTTCCACTGGTCATGTAAGAAAATCTGCTGACAGTGTACTTAATTCTTATGGAAAATGTTTGTTAAACATGTGTACAGCGCTTGGTTTATGTATACTTAATGGCATTTGCAATGGTGACACTGATGGCAATTACACATATATATATCAGAAACAGGAAACAGCGTTAATGATTATTTTCTAGTCTCTAAAGAACTACTAACCCTTCTGTTTTCTTCTTGTAAACTGATTGTATCAGAAAGATTGGAATCAGACCATTTACCTGTTGAGTTATATGTGCAATTGCCTGGGTGTTCAAACAAGGTATGTGTTTCCGCTCTGGTGGATGTACAACAGTATACTGAAAAATTTGTGTGGAACTCTGACTTTGAGAATGTTTATACTAATGCCATGCAGTCTGAGAAAACATTGTCGCTCTTCGATCGTGCGATTGATTTGGTTGATCATGATTGTAACGATGCTTTGAACATGTTCAATGAATGTATTAGAAAACAAGCTAGCTGTATGAAAAAGAATATTTGTTTGTCAAAAAGGGATGAAAATGACTGGTATGACAAGGAATGCAGATTAAGTAAGAGTAGTGCGAAAGGTTTGCTCTCGATATTCAGGAAAACAAGGGATAAAAGTGACGGTGATGCTTACTGTATTGCGAGAAGAGAATATAAGAATATGTTGAAAAGAAAAGAAAAACAGTACAATGATATATTGTTGGAAAAACTTGTCTCAACAGTCAACAGTCAAAGAGAGTTTTGGGAAACTGTTCATAGGATATCCTTTAAACGTAAACAAGTTCATAATAACTTAACTGTCGATGATTGGTTTAAGCATTTTAAAGACCTACTTGAAATAGATGCAACTACAAGCGTAGATACGACAGACACTGATTTAGAATACATTTATCAGGACGAAGAGGAAATGACAGCTGTGAACCGCCCTATATCAAGAGAAGAAGTAATGGTTGCAATAAGAAAATTAAAAAATGGCAAAGCTGCAGGACCAGATGGTATAATTGGGGAAATGCTGAAATATGCAGCTGATCGGACAGTTGATTTTTTTGTGAAATTTTTCAACGTATTGTTTGACCAGGGAATTTTCCCCGACAGCTGGACAGAGTCTATAATAATTCCTTTATTTAAAAAAGGCGATGTAAATAATCCTAGCAACTATAGAGGTATATCTTTGTGTGACATTAGCAGTAAAATTTATAGTGCAGTCATAAATAATAGACTTAGAGAATGGATAGAAGAATATAACTTGACAGGCGAACATCAAGCGGGATTTAAAAGAGGATATTCTACAACTGACCATATGTTTACTTTGTTAGCATTAATACAAAAACAGTTTTGTTTCAACCTAAACTTTACGTTGCCTTCATTGACTTTGAAAAGGCGTTTGACTCCATAGAAAGAAGCTTGTTATGGCCGATCCTTTTGAAAAATGGGATTAAAGGCAAGTTGTATAAATGTATTCGTAGTATGTACATAAATGTGAAAGCTAGGGTCAGATGTGGAGTTAAATTGACTGAGTATATTAATTGTACATGTGGGGTAAAACAAGGTGATGTTTGCAGCCCTATATTGTTCTCTTTATTTATCAACGAATTAGCATTAGAAGTTATAAGAAAGGCAAACATGGTGCAGTATTTACACATGATTACTTTGAGCTGTTTATATTATTACTGGCTGATGATGTAGCTTTGCTGGCAGAAACAGTTATTGGCCTGCAAACACAGATAAACAGTTTGTATGGCGCAGCGTCAGCACTACATTTGAAGGTGAATATGAATAAAAGTAATGTTGTTGTATTTAGGAAAGGGGGTTATTTATCTGCTAATGAGAAATGGACTTATAATGGAATAAGAATGCCTGTTGTTAACGTATACAAATACCTAGGAATATACTTCTCTACAAGGCTTAGTTTTGTAGCCGCGTGCAATAACCTTTCCAGCCGAGCCAAGAATGCTCTGTTATGATTTTGCAAAAACTATATAAGTTGAAAAATAAGTCTCTGAACACGCTTCTAAAATTATTCGACTCACATTTCAGCCAATGCTTCAGTATGGTGCAGAATTATGGGGACTGGATAATGCAGCTGTACATTGCGAAAAAGTACATTTGTACGCTCTCAAACGTTTTCTAGGCGTCGATTTTCGAACACCAAACGATCTGGTGTATGGAGAAACGAACAGGTATCCTATTTACATAAATTCTGTTATAAAATGTGTTAGGTTTTGGTTAAAATTAACAAGAATGGATGAGCATAGATTACCATATAAGGCTTATCGCATGTTGTTTGATTTGGACGAACGTGACAAAAGAAACTGGGCTTCAAATGTTCGTTGTAAATTATACATGTATGGGTTTGATTATGTCTGGTTGAACCAAGGGGTTGATGCAATTGATGATTTTCTCCGAATCTTTAGAGATAGACTAATTGCATGCAGATGGCAAGAGTGGAATTATCATATTAGTAATAGTGAAAGATTTAATGCTTACAGGACGTTTTGCATTGTGCCTAATGTTAAAACTTATCTTTTGCTTCATCTGGATACGCATTTAAGATATGTAACTACTAGATTTAGACTTGGTATTTCTGAAATTGCTGTGCATTATTACCGTCATCGATTCCATAGCGATGAAGATTTAATGTGCCAGCTTTGCAGAGAGGAGACAGAAAGCGAATTGCATTTTGTGTTATGTTGTCCTGTCCTGCAAAACTTAAGAACTCAGTATATACCGTTGAAGTATTACAAAGTCCCAAACCATTTCAGATTAGCACTGCTTTTGGCATGTACTCATGAACAAACAGTCCGAAATTTGTCGATTTATCTATTTAAAGCGTTTAAACTGCGATCCCTTATGCTATCTTAAGATCGTTTCTGAATTCATGTTTGTTATCTGTGTCTAGTTCTTATGGTACTTCTATGATTGTATTTTCTTGCACCCCTTCATGAGGGGCAAGGCCTAAAATGAATAAATTATCTTGAGTCTTGAGTCTTGAGTCTTATCTCTCTCCCCTACCACCTCCCTTCTATCTGGAAACTCTGTTTCTCATTCATATGCATCTCCTTGAATAATACACCACCTGACAGAAAGTCTCTCTCTCTCTCTCTCTCTCTCTCTCTCTCTCTCTCTCTCTCTCTCTCTCTCCTCCCACAGATCCGGTTTGGATGCAATTTCCCCTTCCAATGGCTCTACCACCACCCACGCCGACCCCCCCCCTCCCCCTCCCCTCCCACCAATCATCACGGACCGGCCTCGGCTGCAGCAACAAACGAAGTGTTTCTGTGTCCGATTTTTTTTCTTTTTACCACGTGAGTGGTAGACGCTGGCTTAATCGGGCAGAGGAAACCACGCGTCAAAGCCCTCTTCCCTTCTCCTTTCTGTTAGAGCACAGGGCGGCGACTAATGGGGTCCCCTGGAGACAGGTATTAACTTATCATTGCCTCATGCGTCACACTGACGCTGGGCCAGCCTCTCAGACCCGTCCCTCCCTCTCCCCCTCTGCCCTCACCCATGGGGCTGCACCTCGGGAACGCTGCAGCTCAGGAGGACAAGAAAGGGCCAGCAAGCTCGTGGGGTGTTGAGATTGTGAACAGATGCATTAATTTGTCTTCATTCTGATTGTCATTGGGATGCTGACATGAGGAGGGAGGATACAGGATAGGGGGTGGAGGATTGGTAGGGGGTTAGCTATGCCCTTGGATTTCTTTGGCGACATCACACATAGATTTAGAAGAAGTAGAGAGGGGGATGGGTGTGGATGGGGTTAGTGAAAGAAATTATGTTGACGATGGGGCTTGATGGTAGACAGTGGGATTTTGTAGAGAAAAACTCTGAGAGAGAGAGAGAGAGAGAGAGAGAGGAGAGAGAGAGAGAGAGAGAGAGAGAGAGAGATTTATCAGGTATGAATCACACTCTCCCAGGAAGCAACCTAATGTTAAGTATTATGCTAAAACAAGAAAAGAGATAGAGGACAGTCTAACAAATGTATAAAAACAATCTCGATTGTGGCTGCCACTACTTGCAACGTAATGCATAACACCATTTTTTGGTGGGGATAAGCTGGCAAGCCCACGCATTCCTATTTTGCGGGACATGTTTACATTGATTCAAGATATTTCTTAGTCAGGAAATTCCAGGATAAGCTCTTCTTTCTGTCACACAGGCAGTGAGTAGATAACATGAATAAATTGACCAAGACATTTCACGAGAGTAAAATCTCTCTCTCTCTCTCTCTCTCTCTCTCTCTCTCTCTCTCTCTCTGGCATGGATGGAAATGATAAATACGACTGGTTTCTCTCATTTAAAAGCAATCTCGAAGCAGAGAAATATCTTAAAATTGTAACGCATAAATGGCATAAATATAGTTTAGCAAGATTGTGAACCAGAACGGTCGGTCTCGGCGCAAACCAAAAATGGTTCGAGAAATCAAATAATAAATCTTGTCCTGTGTGTAAAGAAAGAGACAGTGTTGAGAATGAAGTACATTTTGTGTTTGATTGTGCTGCATACGCCAATATCCGTAGAGGGTGCACATTTTTCAATAAATCAGTTGGTCAAAAAAGAGATTTAGTAGCGATTTTAGCAAGTGAAAACGAAAAAAACTGTAGTAGAATTTGCGAAGTATGTCGCAGAAGCGAGTACATTTCGTAAAAAGCATAGCACGAATGAGTAAGATGATCGCTTCCTTAAAGGTACATTGTCTCAGTAGTTATGTTCATAACCTGATAGTCTACGTCAATGGTATATTGTGTATGCGTGCGCGCACGCGCTTGCATTTGTGCGTGCCTTACATGCGTGCGTGTGTATTTGTGTGTGTGTGTGGGGGGGGGGGGGGCGTGCGTATGTGCATGTGTGTGTGAGAGTGTGTGCGTACGTGCGGGCGTGCCTGCGGGCGTGCGTGTGTGTGTGTACGTGTGTGTGTGTACGTGTGTGTGTGTGCATGTGTTCATGTGAATTGGTGAGTGTTTGATACATTGATGTTTCTTTTGTAGCAGTTATATGTCAAGGAGTACTTGTCACATGACAAAGGAAGTCTTTGCACTGGTTGCTTATTTAGTCGCTGTTGTGAGCCGCTGTGGCTAGATATGACTCGTGATACCCCCTTGCCAACAGGGCATTTTGCTAATGGCAATAAAATTGTGTCAGTGTCAGTCTCTCTCTCTCTCTCTCTCTCTCTCTCTCTCTCTTCTCTCTCTCTCTCTCTCTCTCTCTCAAAGCAAGAAAAATCGTCCTTGAGATATGCTCTGAAAAACTGCAAATTAAACTAAGACATTCATCTGCATATTTTGACTCAAGGTCATTCTGATTACAGATGGAAACCTAGAAGAGTATGAGAATATTTGTCTTCCTCTCCAGAAAATCTGATCAATCATGCCGTAAATTCAAATTTTTCATCGACTCGACCATGTTTAATGATTGTCTTTAGTGCCATTTTTATTCCCGTTGATACACAGGCTATACAAACTGTCCACACATCCCGACCCCTAACA